>CM040119.1:179793959-180297982 GCA_022559845.1 Amorphophallus konjac
TTATTTACAGAATTATCTGAATTCATGTTAATGAGAGGTCTTTTCTCTTTCTGTGCAACAAATGATATAGTCTTCATTGCAAAACTTTTAGTTGTACTGGAATTAAATCCAAGACCCTCTCTCCTGAAGTTGACTTTTAACCCTAATAGGGCATTTAAGTTCTCTGAACCTTGGGTCATCTTTTCTATTGTTCTCAGCTTGTCCTCATTATCTTTCTGAACATCTTCAACAGATTTCCTCAGTTCAGTGTTCACACTTAGGACAGCTTCATACTTTTCATTTACAAGCTTCATCTCACTCTCATATTTTTGTATTTTCAATTTCCATTCATCAATTGCATTTTCTAGCCTCTCATTCTCTTCCTTAGAAATTTTTAACTCATCCTTGATTTCTTCAATTTCAGAACATGTGAGTTTCAGCTTAGCATTTTCAGATTCGAGGCATGCAATTTTATCAGTCAAGGTTTTGTCATTTTGCATGGAATTTATTTTTCTTCTTAGATGCCTATTTTCTTTTATAATATCATCTACTTTATCAGCAATATCATGATAGGCATCTACCCAATTAGCAATGGTAAAATTATCAAATCGAGAGAGTACCTCATCAGAATCTTCCTCTCTGTCTTCAGAACCGGTTGCCATAAGACACATAGGTTTTTCTGATTCTTCCTCACTGTCCGAGCTGCTGCTCAAGGTACCTTCGTCCTCATCACTCCAGGTACTTACCATGGCTTTCCCTTTAGTGTTCTTTCTCTTGGACTTGTCCTTGTGCTTCTAATTCTCTAGACAATCAACTTTCAGATGGCCAGACTTCCTACATTGGTAACACACATTAGTTTCAGTTTTCCTTACAGGATTAGATTTATACCTTGTATCCAGTCGGCCACCACCATGGTTTCTTCGGCTGAATTGCCTTCCTTCTTTCCTTAGGAACCGCCTGAATTCTCTAGTGATCATTGCTATCTCATCACCTTCTATTTCTTCTACAGACAGGCTCTCCTCGGATGATGATCCATTATAGCTGGATCGGCTGGATTTGCTAGCACCAGCTTTCAGAGCGATCGGTTTTTTCTTCTTCTCAGCTTCCTCTATCTTCGGCAGATGTATTTCATAAGCCATCAGCGATCCAATCAACTCATCTGCTCTGGTGTTGTGCAGATCCCTTGACTCTTCCATTACAGTAGCTTTAGTGTGCCAAATAGGAGTCAGAGAATGCAGGATTTTCCTTACAATCTCATATTCTGAATATGTCTTCCCAAGACCTCTGAGACCATTTGTGATGACTGTTAGTCGAGCGTACATCTCCTTGATGGTCTCATTAGGATTCATCCTGAAAGCTTCATACTCTGACACCAGGAGGTTTGCCTTCGTCTCTTTGACCTGAGAGGTCCATTCGTAGATAGCCTCCAGCTTATTCCACATCTCTTTGGCTGAAGTGCTAGACGATACACGAGAGAACTCTGTGGGGTGCAGGGCGCACTGAATCGTATTGATGCTCCAGTTCAGAGTGGACCTTCGGATCTCTCTTTGGTCCATACATCCTCGTTCGGGGACAGCTCAAAAGGTCCTTTACTCACCACCTTCCAAGTCTCATAATCCTTCGCCCTCAAGAAGACTTGCACACGGTTCTTCCAGTATGCATAATTTGATCCATCAAAGTAAGGGAGCTTGGTGGTAGAATGTCCTTCAGCGATCAACCCTCTTGCATCCATCTGCACCTTCCTCATCGGGCTGTAAGTCCCTATAGAAGAGTTAGGCTCTGATACCAACTGTTGTGTTAGATGGAAGCACTCTGTCACCACGAAGTGTGGATCTAGAGGGGGGTGAATAGATCAATGGCCTAATATAAAAGTGCAATAAGGCTCTAATGCGGAATTTCAACATATCTATAAGAGTACTAACTAGAGCGTTGGATCTGATCAGAATCGAAGTGATCTGAGAAGCGAATTAGGAAACGCAGCCACACATCAGATCAAAAGCAATCACACAAACACTTAGAGCACCAGATTTTTAGGTGGTTCAGTCAGCAGACCTACGTCCACCCCACACTCAAACCCAAGTGTGGCTTACTGCTGCGGAACACAGCTTGCGTCTGCTGGGCAATACAGCTTAGCCTACAACCACTGAGCTTCACAGCTTGCTGTCCGAGACCAAGTCTCGCCCTCTGAGGAATTACAACTTCACCTGTCCAGAGGCTACACCTCTGCAAACTACTGGGGACTACAGCTTACCCATCCGCTGCCTAACAGCTTGCGCTGAGCCTCACAGCTTGCTGTCCAGAGAACCACGTTCTCTGCAACACTGGGGATTACAGCTTACCCGTCCAGTGGAATCCTCCACTGCAAACGCTGGCACACAGCTTGAAAACAAGAGTTTCAAAAATAAGAAAAATAGAATCAAATGAAAATGGGAAAACCCAAAAGGAAATATAGCTCAGAATGAGTAGTCTCAGCTCTGGTATCTGAACTAAGAGACTGAGTAACAAGCTTTCAAACAAACTCTCTCAACTCATCTCTCTCAATCTTCTCTTCTTTCTCTTTTTCTTCTCTCTGGGTCATGGGTTTTCTTCTCTGCTCTCAGTGGCACTCTGCTGCTTCAAGCTTCTCTACTCTCGAGCCTTCACGATCACCCTTCTTCTGAGGAAGAAGGCTTTCTTTTATAGCAGCAGCAGAGGGCGTGTGTCTTCCACATTTCCCGCCCAATCATTTTGGTCACGTGGTAGCATCCAGGCTTGCTGCTTTACACATGTCATGATCTGGGCACCTCTTCCATCCTTGGATCACGAGCCAATCATTAATCTTTGCAAAAAGTCCATGTCAGTCAGTGGAAGAGAATTATCAGTTTAAGGTTGAAACGTTGTATAGACTTTACTATGTAGCATGTGTGAACATGCACTCACTTCTATTGCATGAGACACACAATGCATCGACCTTATTGTTATATAGAAGAGAGTGTACAGACTTTATGAAGGCAACGCTAAAGCATGTACAGACTTCACGTATGCAAGACTATGGCGTGTACAGACTTTGTGAATGCACATACGGCTAATGTACTGACTTTATGAATGCACATGAAGAACCTGCACCGAGGTCATTAGAGAGTGCACCGACTTGTGATTCAAAGAGCAAGGGGCTGCATGGACTTAGTGTGTGTAGTGTAGAGTGCATCTAAGCAAGGTATGAACATTACAAATGGATGCACTGACATGCCAAATGAATGTGCAGACTCAACGTGCACAATTGTGCAGACTTACTAAAATGATGTATGAGCATAGCAACACACAATGTGCAGACTTCGTGTAATGCATGAAGCAATGTATAGACTTAGAGTGAAGGTGTGCACAGATGCAGATAGCAAGGTATATACATTACAAATGGATGCACTGGATGTACAGACTTTGATTTATGCACATAGACGCTGAGTGAGACGGTGCATGCGATGCGATGTACAGACTTAACATGAGACGCTAAGTGAGACACAACATAAGACGCTGGATATGTTGAGACGGTACATGAGACGTAACATGAGATGCTCAGAATGTAATGCATCTAGCAAGTGTTTGAGTGCACCGACTTGCCTGTACAGACATACATGCATAATGCAGTGACGCACCGACTCAAAGCAGACTTGCCTGCACGGACCTTCTACTTATGCAAAAGAAGAATATGTGTATGTGCCATCAACCTGAATGATGACTCATGGTGTTTGCTATCATCAGAACCACAGGGGCACAACAGGGCGGTCACAACCCATCCGTCCATCAAGTTGAACGGCCAGAATAGGACCGCATAAATGCTTATCGGCAGAAATTCTGAAAATTAACCAAAATATTCCAAAATAGATGGACGGTCCTCAGTCAACCGCACATGGATTGAGCGGCCAGGGATGAACCGTACATGCACATGGGTGCTTGAAACTTATAGAAAAGCCCAATCAACCAAAACCAAGGCCCGTTAAGCCCTGAATCAACTTGGACCTAACCAAGGAGGCAGGCAACCTATAAAACTGGCCCAAAGCATGCCTGAAAATAGCCCCAACGGGTGATGGACAACTCGAGGCATCAACAAATGGGAGTAAGAGGAACGACTCAACTTATCGGCATAAAATGGGTGTCAACAGACGTGACACTCTTAATGGCAACGAGGATAAGTAATCGTCAGTTGCCCCAAGCATGAAGAGTGCCATCCCTTTCCGGGCGATAAGCATAGCTCGGATCAGGCTCGGTCGGAGTGGGCGCGGGGCGCTAGCCTTTTATCCCGGCGAGGGGGATAACTCGGGCTTGGGTCATCCTCCAACCGGACCGACGCTCGGGCCTTCCGAGCCTAAGGGCCGCCGAGGAAGGGCTTGATCCCAAGTGATCTTATTGGGCTTTTTAGGCTAAGTGGACCCTACGGGGCTGTCACTTAGATGAGCTGGGCCTCGTTTGGTCCTGATGGACCTAGTTCGGCCGCTCTTAGATGGGCTACAGAAATCCCTCTCTCCAGGCTCATATGAGATAGAATAATACACATGTTCTTCTCATCTGTGCTGATATCAAGCTCAAAGAATTTCTCCAGCAGCTTCCATTCTTGTATCATACAGTTGGCCAATATTGTTCTCGACTTTCGACTAAGGGCATCAGCTACGGAATTATCCTTACCAGGATGGTACTGTATAGTGAAGTCGAAATCCTTGAGATACTCGAGCCAACGCCTTTGCTGCATGTTCAGCTCCTTTTGGGAGAATAAGTACTTGAGGCTTTTATGATCGGAGTATACAGTGAATTATTCTCCGTAGAGATAATGTCTCCAGATCTTCAAGGTAAATACTACCGTAGCCAGTTCTAAGTCATGAACCGGGTAGTTCTCTTCATGTTTCTTCAATTGTCGGGAAGAGTATGCAATGACTCTTCCATTCTGCGTCAATACACATCCGAGGCCAATACCCGAAGCATCGGTATATACCTCGTATTTTTCTCCTTCAATTGGTAATGATAAGACTAGAGCAGTGGTCAAGAGATCCTTCAAAGTTTGGAAACCCTTATCACAATCTTCATTCCACTCATAAGGCACTTCCTTACGGGTTAACCTGGTTAGAGGAACAATAATCTTGGAGAAGTCCTTGATAAAACATCGGTAGTAACCAGCTAGACCCAAGAAGCTTCGAATTTTCGTTGCATTTGTTGGTCATTCCCAGTTCTTCACGGCTTCGACCTTTGATGGGTCAACAGCAATTCCGTTCTTCGAAATGATATGGTCTAAGAAGGATATTTCCTTGAGCCAGAACTCGCATTTGCTGAATTTGGCATATAGCTTGTTTTCCCTTAATATCTGTAGTGCCTTCTTGAGATGTTCTTCATTATCCTCTTCGGTCTTGGAATAGATCAGAATATCATCAATAAAGGCCACAGTGAATTCGTCTAAGTAGGGCCTGAATATGCTGTTCATTAACTGCATAAAAGCTGCGGGGGTATTTGTTAGTCCGAAAGGCATAATAGTAAATTCGTAATGCCCATACCTACTTCGAAATGCTGTTTTATGAATGTCTTCTTCTTTGATTTTTAATTGGTGGTAACCAGAACGAAGATCAATCTTGGAGAAATATGAAGCTCCCGATAACTGATCGAACAGCATGTCAATCCTTGACAGCGGGTATTTGTTCTTGATTGTAAGGTGATTTAGCTACCGATAATCGATGCATAGTCTCATCGATCCGTCCTTCTTTTTGACGAATAGCACAGGTGCTCCCCAAGGGGAAGTACTCGGCCTGATGAAACCCTTTTTCAATAACTCCATTAGTTACTCTTTTAGTTCTTTCAGCTCAGCAGGGGACATTCTGTACGGTGTCTTGGAAACAGGACCAGCACCAGGGACAAGGTTGATTGTGAACGACACTTCCCTTTCCGGGGGTAAGCCGGGTAAATGTTCTGGAAAAACATCGGGAAAATCCTGAATTACACGGATGTCTTCAAGTTTAACCTTCTCGACTTCCGTGGCAGTCACGAATGCTATGAAAGCCATGCATCCCTTATCCATAAGCTTCCTAGCTCGGAGTGCTGATATAAGAAGTGATTTACTCCAAGGGCTATTGTAAACTAGCTCTGGGAAATCCATGAAAGTTACCTTGCCATGCCGACAATCTACAGTTACTTGGTATGTGGATAACCAGTCGCCACCTAGTATGACATCATAACCCTTCATATCTAGGCATATCAGGTCAGCAGGTAAATTGCTTCCCTTAATCATCACTTCACAATTTGGATAGTGATAAGTGATATCAGACTCATTCCCAAGAGGTGTAGATATGACCAAATCTAATAGTTCATGTTTCTTAGAAAATGAAGCAGCAAAGTTCTTGGAAACGAATGAATGAGTTACTCCGATATCAAATAAAACTTGAGCAGTTTTTGAACAAATAGTGAGAGTACCTTCCACAATTCTATCTTCAGTGGGTTCCGTCTCTCGGAGAGCTTGCAAACGGCCTTGTTTCTTTACCGGACGCTTCTCGTCTTTGGTGTCTTGCTCCTTCATCAGTGGGCAGTCCGGGATTCGATGTTCTCGACTCCCGCATCGAAGACAAGCTCCTAACTTCCTCCAGCATTCCTCGGTCTTATGACCAACTTTATCACAATACTTGCAAATCTCCTTTGAGGGTGTGGCGGTGGAGAATGGCCTGTCATTCTTCTGGAATTTCTTTGCTTTGGAGGGCTCCCCTCCCATGGAGAACCTTTTCTTGTTCAATGATTGTTTGAATTTTCTTGGGCTTGTGACGGGTTCCTTCTTGTCTCTTCCTTGGATTCTCTCGAATAATTCGACGGCGTCTTCTAGCAGTTGGGCACGCTGAACTATCTCTGAATAGGCTTGGATGTCCATCGGTGCAAGTTGTGTAATATAATGGGGTCGAAGCCCGTTGAGGAACCTTCTCGCCTTCATCTTTTCCATACACACCAAGTGAGGTGCATACTTCGACAATCTTGAAAACTGGGCCTCATATTCGGCCACTTTCAAGCCCGATTGTTTTAGAACGGTGAATTCTGTGGCCTTCTTCTCCTAGATATGGTCGGAGAAGTACTTGTTGTTGAAATGCTCTGTGAATTCATCCCATGTGACATGGTATTCTTGCAGTGTTGCTTCTATGGATTCCCACCAGCATCGAGCGTCCCGCTCCAGTTGGAATACGGCCAGTAAAACCTTCTCCTCGTCCGCACATTGCATTACACGGAAGATTCGTTCCATCTCCTTTAGCCAATTCTCGGCATCCTCAGGGTCGGACGAACTCGTGAACCTCGGTGGGTTCATGTTATGGAAACTCCTGTTGAGATCACCCGCTCCACGGTTTGCTCCGCCTTGGGCCACTTGCTGTAGTGCCTGTATAAGGCCCTACACGGTGCGCTGCATCTTGTGCCATTGTGCTCTTTCCGTAGCCATGATCCTACAAAAGAGTTTAAGTATGATAAAGATCGGGTTTTCTTATAAGGTCAAAATTTATTATAGAACTTATCCCATGGCTCTATCCATCTCACCGGGTAAGGTATGTCTATCCTTGGACTCAAGTTTTTACCTAGATTTCAATCATGACCGCAAACATTTTTTTTCTAACCTTTTATTTCTTCTAGTTTTCCCTAGGTTTCAAAACCTAGGCTCTGATACCACGAAGACTGTCACGCCCCTAGCGCGGAAGATACTCGGATTACGTGATGCGTCTATATAGATCGTGTCATTGGAGTGATAAAATTTTTGCCATACATAATTACGGAGTGCGCAAATGACTAATAAAATCTAATAATCCCAATAGTCCAAGTGATGATTATTTGATTAACCAAAGGAATTAAAGATAGTCCATGAAAAATTCCAAATTTAGAAAGCCAAACATGTTGTGCCCCTTAGGCACAAGCATGTGCTATTTAGTGTTGATGATTTGATGATAGCAATGCTAGTTTTATTTTGATGATAGCAACACAGTGAGTGATTTATGAGATTGTGTTTTGATGACAGCAACATGATATAATGTCTGGAGAATACTTAAGTGTGCTATGTCTGATTTGTTCTGTGGAGAATGCATGTGTATGACTGATATATTGGTTGGGCCAAGTCCATACATTGCCCACGCTGCATACATCATTGCATGAAGTCTATACACTGGCTGCTGCATTCTCATGAAGTCTACACATCATGGCAAGTCCGAAGTCTACACATTGGAAGTATATTTCATACATGCATCAATGGGTCAACCCTCTGATTAGATGAGTCGACGCCCCTTTAGACTTCCAAGTCTGTACACCGCAGGCCAGCAAGTCTATACACTACATGGCTCGCATGGGTGCAAGTCTATACACCGTAGGCCAGCAAGTCTATACACTGCATGGCTCGCATGGCTGCAAGTCTGTACACCGCAGGCCAGCAAGTCCATACACTGCATGGCTCGCATGGCTGCAAGTCCATACATTGCATTCCTAGCAGACCAGCAAGTCTATACACTACAGGGTAAAGCCCAAAGTCTAGACATTACTGCATTGCTTGCATTTCAGAGTCTATACATCATTCATGAAATGCATGTGCACAGTTCGTGGACAAAGTCTGTACATCGTAGCATGCATTTCATGAAGTCTGTACATCCTGTATCTCTGTTAAGCTTCAAAGTCTGCACATGGCTCACACTCAGCATAGTCTATACATTGTGTTGTGTCTGTGTTGTGTTTAGGCATCGTTGAGATCACAAGTCTATACACTCGTCTCATGCAGCGTCAACCCTGTAAGTGTGTACATTGCATTCTCAAGTCTGCAGCGTCAACGCTGCAAGTCTAGACATCCTCTGCGTGTTCTATGCATTTCACAACTCTACACACTCAGCATAGTCTATACACCATTCATGCATGTGCACAGTTCGTGGACAAAGTCTGTACATCGCCCTAGATTGCATTAGCAAGTCTATTCATTGTCAGGGCTTCATGCACTAAGTCTATACAGGCCTAGTTTGTACATCGGCTTGTTCACGCTTCATCGTGTCTGTGCATTGTCAGTGCATTATGTAAGTCTGTACAGAGTCTTGTTGAAAGTCTGTACATCGTCTTCTTATTCATGCATAGCATGCATTGTTCATGAACTCTGTACAGCCCAAGTCTGTACATCGCATCATATTGTTCATGCAGTGTCTTGGTGAAGTCTATACGTCGTTTCACTGAACAAGTCCATACAATGCATGCACTTTCATTCAAGTCCACACATTGATGCACTGTAGATAGCTCGAGGTGAAGTCTGTACAGCCATTGCCTTCATATAGGAAGTCTGTACATCCTACTGCACTATAACTTTCACGGAACCAAGTCAATACACTGCTGCACGTTGTGTTTTGTTGAAGTCTGCACATTGCTGAATGATCTGCAAGTCTATATACTGGTCGAGCTTTCAAGTCTGAACATTGGCCAAGTCTACACATCGGCACTGTAGCTTGCTTAGCTCAAGTCTATGCATCCTTTTGCACAGCACATGAACTCTATACATTGCACTGTTCATGCACGGCACAGCAAGTCTGCACAACGTCCATCTCATTTAGCATCTAAGGCAAGTCTATACACTGGAAATTGAAGTGTGTACATTGAGCGTCTCATTGAGCGTCTCATGTAAGTCTATACATCACATTGGGCTTCAGGCTTTACAAGTCTGTACAGAGCTTTCGTCTCATGCATTGTCTAAGCTAAGTCCATACATTGGACTGTAGCATCTTTACCCACGTTCTATGCTTCAAGTCTGTACATCCTTCAAGGGGCCAAGTCTATACATTGGGTCGTTCACATCTTCAAGTCTGGACATTGCCCAGGCTGCATAACGTCAAGTCTTTACATTGAACTCTATACATTGCATGCAGTTGCGCTTCACAAGTCTACACATTGCTGTTCTTCACAGCAAGTCTATACACTGCTCACTCATATAAGAAGTATGTACATCGCATAGCTTCACATATATGAAGTCTATACTTTGAGGAGAGTCTATACATTGCATTGGCTTTGAGCTGATGGGTCGACCCCCCCTCCAGATGGGTCGACCCCCAGATCAGCAAGTATGTACAGAGCTCTGCCTTGTTCAGCATCATAAAGTCTATATAATGCATTGTTTCCTTAAAGTCTGTACAGAGTTTATACTTAACCTGATAAGTGTTCCCGTCTGTCTGACAGGTGGTCTACTCGTGGAGGCTAATGAAGGGCACGTGATCCGAGGGCTGACAGGAAGCTGACACGTGGCCAAATATCTGGGCGGGAACTGTGGAAGCCACACGCGCCCAGTGCTATCTCCTGCTGTGACTGCCTATAAAAGGAAGCCTTCGTCCAACAGAAGAGAGACGATCAAAGCTGAGAGATCAAAGCTGAGAGATCAAAGGGAAAAGTCTATACAGTGAGATAGAAGTAGCAGAGAGCTTTCGATCCACGGAGAAGAAGAAGAAAAGAAAAAGAAGAAGAGCAGAAGGAAAGGAAAAGAAAGAGAGAGCTAGAGAGCTCGAGCAGAGTGTGCAGAGAAGAAGAAGAGAAAGAAGTTGAGAAGAAATAGTGAGATCGAGAGAAGAGGAGAGCAGTTGTCTGAAGATCAGTCTTCACTGGACCGTGGATCAAATCCAGACCAGTTAGCTCATTCTGAGCCACATTGTGCTTCATCGCTTTTCAACTTTCAGTTGCTGTTGTTATTTACTTTTATTTTTTCTTCTAAACCTTTTATCAAGCTGTTAGCCAGCGACTGCAGAGGTGGACTCCTCTGGACGGGTAAGCTGTAATCCCCAGAGCTTTGTAGAGGTGCATCCTCTGGATAGCAAGCTGTGAGGCTCAGCGGGCGAGGAGGATTCCTCGGGCGGCAAGCTGTGTTGGCCAGCGGTTGTATGGCAAGCTGTGATGCCCAACTGTTCAAGCCATGAGTCAGCGGAATCCACACTCGATTTGAGTGTGGGGTGGATGTAGGTCTGCAGGACCGAACCACCTAAAAACCTCTTGTGCACTGTGGTTTGATCTCTTTGTGTGTTTGGCGCTAGATGCTTGGATAGGGGCGATATGGCTTGATTGCATGCCATGTGCTTGACTGTGGTATTGAGTGTTCTTTGATTTGTTATTCTGCTGTTGCTCTTTGTCCTTCTGAAGAAGGTAGATTTAATTCCGCAGTTCTTAGAATTAGATTTAATTAGCCTTCAGATTGCCTAATCTGTCTTGTTAGCATTCTAGTTTTTAATTGGGTGAAATTTTTATAAGAGCTATATTCATTCACCCCCCCCCTCTGAATACTGCACCGAACCCAACACTTGGTATCAGAGCGGGTTGCTGCGCATAGGATCTAACAATCCGCAACAGATCCTGCTAGCTTTTGGTGCATTTCAGAGTGGGCTTCTTCTGCTCGTTGTTTAGTTTCACTGAGTTAGTGCTTTGCCTTGCTTATCTGGTTGTGGTGTTTTCTTGTCGATTGCTTTGTGCTTTGAATCTACTTATTATCTGCTTTGATGGCTAATCCTCCGATATTCAGAGGTGATGACCTTGGCCCATGGCTGGAAAAGTTGCATCGCTATGTAAGCACAACTGATCCTGATTTGTGGAAGGTAATGACTCACGGTCCATACAAACTGTCGAAGGATAAATCCAAATGGACCAAGAAGGATAAGCTGAAAGACTCTGTCAACACTAGAGCTGTAGTTTTATTAAAAGAATCAATTGACAGATCTCTAATCGAATACATTTCTTCTTGCAGGTCTGCCAAAGATATTTTGGAAAAACTAAAGCTAATTAGGAATCACAGCAAATACTTGATGGCTGATCGGAGAAATGCTAATGATGAAACTTCATCCGAGGTAAGCTCTGAATCTAGAGAACTTTCAATTGATGACCTATGGAATATAAATGAAGAACTTAATAATAGATGTGAACAATTGAAATCTGAGAATAAAAGATTGAAAAAGAAATGTGATCAGATAACTTTGAAAGTTCCTTGTAAAAATTGTCCAAATCTGAAACAATCTTATGATGCATGTATGTTAGATGTTCAGAATTTTTAGGAGCAAAATGGTTCTCTAAAACTTGAAAATCAAACATGTCTGGACAAGATATCAGAACTTGAGAATCAGCTGAATGAGAAGAAAAATGAACATCTAAAAAGCATGCAAGAATTGACTCAAGTTAATTCTGAATTGGATAAACTGAAACTTGAGAATGAAGAATTTCAAAAGAAAATCAAAAATCTTATGGGTAGAATAAATGAAATCAATGGGGAGGTTTCACATTCTTCTTCTGCTGAATCAATCTGCCATATGTGCTCAGCTCTAAGAGAACGTAATGAAGATCTTTATAGTGAGAATGAATGGCTGAACAAACAAATAGTCTCACTTAAAGAGGATCACAAAAACTTGGTTGCTGAGAAAATTAATGTGGAAGAAAGAGAAGAGGAACTAATTGAAAAACTGAAGCTGATATCTGGAAGAGAGAGATGTGCTGGTAATGAAATTCATGCAACAAATTTTGAGGAAGAAAATAATGAACTGAAGGATAAAGTTGAAAAACTAAAGCTGTTAAACACTGGCTTATGTGAAAGACTTCTTACAATAGAAAAAGGAAAAGCTGTCTATGATGAAGAATCACAAACTTTGAACATTCTGGAACAAGAAATTGAGAAGTATAAAACTGTAAATAAAGTCTTAAGCGAATGTGTCAACTGCAGTGAACAGGAGATAGCTAGTTATGAGCTTCATATAACATCCTTGGAAAATAAGATTCAGGAACTAGAAAAATCAGCATCCAATTCTGCCAAGAATGAAAGAAAAATAAAAACTGTTGTGAAAAGGAAGGATGACAATTCAAGAAAGGGGACAAGCTGTAGTCCTGATGTTAAGGAAACTACCAGAAACCAGCTATATACAACCTTTGTGCATAGTTCTAATGCAGCTGGTACCTCAAGGCAATCCCCAAAACAAAATAAAAATCAAAAGTCACCTTCAAAATTTGTCTTTTAGTTCAAAGCCCAGAAAATTGAAAAGCAAACAAAACCTGTTGAGAATAATCAGAAATTAAAAAGAAAAAGTCAAACAAAGAAGGAAAAGAATAATTCTGGTTATACTCTGAAATTTGCTATCTCTGCTGAATCTGATGGGTCAATGCAAAATGCTCATGCTTCTTGTACTCATTCACATGCATCTGTGAATTCATCTGATAGAAACCATGCCCCTAGGAAATCTGATGTCTCTTGCTACTACTGTGGTAGGCATGGTCATTATATGGATGACTGTAGTGTAATGAAAAGTGATGATATGATGCATGATAAATATTTTTCAAATACTCATCACCACCCCAAAAGAAACATGTATGCTTCAAACCAACACATCATTTGTTATAATTGTAACAAACGTGGTCATAAAGCTGTTGAGTGTTGGTTTAGGCCTTCATGGGGATATAATGGCTCAAGAGATAAGCACCCAAGGTGCTTCGAATGTGGAAGGCATGGCCACACAGTCAAAGACTGCTGGCATGCTCAGGGAAATAGATTGAACGATCTAAATCTGTAAAATTCCCTGATTTCTATAATTCTGCTAGAAATAACTTGAGTGATAAAAGGAAAAATTTTGCATGCTTTGAATGTGGTAAGCTAGGCCACAAAGCTGCCAACTGTCGGCTGGTTGAGTATGGAAAGAAAAATTTTCATGTTAATAAAAGAAATGCTCATGCTCATACACATAATTTTCATACTCATGTGCATGCACATGGGCATCATGTGTCTGCTAACATGAATAATAAAAACAAAAATTCTGTGGCTTCATGTTACTATTGTGGAAAATTTGGACATTCCATGTTTGACTGTTATCTAATGGAATTTGATGATAATGCTGCAAAAAGAATGTTTAGAACACCTGTCAGGGTAAATGCAGGACCCAAAGCTGCTTGGGTCCCTGCAGGATCAAAATGATCATAATGTTGCAGGTGTGCCTTGGGTCAAAGAATAAACAGGGGTTAACAAACCAAGGAACTCAAATGGAAACCCCATGATTCAACTCTTAAGGTCAGTTCTGAATTTTGTTTTAATTTCATCATCTGAAATTGTTATTCTGCTTGTTTGATTTTTGATGATCTCCTCATGTCTAGCTGATCAGTCTGCAATCCAGACTCAGCTACTGAGTTTTAATTCTGCATATATGATGCACTTCTCTCTTACAATTATTGCATTGTGTAAATAAGATGCTAGATGCACTGCACAATCATGTTTGTAGTCGATGCATACCTTGTACTGAGTTTGAATGATTCATCTAGTGCATAGAGTCTATGCATGTGTCTTGTGTTATTGCATTGCATGCTTGTTGTTAAATGCATAACTTGCACTGATTTTAAATGGGTCATTTAGTGTATATATTTGATGCATGTGTCCAATGTCTGCATTCATCATTTGAATCAAGAAAATTGTTCAATGCATCAAGACTGCTTTGCAGTGCATTGTCATGCATAACCCTAGTATATCAAATGGTAAGTTACTAAAAGGCAGGGAAATCTGCCCGGAGGTTCTTACTATGTGAGAGATGGTCTTTGAGACCAGGTTCTCCGCCTAATACCACGGGTCCTGTCTTCATGTAGAGCAGTGTACTGCATATCATGAAAAATTGAAAATTTAAAAGAAATGACTCATTGCATATCATTAAATATGAAAAATCTGAAAAAGCATATAAATGTTCATGACTTGGATGCATAAACTTGAATTGATTGCTTACTTGCCTCATGTATCATTGGTGCATAATCTACATGTAGAACAGTCCATTGCATAGCATACTATTGCATCTTGTTGTCAGGGGGAGCTGAGAGTTCTGTTAAATTCATTGAATCCTTGCTACTTCTCACTGTCCCCAGTTAATTCTTTCATATTCTTTGACATCAGTTGCTTTTGGACCATAATGCATATTGCTATCATTTCTCTAACCCTCACTGAACAACAGTATTGCCTCTGGTTTAGTGAATTGAGTTATGGCTATTACAATTGTTCATTTATAAGAATCACTCTTACAAATTGAAAGGAACCAAAGGTTTAACATTTATAAATTGAAGAGTTAAGTGTCTGCCTTCAGAATTTGAGATAAAAGAAAACTTTTATAGCTCATAATTTTTGTCTCATGATTAAAATAGAAAAAGTTTTTTTAATACCTGAAAATGGTAAACTGGAAATGTCTAGAACAGGTGAATAAGAGTATGTAATGTTTTTTAAACAGTCACTCTAAAAGAAATAAGGGCAGCAGTAAATAAGATCATAAAAGTAATGAGCTGAACATAGTGACAGAGCAATGGCTGAATTGTACTGAGAAACTGTGATCTCCTCCAAAGAAGCAGGAGAATTCATATGTCATGAAGTGCTTCAGACTACCTCTGTTCATAAGGTCAAATCTACAGGGGGAGTCCTCACCAAGTAACTGGGGGTACTGGCCTCTGACCAAGATGTGCCCTTAATGTCAAAGGTGAAGATTGTTCATTGTAGGCCTTGACCTGAAGTAGATCTTGTAGTTTATGCCTAGTAACTGGGGGTATCTGCCTCTGATCAAGGTGTACACCTAATGTCAATAGCATAAATGTCACAGGTCTATTCACTTAGTTCAGGTTCTGAAAATTCAAAAGTGAAATACAAACTGCTATAACCCTTTGAAATCAAAAGTCATTGAGTGAAAATTATTTTTCTCAATACATATTCAAGTTGCCTTTCTTGATCTTCCATGTTTAATCAAAAAAGGGTATTATTTCTGACTTATCTATTAATACCATGTGCCTTAGATTCATTGCTATAAATGGAATCTAAAATTCTTTTTCAGGAGTCAGCTGTTTTACTCTAGATTTATCACTGTTAAACCTGAATTTTTGTCAAAATTGTATGTTGCTGATTCTTATACTTTAACTGTTGTTTATAATCAGGCTTATTCTCTGAACCAATGATTCAGCTGTTGACTAGTGACCTTCCTACATTCTCTACCTTTGTATATCTGTCCATATTCCTTCTCAAAGGGGGAGCAATTATTTAGGGGGAGAAACAGTTCAGGGGGAGTCATACATTCAAGGGGAGAATGAGGTGCTCTAAGGGAATTTGCATGCATACCGCCATGTTGCACTCATGTTCATACTGTTTCTCTCTTTTTGATTATGTCAAAGGGGGAGAAAATTTTTATTGGTGACTCACTGTCACTTTGTTGCCATCATCAAAAAGGGGGAGAATGTTGTGCCCCTTAGGCACAAGCATGTGCTATTTAGTGTTGATGATTTGATGATAGCAATGCTAGTTTTATTTTGATGATAGCAACACAATGAGTGCTTTATGAGATTGTGTTTTGATGACAGCAACATGATATAATGTCTGGAGAATACTTAAGTGTGCTATGTCTGATTTGTTCTATGGAGAATGCATGTGTATGACTGATATATTGGTTGGGCCATGTCCATACATTGCCCACGCTGCATACATCATTGCATGAAGTCTATACACTGGCTGCTGCATTCTCATGAAGTCTACACATCATGGCAAGTCCGAAGTCTACACATTGGAAGTATATTTCATACATGCATCAATGGGTCGACCCTCTGATTAGATGAGTCGACGCCCCTTTAGACTTCCAAGTCTGTACACCGCAGGCCAGCAAGTCTATACACTGCATGGCTCGCATGGCTGCAAGTCTGTACACCGCAGGCCAGCAAGTCCATACACTGCATGGCTCGCATGGCTGCAAGTCCATAGATTGCATTCCTAGCAGACCAGCAAGTTTATACACTGCAGGGTAAACCCCAAAGTCTAGACATTGCTGCATTGCTTACATTTCAGAGTCTATACATCATTCATGAAATGCATGTGCACAGTTCGTGGATAAAGTCTGTACATCGTAGCATGCATTTCATGAAGTCTATATATCTTGTATCTCTGTTACGCTTCAAAGTCTGCACATGGCTCACACTCAGTATAGTCTATACATTGTGTTGTGTCTGTGTTGTGTTTGGGCATCGTTGAGATCACAAGTCTATACACTCGTCTCATGCAGCGTCAACGCTGTAAGTGTGTACATTGCATTCTCAAGTCTGCAGCGTCAACGCTATAAGTCTAGACAACCTCTGTGTGTTCTATGCATTTCACAAGTCTACACACTCAGCATAGTCTATACACCGTTCATGCATGTGCACAGTTCGTGGACAAAGTCTGTACATCGCCCAAGATTGCATTAGCAAGTCTATACATTGTCAGGGCTTCATGCACTAAGTCTATACAGACCTAGTTTGTACATCGGCTTGTTCACGCTTCATCATGTCTGTACATTGTCAGTGCATTATGTAAGTCTGTATAGAGTCTTGTTGAAAGTCTGTACATCGTCTTCTTATTCATGCATAGCATGCATTGTTCATGAACTCTGTACAGCCCAAGTCTGTACATCGCATCATATTGTTCATGCAGTGTCTTGGTGAAGTCTATACATCGTTTCACTGAACAAGTCCATACAATGCATGCACTTTCATTCAAGTCCACACATTGATGCACTGTAGATAGCTCGAGGTGAAGTATGTACAGCCATTGCCTTCATATAGGAAGTCTGTACATCCTACTGCACTGTAGCTTTCACGGAACCAAGTCAATACACTGCTGCACGTTGTGTTTTGTCAAAGTCTACACATTGCTGAATGATCTGCAAGTCTGTACACTGGTCGAGCTTTCAAGTCTGAACATTGGCCAAGTCTACACATCGGCACTATAGCTTGCTTAGCTCAAGTCTATGCATCCGTTTGCACAGCACATGAACTCTATACATTGCAATGTTCATGCACGGCACAGCAAGTCTACACAACGTCTGTCTCATTTAGCGTCTAAGGCAAGTCTATACACTGGAAATTGAAGTGTGTACATTGAGCGTCTCATTGAGCATCTCATGTAAGTCTATACATCACATTGGGCTTCAGGCTTTACAAGTCTGTACAGAGCTTTCGTCTCATGCATTGTCTAAGCTAAGTCCATACATTAGACTGTAGCATCTTTACCCACGTTCTATGCTTCAAGTCTGTACATCCTTCAAGGGGCCAAGTCTATACATTGGGTCGTTCACATCTTCAAGTCTGGACATTGCCCAGGCTGCATAACGTCAAGTCTTTACATTGAACCCTATACATTGCATGCAGTTGCGCTTCACAAGTCTACACATTGCTATTCTTCACAGCAAGTCTATACACTGCTCACTCATATAGGAAGTATGTACATCACATAGCTTCACATATATGAAGTCTATACTTTGAGGAGAGTCTACACATTGCATTGGCTTTGAGCTGATGGGTCGACCCCCCCCTCCAGATGGGTCGACCCCCAGATCAGCAAGTATGTACAGAGCTCTGCCATGTTCAGCATAATAAAGTCTATATAATGCATTGTTTCCTTAAAGTCTGTACATGGTTTATACTTAACCTGATAAGTGTTCGCGTCTGTCTGACAGGTGGTCTGCTCGTGGAGGCTAATGAAGGGCACGTGATCCGAGGGCTGACAGGAAGCTGACACGTGGCCAAATATCTGGGCGGGAACTGTGGAAGCCACACGCGCCCAGTAATATCTCCTGCTGTGACTGCCTATAAAAGGAAGCCTTCGTCCAACAGAAGAGAGACGATCAAAGCTGAGAGATCAAAGCTGAGAGATCAAAGGGAAAAGTCTATACAGTGAGATAGAAGTAGCAGAGAGCTTTCGATCCACGGAGAAGAAGAAGAAAAGAAAAAGAAGAAGAGCAGAAGGAAAGGAAAAGAAAGAGAGAGCTAGAGAGCTCGAGCAGAGTGTGCAGAGAAGAAGAAGAGAAAGAAGTTGAGAAGAAATAGTGAGATCGAGAGAAGAGGAGAGCAGTTGTCTGAAGATCAGTCTTCACTGGACCGTGGATCAAATCCAGACCAGTCAGCTCATTCTGAGCCACATTGTGCTTCATCGCTTTTCAACTTTCAGTTGCTGTTGTTATTTACTTTTATTTTTTCTTCTAAACCTTTTATCAAGCTGTTAGCCAGCGACTGCAGAGGTGGACTCCTCTGGACGGGTAAGCTGTAATCCCCTGAGCTTTGTAGAGGTGCATCCTCTGGACAGCAAGCTGTGAGGCTCAGTGGGCGAGGAGGATTCCTCGGGCGGCAAGCTGTGTTGGCCAGCGGTTGTATGGCAAGCTGTGATGCCCAACTGTTCAAGCTGTGAGTCAGTGGAATCCACACTCGGTTTGAGTGTGGGGTGGATGTAGGTCTGCAGGATCAAACCACCTAAAAACCTCTTGTGCACTGTGGTTTGATCTCTTTGTGTGTTTGGCGCTAGATGCTTGCATAGGGGCGATATGGCTTTATTGCATGCCATGTGCTTGACTGTGGTATTGAGTGTTCTTTGATTTGTTATTCCGCTGTTGCTCTTTGTCCTTCTGAAGAAGGTAGATTTAATTCCGCAGTTCTTAGAATTAGATTTAATTAGCCTTCAGATTGCCTAATCTGTCTTGTTAGCATTCTAGTTTTTAATTGGGTGAAATTTTTATAAGGGCTATATTCATTCACCCCCCTCTGAATACTGCACCGAACCCAACAAAACATTAGGCTACATGCCTTAATAAAGTTTATACCACTAACTGACATAGCTGGGAGTACAAGGTAGACTCAAATAAATTCAAAAGACATGACTAGCTAATGATAGGTGATTGGCGTTCTAGCACTCTTCTCTCGATCTCAATCCCATTCTTGTCGCTATCCAAATCACCGGAAAATGTTAGGAAGCAACTGGATGAGCGAATCGCTTAGTAGGAATTACATCTCAAATTCGAGCAATATTTACGTGATTTACAATTTGCATGTATTATCAGTATGGCTATGCATGACGTACGTATAAGAAAATCAGGTATACAGATAAATCTAGGCATGATGAACAATAAGAGATCAAGAACTGTATTAAGAGAGTATATCAAGATTTCAAGTATTTGACAAGCAGTATTTTCAAGAATTTACAGATGTAAATGCCACTTCGGGGCAAGGAGGGATTCGTGGACAAGTATGAACGCAAGTACGAGAATGAACTCATGTACAAGTATATCTCATGTACGAGCAAGTAACAATTCAATTCAAGCAAGTAATGTCAAGTACATATCAGTAGAATTGGCTATTTTAGTCAAGCAAGTATTTTGCCCTTTCTCGGGCTACAAGTCAAGAATTGCCCATCCTGGGCCACGCAAGTCAAGTAAGGAGAGAGAGAGTAGGGGTGGAGTGTCTCAAGTCAAGCAAGTACTCCGGTGCAATGCTAAACACCGTGGTCAATAAACTCCCATGGGCACAAGTACCTTCGGGTGCTCCTCCCAGGACCAGACCGGGCTCTATATGCACAACATTTCATGTATTACCTTTGACATCCACTCATTTATAGCCAATATGGAATTTTTAGAATTAAGAAACTTAGTATTACAGACGAGATTAACTAGTCATTTGGTTATGGAGGACTCTAGAGGTGGCCCCTACAAGCTCAAGAGGTGGCTCCCGTCGTGTAGCACTTTGCGCCGTACGGCCTCAAGAGGTGGCTCCCACAACGTAGCACTTTACCCTGCATGGCACTTAACTCCAACACTCCCAAATGGTAGTTTAAGAGGTTCAAGGTTTGACCATGTAGGATATACACAGTAGATTTTTCATGGAATGGCAATTCAAGAACTCATAATACGCATGAGTATGGATTAGGGTTGTGTTTGCACAAATCACGAGATAGATCAAGATTAGAAGCGATAATCAATGAGTTGGCATCTGGGGGTTTGCCAATCTTTCAAATTTTTAATTTTTAGAATTATATATATATATATATATATATATATATATATATATATATATATATCAAATTGGCGCCCTCCAGGGAGTCTTCATTTAATTGAAGACGACATGGACGCTGTCATTTAAGAAATTGGCGCCCTGGCTTGGGGCGCCAATTGCAGAGGGTAGTTTTTTGAATGTATATATATAAATAAAGAATTGGCGCCCCTACAAGCAGTCTTCAATTAATTGAAGACTTGCTGGCTGCCGCTATTTGATGAATTGAAGACTTGCTGGCTGTCGCTATTTAACAAATTGAAGACTTTGTGAGTAGTCTTCATTTAATTGAAGACTCTCCGGGGTGTCTTCAATTTAAGTACAGGTTCAACTAATTGACGACACTACGTAGGGTCACCAATTAAGTTATCTTTCAAGTGGGTTGTGCTTCGTACCAGAATGGTACACTCTGTGATACAAGCTACTATTCATTTTTCCAAAGTTTCTCCGAATCAGAATCCGAAGACATGGTCAGGTGGTGAAAAATCTCAGGGTCACCGAAGTATATTCATGCAAAATTTTTGTGGTCCAGTTTAATAGTTATAGATTTTTGAATGCGTTGATTTACTAATTACAGAAAATTCCAGAAGATGGAATTGACATCATTGCACATGTCTTCAATTAATTGACGACCATGCATGACGTTTTCAATTCTGAAATTAGCGCCCTGGTAAAGGGCACTATTTACAGATGGTTGGTCACTATTCATCACTATAAAATTTCTCCGAATCAGAAAGTAAGAGTACATGCAGGTAGGAAAAAATGTCAGGATTCCAGAAACATGTTCATGTACAAATTTTAAGCTTTAGTTTGATAGTTATGGATTTTTGAATGAGTTGAATTATTAATTACTAGCAATTGTGGAAATGGAAATGACGACACTGCGAAGTGTCTTCATTTAATTGGCGCCCCCTGAGGGGTCTTCAATTTTGTAATTGGCGCCCCCTGAGTGGTCTTCAATTTGGTAATTGGCTCCATGGTCTGGGGCGCCATTTACCTGAGAGCTGGGCCTCTCGTGTTTTTAAAACATGCAAGTATTTGGTGTACAGAGGTTCTATACTAAGGTTTAAAACATGGTTATTAAGTCTGTAAAACTTGTTAATAAAATATGTTCAAAAACTCATGAAATCATGCTTAACAGACTATGTTCAACTCATAAAGATCATGGTAACAATATGTATAAAATCATATGCGACAAGTGTAACAGGCTATTAAGATATGTATAACATGGTATATACATGGTTATTGCTTGATCATGGTAAAGCCAGGTGATATATATAGCATGATTGATGAGTTAATCAAACTCTAAGCATCAGTTAACCTATTTAGCTACTAGTTAGGCAAAGATTTGAGAAAACCTACCTTTTGTCGTGAGTTACGAGGTTCAAAATAAACAAGCTGCAGCAGGATTGCAGTAGGACGTAGACTCGGGAAGAAGACGCTCCTTCAGCACTGATGGCGACAGTAGCCTCTGTTAGTGTTGCGGAGGGGATTAGTTATAGGGAATCACAAATTATTGGTTTATTGCTTTGCGGGTCCTGCTGAGTAGGCATGGGGTTTGCCAACTAAAATGAGGTTGTTCGTGCCTCAACCTTCTAGAAACGCAGATGAAATGATGCCATTGTAAGGGGTCGTTCATTAATATAGGTGGTACTATTCACGTAAATGACGCCTTGCATGAGGGCGTCATTAGTCTAGGTGGCATTATTGATGAGAATGACGCCCATGCAAGAGGGCGTTAAATGTTAGACAATTCTGCCACATTAACGTGTTAGCCTTCATGGTGTATCTCTGCATATTAATATTTTAGTGGAAATAGTGGCCCCAAGGGAAAATGGCACCTCTTCATCAAGTCTTCAATTTGCTTGGTTGGAAAAGGTGGAAACCACTTACGTACAACCCATGGCCCATGTGTTAAAGCTTGTCTTGCACTTTTATATAACAACCCCTTCATGGTTTGGCTCTTTATACAAAGCCTCTCATTATAAGATTCTTTAGGAAAAGTACACTACGTACTATGCATAAAGTTGGATTGCACATTTATATGCTAGCCCCCATGAGGTTTGGCTCTTTACATAAAGCCTTCATGTTTCTTTATGGCATAAAGTGAGGTTGGCTTGTATATTTATGTTATAGTCCTTATGAGGTTGGGTTCTTTATGTAAGACCTTCATGTGTGATTTCTTTTATGAAAAAGTTTTAAATTTACTCAAAGGTATTTATCGGGGGTGCTACAGGGGACCCTTCGAGAGGGTTATGGAGGGTGGTTTGATCATGGCCCAGCTGGGGGCCAAGATAACCGATTTCTTTGCTCAGCGGGACAGTGAAGAGAGGTCCCTTTCTCGGGCTTTTGCTGAGTTTGACCGGAAGATCAATCAATTGACTTTCGAGATTGAAATCTCTCGGCGGGAGGCTACCTCATTTTGGGCCTAGCACCGGTCGAGCCAAGAGGAGGCTCGGACACTGGTCGATCAGCTGGCCCAAGCTCGCCATGGCCGACATGAAGGGCGAGCTCCTGGAAGAGGAGCATCAGTCTCAAGTCGAGCGCTCTGAGCAGTGGAGGGCCGAGCGGGAGGAGCTTAGCAACCAGGTCCGGGGGGCTAAGCGAGTACGGGAGGAAGCCGAGGTCACGCGGACTGAGGCTGAGGCAAAGCTGTCCGAGATCGAGAGGAATTTGCTCGAGGCCGAGCAGAGAATAGCCGAGCTTGAGAAGGAGGCTGAGCGAGCTGAGGCGGAGGCGATCGAATGATACAGAGGTTCGGAGGGCTATCACGCAGCTCTCAAGAAGGTCACCTTCTCGTATTATAAGCCAGGCTACCATCGGGGGTTGCAGAAGGGATTCACCCAAGGTTACCATCGAGCGATCGTCGAGGCCCAGCAGTAGGTGCCCGACGAGCTTGTCTTTCCGACCGGGCAATGCTACGACTTGGATGCGGATACTACGGATTCTTCCTCTTCGACGTCGAGCGAAGGAGACCGTGGGGATGCCTGCGGCTCGGCGGAGGGATCGCCAACTCCGGTCACCTCTAGAGGGCACGCGGTCAAGGCAGTTCCCACACAAGTGGGGTCAGTGTCTAGATCGGCCGTCACCTAGGGTACCGGGGGCAGATCCCCTGGCACTGAGGATCCTCCAACTGTCAAACCTCAAGAAAGGCTGCGGGCCTCTCAGAGTCCTCCTAGTTCCATAGGCTAGGAGGAAAACGACTTCGATGCACTGGTTCTTTTCTTTTTCTTTTCTTTTTTTGCCATTTAAGATTGGCCCTTGCGATATGTAATGGCAGTAGTATTTAGTACAGAGTTCACTGTTTCTTACTGCCTTTGGCACAATTTGACCACCAGATCTGCAGTTGCTAAAAATGTGGGGATTTTATTTGCAGATATCTCGCGTCCGGTGACTGTCGCAGTATTGGTGCCTTTCTGACTTTCCATGCCTTGAATGACTTGCCATTTCACGCGTTCCCAGGGAGAGGTCATTGGAGGGAGGGACGAAGCAACTGTCCCTTGGGGAAGGGTTGCCGCCTTTTGCATTTTTTCAAGGGGAGGATCACTTAAGACGAGCGTTCCCCCTGCTGGCCTATAAGAAAGGTCCCGGAGGTCGCCTCCACTTCTCTTCAACGCTTAAGACTTTTCTTGCAGTTCTTCATTTTTCTCCCTTCTTGCGAATTGCTTGTCTCCGTGCGGGGGAGTTATCAGCGAAACATGGGAGGTGATTCGGAAGATGATAATCCTGGCGGCCGCCACAGGCGCTCGTGCTACTTCGGCGTGGAAGAAGGGATAGCGTGTAGAAGCACGCCTATTCTAGACCATCGGACTGCCGCCACCATCTTAGGATGAAGGTAGAAGCGGAGGGAGGTTCAAGGAAGCAGGGCGTCCGGCACGGCGGCCTCGCCCTACTCCTTCCTCACCTTTGCCTGCTTCTCCCTCCTCTTCCATCCCCGCCGCCCCCCTTCTTTCTCCCTCTTCTGCTCTTCAACCAACTTCTTCCCTCTTCTTTCACACTTTGGAGGATGCCTTCATCCTTGCTCGCACCACCTGGAGGGGCTTGCTTTCTATTCAGCTTCCGTCCTCCTTCCAAAGAGTTGGCAGAGGAGGCCTTCACTTGTTTCCTTCTTCTCCTTCCTCTGATACCTTTTTTTCTGAGTTTCCCAAGCGAATAAGGTCAGCTGATGTAATACCCTAGATTCTTATCGAATCTTTCAGATCTTTATCGGAGTGCTTTCGGATCACTTTTGTGGGTCCTGAGTTAGATTTTACGATCCATGTGAGTTTTTCTCTTGTACAAGTTACGGAACATAGTGGTGAGTTTATTTATCAGTTCATCGACTCGAGGATGCTATAGTTGCGATGTACTCCTTGAGAAGATTGTTTCAGCTATTTTTACGTATTTTTCTAAATTAGTGGATTTTTGACACAAAAATTAGAATTTCATAAAATTAGAAAAATTCATAATTTTCTTTCTATTTAACCTTCCTCACCCTCTCTCCTCCCTCATTTCTCACCTCTCTTTCTCTCTCTCGTTCTATCTCCCCTCTGCTCCTCTCGACGTGGGGTGCACACCGTTGGCAAGCTGGCTGAGGCGGGAACGTGATGGGGTGATCAGGATGCGTGATGGGGCGACGGATTGAGCGTGGCGCGGCGCGAACCCTCGGTGGATTCATACCCAGCGCGGTTCGTTGTTTTGGCAGTTTTCAGCGCGGTTTAGTCGCTTCGGTGCACAGAATCGTCGGTGGATGTAGGGAAATGGATCACCTACTTCTTTTCTACGTTCCCTCGAAGTTTCACACTGAACGGTGAGCATAGGAGTGGGTTTTGCATTGCTAGGGTAAAATCATGCTTTTGGGATGTTCGCAGGGTTTGCCAGAAAATGGTGACAATTTTTAGATCAGTTGGTATTAATCGAATCCCTGGAATGTCAGCGTTCCAGATCCGTTGATTTCGTGTTGACTGGTTGTCATTTGGGGCCGGTACGAGCCCGGGAACCCCGATGACTCAATTAGGGTCAATTAGGTTGAATTGCCCATTTCGAGCCATTTGTGCGTTGTTTTGACCCCTTCCAGAGTGTGGAAGGTCGGTATTATCATTGTGGTTGTTATCCCCTTCGATCGGGATCGAATGGGGCGTGGAATCAGGCCCGAGGACTAGGGTTTGATTGGATTTCCGCCGTAACCGGTCGACCGGACCGGATGGGCCGGTCGACCGGCAGGCGTTCGCAGGACCGTGTTGGGTCCGGGCGTTGGTCCGGTCGACCAACCACCCTGGGCCGGTCGACCGACCCTGCCAGGTCGACCAACCCCAGGGGTGAGGTTGATCGAAATTCTATATTTATGTTCGTTTTGAGTCCTGGTTGGTCCGGTTGAGACCCAATGACGGACCTATGGCCTCGAGAGTGTCCCGGACACCCTGTGAGTTCCGTGTTCGTGTTTCTGGGGTGTCGAGAGGTGCCATATTACCTTGATTAGTATGCCTTTAGGTGTGTGTTTTTCGGGCTTTGTGTTACGCTCGATCGAGTCACCGTGTATCGGTGTGAGTGCGGTGGGGTTCCCCCGCATGTGTGTGGCCTCCCTTGAGTTCCCGTCTTGAGGGGATGGCCTCAGTGGCTCATGAGCTGCTTCGGTATTCGTGCTACCGTTGTTTTAGACATAGTCAAGAATTTAAGTCGGTTCGCCTTGGCGGCCCAACCATCGTCCGCTTCTTCGTTGTGGCGCCCCTTTCTTAGGCCGCTACAAGTCATTGACTTAGGTCAATGTTTTAGGGTGATTAGTGTGGTGGTTATCTCTTGGACCGCCTAGTCCGTGTAGCGTGTCTGTTATCGACTGCTTGGTGGTTTGTCTGGGTAGGTCAGTCGGAGTTTGACTGAGCCTAACGGCCATAGCTTTGACTGCTACAATCACCTCATGGCCCTATCTATGACTGCCAGTGTCTGTGCCTCTATGTATGTACAGAGTGTCGCTTTTCGACGTTTTGGTTTCCAATTGTCTTGGCTCGACCGTGTGGTTTGTCTTTCGTCTCGTGGATGTCTCCTGATGTCATATGAGGGCTATGACCATGATATAAGGTAGCCAGGCATGCCTTGGTTTCTGTACTACTGTAGAGTCGTTGCCAGGTTCCGGTTAACCCGGTGAGACCCAATGGTTGACAAGTAACCTTGTGTGTGTCTCGACTATTCTGGATAGCTCGAGACAGTGGTTCTGGATGCCTAGAGGTACTGTCTTACCTCGGTCTGCATGTCCAGATGTGTTGAGGGTCTTGATGCTCCCTAAGGTCTCTGTGAGTCATTTTACATGGTTGTGTGGGTCTGATGATCCAGTGTCATTTTCCTGTGGCTTAGGATTAGACCGATTGGCGACGTGTCACCGCTTTGAATGACGATCTTGACCCGAGTCGTGAGACTCAAGGATCGTTGTGTTTTAAGGTCTAGTTGCCCTGTCCTGAGTCTGTTGGAAGTTGTTGTACTACCTTTGTGCTTCATAGTACGGGTGATAGTGCGTGCTTGGCCAGTCTGTACTGCAGCACTCGTGTTTCAGAGTCTTTGTGTCTAGTGCGCCTCTACTAGTCGTAGCCTCACGACCTCGAGTGTCGGCCCACCTGGGAGTGGGGGTGGGGCAGTTCCCGATATACGGTTTGTAAGCTAGTTTCGTGAGCCCTTGCTTTACAATAGCGTCCTACTGGGAGGGAAAACTAGCTAGAGGCCTGGCTCTAGGCAATAGTCGGTGTGTGCACACATGGTCAGGGGCGTTTGGACGAGCGCCGATGCGCGTGACCCTAACTAGTCACTCGTTATTGTAGTTCATGTTCTGGTTCAGAGAGTATCTCAGTCTTCGTCGTTCTCGACGTCCGTAATGAGATACCTGCGGCGCAGTGTAAGACGTCAGTGGACACATCTGGCTATGCTTCTAGTGAGGAGGTGCTTCTGTCAAGTGACACGTGACTCTCGCGTTTCTCGCACTTCATGTCGTGACCTTTCCGGGTTAGTCTTTTCTTGGCTATACCCGAGGTCAGTGTTGTGTGGCATGCACGACGCTCTAGTCGTGTAAGTGGTTGCGTTCAGGGAGCGTGCACGACAATCCAGTCGTGTAGGCTTTAGTGTTCCGTGTCTGTCTAGGTTTCTTCTAGGCTTTTTACCTGCTTCCGTAGGCCTTAGTGTTGAGGCAGGTGTTTTGTCGACGGATCGGTAACTCCTGACTTTGTGAGATCTGGGTTTGCCCTTCTGTCGTTGTTTGGAGTAGCTTAGGGAGCCAAGCTTCTCTCGGTGGTCGTGTTCCGGTCCTTGCGGCTTTGCGTTTCCCTTTTCTTTTAGCTGTTCTACTCCTTCCGTTACGGCTTTCTTTTATAGCTTTCTAGTTGTAGTTTAGCTTTTCCTGCTTTACTACTACTGTTATTTTAGCTGTTGTTCCATGTTACTGTGTTATTTTTCAGTGGGGATCCGCATGACCCCTACTGGGCTTGTGACACGAGGCTCACCCCTACTTTTCAGGTGTGGCGCTCTTCTTCCTTCACGGTTCCTGGTGTGGCGTGTTCGTAGTTGCCAGCGGTACTTGCGTCGAGCTTCCCCCGACCTCAGTCTACATTTTCCTTCATGTTAGAGTGTACTTATCTTTTCTGTGGATTGGACTCTGGTATAATTGTTAATTTGAACTGTTAATTAAAAAATAATTTTATTTCTGCTACTTTAGCAAACCTGATTAATGAAATTTAATTGCTTACTATTATATCTGCGACTTCAATGTACTACACGACAATCCTTTTTCCCTTCGGAGCTTTACAGCTCTTAGGAGGCTTCACGGGTTCCAAATGGTATCGGGTCTGCTCGTTAATCCTATCAGGTATATCCGATATCCGGAGTCCGGGTCGTCACAGGTGGTATCAGAGCGATTGTTGTCTGAAGTACATGGGAATCTGAGATATACAGTGTCCAGAGTCCTTAAAGTCTAGTACAGTCTTTCGCTGGCTTAGGTTTCGCGATTCCTTGTCGCTTTGTTTTCCGTAAGTGGTCTTGTGCGTGCTGTGTTGGCACTGTATGAGATGGCTTTGCTCTCGTCAGGATGCGACGGGATGCTCTTTTTCGTCGTGGTGTTCTTCTCGATCATGCTGTACTTGGCAGAGTTCGTCGATAGGCTTGAATCTGCAGTACACTGTTCAAGATTTTTCCGTGGTTTGTTCAGGTGGCTGGTGACTTATAGCATTGGTGTGCTGACCATACACGTTCTCATGCTGTTTTGGTCATCCCAGCTTAAGTCTGTTCAGCTCCTGAGGTGTTTTGCTTCTGATGAAGTGGTTGCTTTATTACCTCGATTGAGAAGATGCTCAAGCGAACCAAGGATTTTCCTTCCTGGTGAGCTACTGTTAGTGAGCTTGATTCTCCTCGTCCTATTTGGTGGAGTCTTTTCGAGGTAAGTCTTAGAAGTGCTGTCTTAGTGAGACCTTTGTCCTGTGTCTACTTAAGTATGGACAGTGTTTATTCTGAGCCTGATCTGCCTCTTTGTTTCGCAGTTGCTTGGCTTAGGACGCAGTTTTGTGTTAAGAGCCGTTGTGCACCGTGTTTGTAGTGCCGTGTCTAGCGGCCGATGTGTTGTGAAGGCTCAATAATTATTTTCAACGCATAAGGGTAAGCTAAGATTAGTAGTTTTCTTCGTGCTTTGTGCTAAAGCTGGCGCTCTTCTTGGTTTGCACCTAGGCGACTTGTGATCGGTTGCTAGCAGGATTAGTACTCGTGGTGTAATACATTGTGATTTTCATGAATTACGATGGCGTCGAGTGTGTGCTGAGATGCAGATAGCGGGATATTTTTGATGCCTATGTGTGTTGTATGAGTGCGCAGCGGAAGTGTGTGGGCTGATAACCCACAGGTCGAGGATCATTGGTTGTAAGATTCTGACCGATCGAGAGAATTGCCTTTCTCAATGTGACTTCATCTTGGCTTCGTGTGCCTTGATGTTGTCCTTGCCATGCCGTTGCTATTGGAGGCATTCTGGTGTTGGCACTGGCATTTGTGAGTATTGGGGAATCGGTCGGCATTTTTGCTGGTTGAGTACCCTCTGCTTTGCAATTCTTTCTGGGGTGTTGTGCTCTCAGGGCGTGATCATGGTCCTTGAGATGCGTTTCTTGAGATCGTTGTCCTTCTTGTTGTCGTGGGTCTTTTCTTGGTAAGCTGCTCGATGCATGATTAGTCCATTATAGTCGTGTGTTCAGCTGTTATTGTGCCTTGATGTGACCCAGCTTGCAGTTGTGTTCCGTGGTTCTGTGTTCAATACGGAGCCAGGATTCTGCAAGTGTTGCTGCTATTGTCGTTGTTATTTTGTCATTGTTTCCCTATGATTCTGTCTTAGCATCGTGTGGACCGTGATCTTGTCGGTTAGTTGTGTTGTACTCTTCTTTCCTGGTAGTGTTAGCATGTGACTCGATCAGATGTAATGTCTGAGTGAGGACTGACTTGATTGTGCTTATGGTCCCGTGCTGTCGTTGGTGTCCTATGTGCCAGGCTTTCGTGGTTGCCTTTGGCACTGGAGCCGATGTGTCGAGTTGTCAGCTGAGAGGACTATGCCCCCTTATTTAAGTTGATGCTTGTCGTGTTTGTCGTTTTGTGTTATCGGTTGCTGTTGTGGCGGCATGAGTCGTGTCTACTTTCTTATGAGATGGAAACGACGTTGCCTTGTTTCGGAGGTGTCAGACTTGTGTTCACTCGTGTATTATGCTAGTCCTTTGGATCGATTTCCCTTGAGATCCAGAGCGTGTGCTTGTGATTATGGTATGGCAGTGTTCCTCTGAACTGGGTTTTAAAGATTTATGTTGTTCTGAGTTCAGATGTTTGGGTTTGTTCTTCCCTGCTTCTCCATGCTAGCTCCTTAAATTTCGAGGACAAAATTTATTGAAGGAGGGGAGGCCGTAATACCCTGGATTCTTATCGAATCTTCCGGATCTTTATCGGAGTACTTTCGGATCGCTTTTGTGGGTCCTGAGTTGAGTTTTACGATCCACGTGGGTTTTTATCTCGTACAAGTTACGGAACCAAGTGGTGAGTTTATTTCTCAGTTCATCGACTCGAGGATCCTACAGTTGCGATGTACTCTTTGAGAAGATCGTTTCGGCTATTTTTACGTACTTTTCTGAATTAGTGGATTTTCGGCACAAAAATTAGAATTTCATAAAATTAGAAAAATTCCTAATTTTCTTTCTATTTAACCTTCCTCACCCTCTCTCCTCCCTCATTTCTCACCTCTCTTTCTCTCGCTCATTCTCTCTGCCCTCTACTCCTCTCGACGCGGGGTGCACACCGTTGGTGAGCTGGCTGAGGCGGGAATGCGATGGGGTGATCGGGACGCGTGATGGGGCGACGGATTGAGCGTGGCGCAGCGCGATCCCTCGGTGGATTCAAACCTGATGTGGTTCGTTGTTTTGGCAGTTTTCGACGCGGTTTAGTAGCTTCGGCGCACGAAATCGTCGGTGGAGGTAGGGAAATGGATCACCTACTTCTTTTCTACGTTCCCTCAAAGTTTCATGCCGAACGGTGAGCATACGAGTGGGTTTCGCCTTGTTGGGGTAAAATCATGCTTTTGGGGTGTTCGCAGGTGTTGACACCCATTTTATGCCGATAAGTTGAGTCGTTTCTCTTACTCCTATTTGTTGATGCCTCGAGTTGTCCATCACTCGCTGGGCATTTTCTGGTAAGTCATGGGCCAATTTTATGGGTAGCCTCCCTCCTTGGTTGGGACCGTATCGATTTAGGGCTTAATGGGCCTTGGTTTTTGGTTAATTGAACATGTTTATAAAAATCAAGTGTCCAGGAACATGTACGGGTAATCCCTAGCCGTTCAACCCTTGAGTAGTTATTTATGGGCCGTTCATACATTAAAAAGATTTCTGATGATTTTTTGAATTTCCACCGATAAGGGCTTATGCGGTTTATTCTTGGCCGTTTAACATGATGAACGGTCTGGAGTGCACCGTTCTTCTTCCAGAGTCCTAAAGCCTAAATATCTCTCAGATAATTATCCATTTTTTCCATTTATCACCGACAAGAGTTAAACGGTTGGACCTTGGCCGCTTGTTCTATTGGACGGTCCCATAATAGCCGTTCAAGTATAAGAGTCCAACGGCAATATCTTCGGTGGGTCAATGGATAATTTGTTGGTATTTATCCTATTTTTGCAATTTTCACCGACAGGGATGGACGGTCCCTTGTTGACCGCCCAACCAGTTGAGCGGTCTATCGTGAGAACGTTTAACCCTGCGAACTCTGAAGAAATCAAGGATTTTCTCTCTCTATCCGTAGACGTGTCCCCAGGTTTTATCTGGAGATTTCTTCTCGAATATGGAGTCTTTTTCGATGCCGTTTCTTCTGGATGAGAGATAACTTGATTATCTCCAAATTTTATGATAATATCTCATCCTAAAAATGAATGGAACCCTAATTTCGGGCTAGGCTTTCTAGGCTCTATAAATAGACCCTAAAGGCCGGGTTTGAAAAGGGCAGAGATTTTTGGTCGACGGCGAAGCCCTACCGCATTCTTGAGCGACCTAGCACCAAGGAGGGAGGCTTTCTATATCCATACAAGCCTCCAGTTCAGGGAGTAGTCGAGTTTTGAGTCTTTTGTGTTTGATAGGTTTCGTCACTTTTTCATCGCATGCATTACTTTCTCCCCACGTTCTTCCTCATTCTCATCACCATGCACACATCCACCTGCGTTTTTGACACCCTAGGGGTTTAAAATCCCCCAAGTATCCCCCTTTCCACTTAGTCACGTTCAGTCCTCATTATTTTGACATATACTACACCATTCAGTTCTAATCTAGGTTGTTTCTTTGTGTTTTTACGTTGTTTTGCAGGTCAGCAATCCTTAGCACGAGGCCCATCCCCTCTGGCCAGCTGGAGAGGGTGGAGGTTGGACCCCTTTGCGACTTCTGGCTTGGTGGTATCGAGCGGTTCTCTTCTGTCCGTGCAAGGAGACGTGCGGTGCATCTTCGGCCGTTCTTATTCGTCCGGCGGTCGTTACAGAGCCGTTCAACATCCAGGAGCGCTTCCTCCCGCATCTTTTACAGCACCCTTAGGCGGTCTATCGTAAGACCGTGCATCTATAGGCGGTTCTTCGTCAACCGCTCATCTTCCCTGTGCTGCAGCTAGGCGAGTGTCTCCGCTTCCTTTCCAAAGCACAGCGTGTTCATCACGTTCGGCGCTTTGGTGGCGATCACGGTCATTTTCATTTTCTGTTCTCCTCTTACTATCTTTCACTTACTCATCGCATGTTGATTTATTCATAACACCATCTTCTTTAAGTAAGAAGAGAAAATATATATACACCCTTCTTTTGTGGCGATCACGGTGGGACCACTAGTGCCCATCGTGTTAGTGGCTTGCTGACCCCCCCTTTTTCTTTGTTAGTTCTGTGTTTTGGGAGTGATTTCAAGTTTTCTGTTGGTATCTGATCCTGGATGTTGAGCGGTTAGTACAGAGCCGTGCAAGTGATGAGGGCATCTCACGACACTCCCTCTAGCTCGGGTCGCCTGCACACTCTTGATGTGGACTGACTGTGATCCACACTTGTTATCTTCATTTCCTTAGTTTCATTTTATGTATTTTCCTTTTATTGAGTCCTATCATTGTATTTCTCTTTATTAAGTCATGTGGTTCTAGTCCATTTCCCTTAGTATGCTTAATTGGGCCTTATTACCTTAGTTATGGGCCCATTAGGTTGAGTCTAGGATATGCCCGGTCTTTTGTCTAATTGTCAAGGGTACTATGGTCATGTAAAGAGTGGATGCCTATAAATAGGCCTCCCCTCCCTCTCATTGAAACAACTTTGATGAATATTGAAAGGCATTTGCCATCTCCATCTCAATATCTCCCTCTCTCTCTCTCTCTCTCTCTCTCTCTCTCTCTCTCTCTCTCTCACTATCACTCTCTCTAAGTGGGTTGTGCCCCCTTTCTCTCTCCTCCCCACCCCAAATTCGAAATTCATTCTCTCTCCTCCCCATTCACCCCTCATTAAGGCCCCTTCCCCTTCCCCATGCATTCATTCAATTCCCCCTCCAACCCCTAGGTGGAAACCCCTTCTCCTAGGCACCTTTCCACTCTCCCAAGCAACCCTCCCTCTTCCCAAGGCTGAATTAACCCCTCCCAAAGCCCAAATTCGAATTTCCCTCTCCCTAGGGCTGTGCCCTTCCATCTCCCCACCTCCTAAACCACCCTAGGTCGAAATCCATCTCCCCCCAACAGCCAAGTTCGTCCCCCATCCTCCTCTCACACTCACCCTCTCTCTAGTGCACCTCCACCCCCCCATCTCCACCCCTAGCTGCTCTAGCCCCCCTCTCCATCTACCCCTGCCACTCCAGACCCTCCAGAAGCCCTAGCCACGTCCTTCCCATATCCACAAACCATCAGCCATCCCCCCAATCTGTGCTAACTCCCTTTGCCCCTCCCCTTGTTCTTGCAAGTTGCAGCTTCAAGTAGCAGGTCGCAGGCAGCAGAGTGAGGCCCTGAAGTCAAGTCATCCCCGGCCGGTCCCTGCTCCTCCTGGTGGAAAGGCCTACATCTCTGGAAAGGTTGTCCAGAGAGCTTCCAAGGCGAGGTGGTTTCGTCGGCATCCGAGCTCCGAGCAGTCCACAGCGGCCGATCTCCCACGATGAACCCTTTGGGATTCAGATCAAGATTTCTTCAGTAAATTCCTTCCCTCTCAAGTCCTCTTTCATCTTCAAGAAGCAGAGTTGCATTTGGACATCAACATCGAAAGTTACGAATTTTCTACTCCAAGTGTGTCAGGTCAGTTTACAGGAGCCAGAACTGACATACCTCCACTCATCTGATCGTCCCGGTCTTCTCCGACATCTGCCGACCCGCCGTTGGCACCGACAGAAAGAAGACTCGACCACGGTTCCAACGGTTCAGGTCTTGTACCCATCAGAGCTTTGTGGAGATCATGGCACCCTCTGCAACCAGCCCCATTGTTCTGCACCAGACAGAGGCAGAATCAACCAGTCCGGTTACAGACTCTGCCACGGCCAGCTGGTGAAGGCTCTGAGCGCCATTTTTGGAGGAGAGAAACTACATCTAGTTATCTGCCACCTCGAAGAAGAAGGGACTCAATCGGCCAACGGAACCCCCTATTCCAATTTTCTTCGTCGGAGAGGGCAGACTGCCCCCTGTGATCCCAGGTTAGACCAGTCCACACTCCTCCGGTCACCCCTCTCTCCACCGACATCAGATTGCATCCCCGTCAACTCCGGCTCGAAGCTCCCCCGATCACGATCGCGTCACCACCAGTTTCATTCCAATCGGAGTCCGGGAGAGCCCACAGTGACTTCTGCAACCTACTGCTTCAGTCCGGTACCAGCCAGAGACCAGACGCTGGTGCCCTGTTCCAGTCGCCGGTGCGGTCAGCCCCGAGAATCAAAGCTTCCCCAAAAATTCAAGCTTCATCCCCTGTCAGTTGGTAAACTTTTGGCGCTGGTCTTGTTAAGATCCGAGCTCTGTGGAGCCCGTGGCAGCACCGTCTCCGACTGTCTGTCCAGCGAACCTGAAGCAAGGCAGAACCGGTGGAGCTCGGAAGATAATGTTTTCATTGCGTAATCCCCACCCCGCTTGGCCGGCTGAAGGCTCCTCCCTGCGTGGACGTAGTTTTGGATGTACTAAGTCTAATCCCTACCCCAAGATCACCCCTCCTGTGCGAGGCGTAGTGTTGTACATCATTGCATTTTCAGGTCAAGCTACATCGCCGCGGCGATCGGTTGTATACCCTCGCCTCCCGGCGCGCCCTCGTCTCCGAGCGGGATCGGTGTCTTCACACCGATCAGGTGAGCGTCTGATATCTCCTTAGTTGCCTTCATTCTGCAAGTTTAGTATTGCTTTGATTGCCCATCGGCGGTGAGAAGAGGGCCCGTACTTATATGCTAGTTTGTTAGTGTCCACCGCGGACCGTGAGAGAGTGCCACCCACACCCCGCCCAGCGGGCCAGCCACCCACGAATTTGGGGAATCCTAGGCCCTTTGGGGTCAGCCTAAGCAAACTAAGTCCTTTAGAGTCATTGGGTCCCGCCTCGGACCCTTGCCATCATCCCCCGGCCCCGCCGGGTGATCGCGTGTGCCGTGTGAGTACGACGCTATTGTGAGAATCATTGGAGAGCTTGTATGCTTGTGGATCTTGGTCCTAGGTTGTCCATTACATATTTAGTCATCCTAGGGCTGTTTTACATCAGCAAGACCTTGGGCGGCTATCAGGGCACCGCTCTTCTCTCCGACGGGGTCTTGACTCCTACGACTCTGCTGCCGTAGGCGGTCTGTCTCAGACCATTCAAGTTTTGTGTTGTCATCCCTTGGCCGTCTATCCCCTTGGCATAGGTGCGAGTCTGTCTCCTTCATGTCTATTCTGGCTACTGTTATACGGTTTATACATGTCCGTTCTATACGTTGTGCGGCCCACTGTCGACTGTACATCCAGGTTTCATTCCAGCAGTTTCTGATCATCTATTTTTTTTGATATTACGCCATGGCTTGAACGGTCCATCCTAGACCGTCTATCTTGTGGTGTGGTCTCCCATAGACCGTCCTTCAGATGCCACAGTGCACCCGAGGTTGCTTTGCTTGACATACTTATATTATTTTTGTTCTCCTTAGTGCTGCTTATTGATCTCCCCCTCGTTATATGTTGTTGTGCATACTTGTTCTCATCTTTGCATGTTTATTTTGATCATTGGTTGCTAGTTTATTAGGCTAGATTTGCATGCACTCCGGTGCACATAGGAGCATACATCTCTTTCATAGTAGAGGTAGGGTTTCCTCTCGTCTCCATACTTCTTGGAGCCGACTAGGTGACCCTGCCGAGGACCTCCGTAAGCCCCCGTGAGCCATGGATTCCCACATGGACGCCAGGCAGGTTGTACCGTACCATCCCCCAGTCTAGGGTTTGCATTCGCGGGAGAGAGAGTCCTTTAGAGTCCATTCTTACCCTGCTTAGGTACCTTGTGGTTGAGTGAATTCACATTTTAATTAATCCACTAATGTCCTAAAAGAGAACTTATCAAAATCCTCGCGCATCATTTGATATTGGTATGGATAATTGGTTGATTCTTTTCTCATCTCTCTCCTCCATTGTATGTGGCACGGTGTCCTCATTTGCATCTTTTTGATGAATTAGGCTTGTTATGTCTAGTTCATCTGCGCGCGTCTCCATTTAGCTGCATTTATCTTAGGTTCATTCTCCTCCTTGTATTCATTTGAAATTCACTGTATAAAGTCTCCATTCTTCCCATGGGGCACTTCTCCCCTGTACCTTATTCCTATACCTCTCCATCTTCTTACTCCCGTGTGGATTCCTCTTCCCATGCGGGCCCGTCTCCTTATTCCTCTATTGGACCCTATTCTGTTAACGGGCCTTCTTACCCCGCCCGTGCTGCTGCTAGTCCAATCAATCCTCATTCTCACATACATAATGTTGTGCCCATGTGGTTTTGGTTTTGATGATGGTTTTAATGATGGTTTTGATGATTAGTTTTTGATGTGAGTTAATCACTATGAGTCATCCTGCTGTGTGAGTCGTCATGCTGTTATTCAGTCTATCAAATGTTAAGTCATCTTGCTGCTCAGTTTAGTTTAACATTTTTGATGTTCAGTCGTGTTAACTGATGCATAAAGCATTCATTGCTACACTCTGCTTAGTTAGTATGAACAGTAGTGGGTCGACTCATCAGAACACTGATTGTCTAGTTTGTCTAACTTCAAGTCTACACATCATCAGTTAAACTTGAAGTCTGCACATTGGTCTTCAAATTCAAAGTCTGTACATTGGGTTTTCACATGAAGTATGTATAGCCGTTCACTGTTGAAGTCCATACACTGGTCGGTGGAATTTGAAGTCTATACACTGACTCGTTTCATTTCCTCAGAGTCTGTACATCCACAGTAAAATCCAAAGTCTGCACATTGATCTTCGAATCCAAAGTCTATACAATGGTCTTCACACTTGAAGTCTATACATTCGATGTGCAGAGTTGATGTCTATACATTTGCCTCCATGATTCTAAGTCTATACATTCGCTGCAGAGATCTCTATCAAGTCTATACATCGACTGTCTTGCTTTAGCTTAAGTCTGTACCGAGTCAGCGTCTCGTTGACCGTCTCTTGTTGTGTCCTCATGTTATTTCTGTGTTTGTGTCTTCGTGTTATTTTTACGTCTTCGTGTTATTTTTGTGTTTGAGTCTTCATGTTATTTCTGTGTTTGTGTCTTCGTGCTGTTTTTATGTCTTCGTGTTGCTTCTTTCTATCTTCGTCCAGGTTTCCTCTGATCGCGTGTTTTACTACCATTTTACTTCGTGTCGTTCTCTCTTTACCTCGTGCTGTTCTCATCTGACTTCGTGTCGTTCCCTTTGTAGTGTTAGCTTTATTACTGTGGTACCTCGTGTCATTCTCTCTTCACCTCGTGCTGTTTTCATCTGACTTCGTGTCGTTCCCTTTGTAGTGTTAGCTTTGTTACTGTGGTACCTCGTGTCGTTCTCTCTTTATCTCGTGTTGTAGTCATCTTATGTACCTCGTGTCGTTCTCAGTATAGTGCACCTTTTGTTTGTTCCTACACACCTCGTGCAGCTTTAGCTTGAGTGTCAACCGACTTATTTCAGGTATATATATATAGAGAGAGAACCCTGAGTATTAATGGTTTTAATCTCTTTGCAGGAGAAGAAGAAAAACAAAAAGAAGAAGGTGGTCCGAGGAAGAATATTCCCCAGTGACTGGGCGGCACGTGATCCGAGGCTGGAAGGGCAGACAGGATTGTGACACGTGTGCTGAAGCTGGCTGAGAGACTGACACGTGGCCACAAGTTCTGGGCTGGAAATGTGGAAGCCACACGCGCCCAGTGCTGCCCTCCTGCTGGCTGCTGCTTATAAAAGTAAGTCTTCATCCAACAGATGAAGACTGATCGAATAAGAAGCCTGGAGAGCAGAAAGCCCTTCGATCCAGAAAAAGAAAAGAGGAAGAAAAAGAGAAGAAGAAGAAATAGAAGAAGTGTGAGCCGAAGAAAATAGAGGAGGAGAGATCGAGAGAGTGAAAGAGCAGAAGAAGAAGAGAAGAGAAGAGATAGAGAGAGCCTGCGAAAGAAGAAGAAAAGAAAGAGAAGAAGAGCAGAAGGAGAAGAAGAGAAGGAGAGAGTTAGAGAGCTCGTGAGGGTAAAGAGAAAAAGAAAGTGAGAGAGAAGAGAAGAGGAAGAGAAGCTTACCTGAAGATCTGTCTACTGGACCGTGGATAAAATCTAGGCCAGTCAGCTCCATGCGAGCCACATCTGTGTTATCTTTCTTTACAGCTTTCTGATCGCTGTGTATTTTTCCTTTCTTATTTTTCCTTTTTTATTTGGTTAGCTTTGTACTTCCGATCCTCTGGATTGAGGTCGGGTCCCTCCTGGTCTGGAGGAAGAGAGGTCTGCGACCTCTAGTTTACAAGTGGCTGGAAGTCACTTGTGTGTTCCCTCCGGTTTGGAGGAAGGGAGATCTGATCTCCGGTTCTGGGCTTGTGGGTTGCAAGTCTAGGTGTCCCTCCTGGTGTGGAGGAAGAGAGGTCTTCGACCTCTGGTTTGCTGGTGACTGGGAGTCACTGGTGTGTTCCCTCCGGTTTGGAGGAAGAGAGATTGTGCGTCTCTAGTTTCCAAGTGGCTGGGAGTCACTTGGGGTGTCCCTCCGGTTGGGAGGAAGAGGGGAGGTTGTTCCCCTGGTCAAGCTGTGTGGCAGCACCTGTTGCAGACTGAGTCTGCGGTTTCTAGCGTGAGCTAGTGGAAGCCACACTCGGGTTGAGTGTGGGGTGGATGTAGGTCTGCTAGACTGAACCACCTAAAAACCCCTTGTGCACTGTGGTTTGACTTGTCTATTTGTGCTTCCGCTAGGTGTTTGCATAGGGGCGCTCCATGTGTTTGGCTTCTGGTTGAGCAGAAGAGTTTATTAGTTTTCAGATTGACTAAATATGTCTTGTTAGCACTCCAGTGATCTCACTGTGTGTTTGGTTAGTTCCACAACTGCCATTTAGCCTTCAAGTTTGTTTAGTTTACGAACTAGCATTTTTAGTGAGCGAAATTTTAACTGGGCGAAGGTTTTTTAAAAGTCATATTCATTCACCCCCCCCTCTGAATACTGCACCGAACCTAACAGTTGGTATCAGAGAGGTGTCTGCATACAAGGTCCAGCGACCTGCAGATTCGATCTTGTAGTCTTAGGTACTAATTTGTTTTTAGTGCATCAATATTCCTGTTGCATTAATCTGTTGTGTTCTTATGGCTCATCCACCGATTTTCAGTGGTACACATTTTAATGCATGGTTCACTAGTCTGAAGAATTATGTCAAATCTGTGAATCCAGACCTGTGGAAAGTAATTTCACATGGTCCTCATGAACTGCCAAAGAAAAAGTCCAAATGGACTGACAGTCACAAGTCTATGCATGAAGAGAATCAGATAGCTATAAATCTAATGAAGGCAGCTACTGATAGAGCCTTTCACTCATGCTTTGTTGATTGCAGTTCTGCTAAAGACATTCTGGATACACTGAAGCGAACTCAAGAGATAGATGTGGACAGCTGCATGATGGCCAACAGAAGAAATCAAAGTGGCAGCGATCAAGGCAGCAATCAAACTGGAGAAGATGATGATGATGAGGTAAATCTCTTTGAGAATTTTTCTCTAGAAGATTGGGAAAATACATATGCTGAATTATTTGAATCTCATGAACTGTTAAGAAAACAGTATAAAAAATTGAAGAAGGGTACTGGTTTAGATAGTTCAAGTTCTCCTTGTAGAAATTGTGTTGAATTGAAAAATATTCATGATGCCTGTATGTCTGATTTTTAAATATTGAAGAAACAAGTTTCATTATTAAAACTGAAAATCAAGATCATATAAATGTGATATCTGAACTCAAAGAAAAATTCAACTCAGATAATGATAATCAGACTCTTGTTAACTATCATGACCAGTATGAAAAATTGCTGAAAAACTTTGAAAGTGTGAACTCAGATTTAAACAAGCTGAAATCGGAAAATGATTCTCTGAGAACATCTGCTAATAAAAATGATAAAAAATTTGAGAAACTTGAGCAGGAGAAAAACTTGCTTGCTGAAAAACTTGAAGCCATCAAATCTGTGAATGTGGAATTATAGAAAAACATTGAAAAGAAGGAAAAAGATTTGAAGGAATTCAAGGCTGGAAGAAAACTTGAAACTAACTCAGAAGATCAGATTTTGATAATTGAGTTAATTCAGAATGACAAGTTTAAGGAAGAAAATGAGAAATTAAAAATGCTGAACTCCACTATGTCTGAGAGACTGCTAGCCTTAGAAAGAGGAAAAACTGTGTGTGTTGAAGATTCTGATAATCTGAGCAATCTGGAACAGGAAGTTGAAAAATATAAAACTGCTAACAAAGTTTTGAATGAAGCTATGAATTGTTGTGAGCAAGAGATTGCCAGTTATGAGCTACATACTTCCTCTTTAGAAAATGAAATTCAGGATTTGAAAATTTTCTTGTCAAAGTTTGTTGATGGGCAGAAAAACCTAGACAAGCTACTAGGTATAAAAATCAACCCTAGGAAGGAAGGGCTGGGCTACAATAAGATAAACAAGAAAGAACTTCATAACAAAGTTATGACATCTTTTGTAAATGGCTCAGATGTAGCCACCACCTCTAAAGATAAACAGCCCATTGCTCAGAAAATGATTGGAAAACAGAAAATAAATAAAAAGGGTCCATCAGTGTTTGCTGATCACAGTCCTCACACACACTCACATGCATCCAAAAAGAAGACTATCTGTCATTACTGTCATAAGTTGGACATCTGATGTATGAGTGTAAGTTGATGGAGAAGGATGATAAGAATGCTAGGAGATCTCATGATAAAAATCCTTCATCTCAGAAAAGGAGTGTCACATGTTCTAATTGTGGAAAATTAGGACACTCAATTGCTCATTGCTGGTTTGCAAGTATTAAGGAAAAATCATGTTCATATCATACAAAACACTTTGCAAATCAGCATGTCTTTAGTAAAAACAAATCTGTTTTTATGAACCAGCACATCATCTGTTTTAATTGCAACAAAAGGGGTCACAGGGACTCTGAATGCTGGTCAGGTTCTTGTAGAAGAAATTCTATTTCATGCTTTGAATGTGGAAAGACAGGCCACAGGGCCATTGATTGTTGGCATGCTCAGGGTAGAAAACTCAATTCTAACACTGTTAAATTCCCTGCCATTAACAGAAACTCTCCTGCATGCTATCACTGTGGGAAGCATGGCCACATAGTCAAAGACTGTTGGCATGCTCAAGGGAAAAATTTCATTTCTGGAAAATTTAAATTCCCTGCTAGTACAAATGCTCTCAGAAAGAACAAAGTTGCTTTCAAAAAGAAAAACTTTGAATGTGTTGATTATGGAAAACAGTTTGGTCATGCAAATAACAGAAATTTCCATGCTAATGCACATACAATTCATGTTCATAATGATGTGCATAAAAAGAACCTAAATTCTATTTTCTCATGCCATCATTGTGGGAAGCCAGGTCACAGGGCTGCAACCTGTTGGTTGGCAGAATATCAAAACCAAACTGGTTTTGGTAAACAGAATTTTTATTCTGTTAACAGAAAATCTCATGTATATGCACATAGAACTCATGCTAACAAGAATGTGCATAAATCAGATCTGAAAACTGCTGCTCCTTGCTATCAGGTTAAAAATGTGCTGAGAAAATCTGCTAGAAGTGATAATGTCATGTCAGGAACCAAGACTTCTTGGGTACCTGTTTGTGCAAAATAAACTTTGTTTTGCAGGTGTGCCTTTGGACTGGAATAAAAGGGGTAATGATCCAAGGCACTCAAGAATGAAAACCCTTCTGAACTTGTCAGGTAATCTCTCTGCATTTTCTATTTTGAAACTCATTGCATATCTGGTTTGATGTATTCTTGCATATCCTGGTCTTAGTTTCATCTAGTGCATGCATATTAAATCTATTCTTGCATATTCATTCATCATCTGCCAGTTGCATTATTTTCTGATCATGCACTCTGAAATTTCTGAAAATCTGAGCTGAATGTGAATATTGTTTGAAATTTGTATTTTGCAATAGCTCACTGAACATTCTGAATTACATATAGGACTGCATGTTGAATTATCATGCATGACCTCATCAGTGTCTCATGACAAACATTGTATGTTTTCAGGGAGAGTTAATTGCATGTCCTTGCATAGCATTCAATGTTGAGTCTTTGCATGCATGTAGTTAATTGCATTGCATTTTACTGCATTGAAAATACCAAAAAGGGTAATTGAATGCATAGTGTCAGGGGGAGTCAATGCATTGCATGCAGGTGGTCAAGTGCATACATCTCTGTCAGAATTCACTGCATGTTATCCTTGGAAATCCTAAAACTTGCCAGACCTCCTGATATTTTGTTTGTTGTGCATAACCTTTTCCTCATTGTTTTTAAGTGACAAATCTTGATCTTTTCGGAAAACACTGAGCTTCAAAAATCTCTCCTATCAATTGGTATCATTTGGCTTCAGAATTCCATCAGTCTTTCATGAAGATTTCAATGGGACTATCTCGATCATAAATCTGAATATTCTTGAACTAGAAATCTTCTATTATACGTTTTTATGAATGACTGAAATAACTCATGTGGTTTAAGTTTAATGTATTCAATGAGTTTGGCTTTAAAATCTCTTAAAAATATCTGAAGCATGTTTAATAAACCTTAACCATCTGTTTCATGCTGTGTCTTGTAAAATCTTCTGAAATTTGCATTATTGAATTCACGGCTTTAATTGGTTAAGTACATGAAATTATTATTGACTTGAAGCAAAGGAATTTATCTGAATTGTCTAAAGGGTAATTGTTGTCAGAGCAATGACTTTGGTCACTAAGAAACCATGTCCAAAGGACTGTGTCATGAGGTGCCTTAGTTAATTTTGCATAAAATTCATTGAAAATCAGGCAGGGCAATGGCATGCACACTGAGAAATATAGCTCACTCATCAAGAAATGATTTGCAGTGTGTCATGATGTGTAAATGCTATCTCTGTTCATATAAAGCATGACAGTTAGTCACACTAAGTGCTTAGGGATATTGGCCTCTGATCAAGGTATATCCTCTAGTTACAAGGTGTGCACTGAATTAGAGTGCTCGTAAAATTTGTAGCATGAAAAATTGTTGAACAAATCTCAATATCTGAATATTGATGCTAAAATCAAATTGCTACAACCCTAGACAAAATCATATGACTTCAAAATTGCTTGATTTCAATACTAATGCATGTAATTCCGAAAGAAGTCAATAAAGTTGATTGTGTAAGAGAAAGGAAGATTTATCAAGATAAATATGAGGGCTTGGTTCATTTTTATTAAACCATGGTGTTAGATATCAATACAGAATTTTATTGAAAAACTCTGCATACATCATGTTTAAACCATACTGATCAATAAAATTCATTCATAAGCCCTTATAATGGAAGACTTTGAAATATTCTGATTTGGATTTATGAGAATGACAATTCCTTGAAAATCTGACTGAAATTCTTGTAGTTGGAGCATCCTTGAAAAATCTGTTAATTGAAACTCCTATGCTCATGTCCTTGGCTCATTGACCTGAATTTCTCCTTGTTTGCCCATGTGGTCTCCTTCTCATTCATTTCATAAGGTTCCATTTATTCAGGGGGAGCCTTCTTGTCATATGCATCATGTTGCATAGAAGGAGAAGAATTGTGCCCTTGCATTCATATTTCTGGTATCTGCATCTACATTCATACCCCTTCCCATAGTTTATTTTGATTATACCAAAGGGGGAGATTGTTTGCCTAAGAGGGAGAATATCATTCAACCAGTGCGTGCAGGTTCCTTTTGATCATCTCTAACTCATGCTTTTGCTGACACTCTTAAAGGGGGAGAATCATGTTCTTGCAAGGGGGAGAAATTGACTGAATTTTTATACATGCTTTAATTTCTCAAACTATTTTCTTTTTGATGAAGTCAAAGGGAGAGAATAGTTTGAGTCATCAGTCAGACTCACTGTGTAGTGTTGCCATCATCAAAAAGGGGGAGATTGTTGTGCCTATGTGGTTTTGGTTTTGATGATGGTTTTAATGATGGTTTTGATGATTGATTTTTGATGTGAGTTAATCACTGTGAGTCATCCTGCTGTGTGAGTCATCATGCTGTTATTCAGTCTATCAAATGTTCAGTCATCTTGCTGCTCAGTTTAGTTTAACATTTTTGATGTTCAGTCGTGTTAACTGATGCATAAAGCATTCATTGCTACACTCTGCTTAGTTAGTATGAACAGTAGTGGGTCGACTCATCAGAACACTGATTGTCTGGTTTGTCTAACTTCAAGTCTACACATCATCAGTTAAACTTGAAGTCTGCACATTGGTCTTCAAATTCAAAGTCTGTACATTGGGTTTTCACATGAAGTATGTACAGCTGTTCACTGTTGAAGTCCATACACTGGTCGGTGGAATTTGAAGTATGTACACTTACTCGTTTCATTTCCTCAGAGTCTGTACATCCACAGTAAAATTCAAAGTCTGCACATCGATCTTCGAATCCAAAGTCTATACAATGGTCTTCACACTTGAAGTCTATACATTCGATGTGCAGAGTTGATGTCTATACATTTGCCTCCATGATTCTAAGTCTATATATTCGATGCAGAGATCTCTATCAAGTCTATACATCGACTGTCTTACTTTAGCTTAAGTCTGTACCGAGTCAACGTCTCGTTGACCGTCTCTTGTTGTGTCCTCATGTTATTTCTGTGTTTGTGTCTTCGTGTTGTTTTTACGTCTTCGTGTTATTTTTGTGTTTGAGTCTTCATGTTATTTCTGTGTTTGTGTCTTCGTGCTGTTTTTATGTCTTCGTGTTGCTTCTTTCTATCTTCGTCCAGGTTTCCTCTGATCGCGTGTTTTACTACCGTTTTACTTCGTGTCGTTCTCTCTTTACCTCGTGCTATTCTCATCTGACTTCGTGTCGGTCCCTTTGTAGTCTTAGCTTTATTACTGTGGTACCTCGTGTCGTTCTCTCTTCACCTCGTGCTGTTTTCATCTGACTTCGTGTCGTTCCCTTTGTAGTGTTAGCTTTGTTACTGTGGTACCTCGTGTCGTTCTCTCTTTATCTCGTGTTGTAGTCATCTTATGTACCTCGTGTCGTTCTCAGTATAGTGCACCTTTTGTTTGTTCCTACACACCTCGTGCAGCTTTAGCTTGAGTGTCAACCGACTTATTTCAGGTATATATATATAGAGAGAGAACCCTGAGTATTAATGGTTTTAATCTCTTTGCAGGAGAAGAAGAAAAACAAAAAGAAGAAGGTGGCCCGAGGAAGAATATTCCCCAGTGACTGGGCGGCACGTGATCCGAGGCTGGAAGGGTAGACAGGATTGTGACACGTGTGCTGAAGCTGGCTGAGAGAATGACACGTGGCCACAAGTTCTGGGCTGGAAATGTGGAAGCCACACGCGCCCAGTGCTACCCTCCTGCTGGCTGCTGCTTATAAAAGTAAGCCTTCATCCAACAGATGAAGACTGATCGAATAAGAAGCCTGGAGAGCAAAAAGCCCTTCGATCCAGAAAAAGAAAAGAGGAAGAAAAAGAGAAGAAGAAGAAATAGAAGAAGTGTGAGCCGAAGAAAATAGAGGAGGAGAGATCGAGAGAGTGAAAGAGCAGAAGAAGAAGAGAAGAGAAGAGATAGAGAGAGCCTGCGAAAGAAGAAGAAAAGAAAGAGAAGAAGAGCAGAAGGAGAAGAAGAGAAGGAGAGAGTTAGAGAGGTCGTGAGGGTAAAGAGAAAAAGAAAGTGAGAGAGAAGAGAAGAGGAAGAGAAGCTTACTTGAAGATCTGTCTACTGGACCGTGGATCAAATCCAGGCCAGTCAGCTCCATGCGAGCCACATCTGTGTTATCTTTCTTTACAGCTTTCTGATCGCTGTGTATTTTTCCTTTCTTATTTTTCCTTTTTCATTTGGTTAGCTTTGTACTTCCGATCCTCTGGATTGAGGTCGGGTCCCTCCTGGTCTGGAGGAAGAGAGGTCTGCGACCTCTAGTTTGTAAGTGGCTGGAAGTCACTTGTGTGTTCCCTCCGATTTGGAGGAAGGGAGATCTGATCTCCGGTTCTGGGCTTGTGGGTTGCAAGTCTAGGTGTCCCTCCTGGTCTGGAGGAAGAGAGGTCTTCGACCTCTGGTTTGCTGGTGACTGGGAGTCACTGGTGTGTTCCCTCCGATTTGGAGGAAGAGAGACTGTGCGTCTCTAGTTTCCAAGTGACTGGGAGTCACTTGGGGTGTTCCTCCGGTTGGGAGGAAGAGGGGAGGTTGTTCCCCTGGTCTAGATGTGTGGCAGCACCTGTTGCAGACTGAGTCTACGGTTTCTAGCGTGAGCTAGTGGAAGCCACACTCGGGTTGAGTGTGGGGTGGATGTAGGTCTGCTGGACCGAACCACCTAAAAACCCCTTGTGCACTGTGGTTTGACTTGTCTATTTGTGCTTCCGCTAGGTGTTTGCATAGGGGCGCTCCATGTGTTTGGCTTCTGGTTGAGCAGAAGAGTTTATTAGTTTTCAGATTGACTAAATCTGTCTTGTTAGCACTCCAGTGATCTCACTGTGTGTTTGGATAGTTCCACAACTGCCATTTAGCCTTCAAGTTTCTTTAGTTTGCGAACTAGCATTTTTAGTGAGCAAAATTTTAATTGGGCGAAAGGTTTTATAAAAGTCATATTCATTCACCCCCCCTCTGAATACTGCACCGAACCTAACACATAATTTTTCCAGGCCCATGCATTCCCTCATTCCTGGAATGGGCTTTCCTTCTTCTCAGGTCGGATCCCCTTATCTGGCCCATCAACATTATCCTGGTCTAAATTCATCATCCCTTGCTCAAGCTGGCCCATATCCTTCTCGGACTCTCCCTACCGAGGAGATGATCGCCCAGGCCCAATGCCAACTTGATGAATTGCAACGACAAATCAATCCTCAAAATTCTCTGGATATCCCATTTGCATTCCGAGGTCTTCAGCTCCCGCCACGTCAACAGATTCCGGCTTATCGTCGCTATGGTGGAGTTGGTGACCCTTACGTGCATTTGAAGGAATTCTAATATGAGTCGGCCCAGTTCCAGCATGATCAACGCCTGCTGGCCTATTTGTTTGGCCTATCTTTAGAGGGCTTGGCCAAGGATTGGTTTTTCACATTACCTCAAGGGCAGATGATGAATTTTTAGGTCGTCCAAGCAAGATTCATTCAGCAATATCAAGACCAAGTTAGGCCCAGATGTTCTATGGTTGATCTGGCCCAAGAGAAGATGAAGCCCGGCGAGGAGTTCTCCACGTTTGCTAACCGCTGGCGTCGCCTAGCCGCACAAGTCCCGGGGCATATTCCGAAGGGCGAGCAAATCAAGATGGTTATTTCTAACGCAACGCCCGAGCTCAGGTGTATCATAGCCCTGAACGATATCACTTCATGGCAAGAACTCTACAGTCGAGCCCGCTTCATTACCCAACAATTCTTAGTTTCCTTTCACCATGAGTCTCCTCCACCTTCGCCTTCCACATGCACTTTCCCTCTGCCCTCCACTGCAAGTTAGCCCTCCACCTCATATTCCTCCACGAGTCGACCGTCCGCTTGGCCACACCCATATACCTCCATGTGCTCCACCTCGTATCCCTCCACGAGTCAGCCCTTAGCTATTTTATTTCACCACACCTCTCCCCTTCCGGTCAAGGAAACACTACACCTAGAGCGGGTAGATGTCATCCACTATATTCCCACGCCCTCCACGCCGTCACAGCACTCTAGCCCTCCGCCTTCACCTACGCAATCCCCTTTGCCTATGGAGCCTCCGCTCCCATCCTCATTACCTTCTCACCCCCCTCGGCATCCACCTTGCCCGAGGAGGGCTCCACACTCTTAGTTGCCAGAATCCTTTACAGATGTGTTCAGGGCTTTGATGGCCACTCATGCGTTACAACTCCCTCCTGTTATGCCTTGCCGACCTGCGGTTGGGAACTTGATCCATTTCTGTGAATTCCATCGTCAATAGGGGCATTCGATTGAGAATTGTTCCGAGTTCCGGGAACTTGTTTACGGTTTGGAAGACAAAAAGATGATTGATTGGGCTATCATGCGCCAAGTTATTTCAGATCTCAGCAGCAAACAGCAACAGCAGCGAGCCGTGCCTCCTAGGCAACCGTCTCCACGTCAAGACCAGGGGCACCCTGGTGTTTCTTCAGTTGATAAGGTACCTGCTCCATTACCCACTTCTTCCTCTATCCCATCTCCTCCACCACCTTTACCTACTCTAGCCTCCGCTCCGGCAACCTCTCCCTCCGTTTCCACCACCACTTCTATTATTAACGCCTCTCGAAGTGTAGTAAAGATACGTCGGAGAGCGCCACCACCCGCCACTTCCTCCACTACGCCACCACCTTCTCCACCCCCATCTTCGCTGTCTCCATTGGCCACATCTCCATCATCACCCTCTCCATTATCCCCATTACCCTCACCATCATCTTTGTCACCTCCTCCCGCAATGATCCCTGTTCCGTCACCCTCACAACCATTCCCACGACCGATGCCACTTCTTTCGCCATTATCCTCTGAACCTGAGCAGGCTGAACCTAAATCCATACCTCCACTTTTTCCTTTACCTCCACCCATGCCCATCATCATCATTATTCCCCCATCATTTGCACCATCACCACCCGCACCCTTCAAACCTCCTCATTCTAACCTCCCTCTACCACTTCCCACTTCACGGAGCAGGTACCCGTTGCCTTTCGTGCCCCTCGGGTTTAGTCCCCAGGAAGAAAAAGTGCCGAGCCAGGTTTCGATTATGCATTACAAGCTTCAAGATTTCACTTGCCGCATGCCAGTCCGAGTCCTGGTCTCTGGCTATTCTAGGGATAATGATCCTGGATTTGCTATGAAGACGGTTGCTGAGAAGAGTTCATTAGCACGGGTGCCATTTTCTTCTAAAGCGAGGCTGGTGGTAATTTCTTTGCTCATCGGAGAATTCACGATTAATGTTATTATCACCCCTCGCTTGATTGTTATTCAGTACATTGGCCCAGAAGAGTTTTCCGCCCGAATGGTGCTAACCCACACAGCCGCCAAAGGTTTAATGAGTGCAGCACTCAAGGGGCAATTGGCCGTGTCTTCTACATCTTCCAAAGACATTCTGCACGTCTTATGCAATGTCCCCCGGTTTATTGGTAAGTTAGCCACGTCAACGCCGCACATTACTCCCCCTCAGTTCTGTCCTACTTTTCTGGTAAGGGAGTTATGCTTCGTGCCCAGTTGCCGAGTAGAGTTGCCGAATCTCCATGTTCTAGTGCCAAGATATAAGACTCCATGGTTCCATGATACTCATCATCCCGAGGAGTCAGTTGCTCACGAATGTCCGCAGCATGTTAGCACCACGGGTCTAGGGGCAACCGCCTCAATAAAGCCACATATTTATGACCAGGCCAGGCCGTCTGCCAGGTGGGCCCGCTATTTGAGAAAGTATTACAGATCAGGAAGCACAAAGGTCCGGGTCAGCACTAGGCATACCCGTGTTCAAGAGATTGTTGCTAAGAAGAAGCGGCGGCGTAAGTTTAAGGGTCGTCGATTGTGCACTAAGGGGTCCACTTCTTCTCTTGCTTTCTTTCATCCATTATATTGCTCAGCTCCCACCCATGGGTGGTGTACCTCCCTTCTTCCAATCCCACATCTATGATCTTCTCCTCTCTTTTCAGGTCTGTAAACCCCCATTTTTCTTTCCCCACTCATCCGGAGTCTCCGGATCCTCCGTTCACTCATGATTTTAGGCCTTAGCCTATGTCATCCTTTCATCCCATTTTCGGGACTTCTTCTGATCCTTCCCTTCCGGTATCCCCGGGCTCTGCTTCTGATCTTTCCCCGACCCTTTCGGGTGACCATCAGTCTTTTTCCCTGACCCTGTCGGGTGTCAATCATTTTCTTTCCCCGACCCTGTCGGGTGATTCTAATTCCTTTTCTCCGACCACATAGGATGATTACTTCTCTTCTCCCTTATCTTTGCCACAATCTTCTCATGGTCTCTCTATTCTTTCCTCCTCACCCTTTCGGGGTCATTACCCTTTTTCTTACTATTTTCGAGGCTTTAGCCCGCCTTGATCTCAGTTAATCCCTGGTTATTCTGTACTTGGTTCCTTGTTATCAAGGCCTCAATTCCTTAACGAGGGAGTTCTAGCCCTCGTCTCTCTTCCTTTTTTATCCCTCCTTCGTCTAGTATGATGTCTGCCACTCCTCTATGTCGAGAAACCCAATCCCTTGCTCTCCTTTCATCCTTTATCCTGACAAGCAAGAAAACAAAGTTCGCACTCCTCAAAGCTCGACGATCGAAATCGCTTTAGGGTGTCGGTTTCCACGCCATGGATTTGCAAAGGTATTATTTATTTTGTGCAAGAATATGTTATCATTGCTATTACTCTGTTATTTCCGCACGCTTTATAATGTTGGTTCTTTAAAACATGGTTGAGTGGCCTTAGGCTTTAGTTAGTTTGCTTAGTCAAATAAGTCGCTTCTGCAGCATCTTTAGGCTAGTGATAGCTCCGCGCTGGGAGTCTAGTTCTTTCCTCGATTGTTGAGGGTGACCTTTGAGTGTGGTTTTTTTATACACAACATGGCGAGCCACAGTCGACCCCTCTAGTGCAACACCGTTGCTGCTTTGGCCATACTTTGGGTATGCACAAAGGTCTTTTCTTTTCTCTGCTCGGCCAAGTGGAGGGGCAAGAGATGGATGGATAAGATGACTAACCTAGGTGCTCCCTAATACGGGAGAGGTCTCAAATAGGGGCAGTCTTGACCTTCAAAAATGAGCTTTCACGCTAAATCTAGTCAATAAAGGCTATGAATGAGAAGGTCAATGAATACAAAATTATGAATCAAAGGCATGGCAAGAGTGGCAGTACAGTTCCCCGTGGGATGTCATGAGCCTGGTCGCATGCATGCTTGATAAATATGGGTCTCAAAATCAAAGACACAAAGCCCCGGCGCAACAGACCTACTCTTTGAGGGGTGGTGCCCTGGAAGGAATTCGAGCCTTGATATCTCCCATCCTGCACGAAGCTTGTCTCTAATTTTTCTTCTGCTTCTCCCTCTTAGGCTGGGTTGTATCCCGGGTATGGCCTTAGTAGGGGCACCGTTCTTTAGAAGCGGTTGGTTGTGGTAAGCCACCCTCACATGCACGCCCTGCTTAAGGGAAATCTTTAATGAAAGGGGTAGGAATGACGATCCCTGGCCAGTAGTTTGAGCCCGTCTTTAGGTGCTGCGGATTGCTATGTCAAAATCAAAATTTCTAAAAAAAAGTAAACATTGTCAAAAATCTAAAAAAATCAAATACTTCAAAATTTCAAAAAAAATAAATATTTCAAAAACCTAAAAAATCAAATACTTCAAAAAAATCCAGAAAGATGAAATACTATTGAAAATCTTAAAAAAATAAAAAAAAAGATCACAAAAATCCTAAATAAATGTGTCTTTTTCATGCATTTGCATTTATTTTAAGGACAAATACGTAATCCGTTTGCTAAGTACTCAGGCATTCCTTGCTATATCTTTTTGCTCTGCCTCCTGTTCACATCTTTGATCTGTTCTTTCCTTCTTCGATCCACTTTCGATCCGTTCTGAAGCTCATGTCCTTCCCAGCTTTTGTTTGCAATGATCATATCTTTATGAGAGGGCTTTGCCTAACGATTATGAACCTGGCTGTTCTGCTTCATTTTGATCTTGGGTTTTGATTGAAGGGCGTATTTGTTTATGTCTTTTATCCCACCGTGTCCTTGTCTCATGTCCATGTCCCACCGTGTTGTCCCACACATGTTGTTTTGTTCCTCACCCCATGTTATTAGTTGTTTTGTGCATGTTGACAGCCGTCCCTCTATGTTCCGTGTGTTGTCCCAACCATGTGATCCGTCATATTCTTATCCCAACCATGTCTTGTCCCGCCGATTGTTGTCATGTCACTCCATGTTCATGCATGCATATTGTTTGTTTATGCCTTTCCTTATGTGCTTGTTCATCTTGTTGTGTTGTTTTCATTCGTCATGCTATGTCGTGTTGTTTGTCGTTCAGTTAATCATTGTGTTACCTCTGCTATGTTTATCTCATCTGCTTATCTATGAAAATCCATAAAAATCAGAAAAAAAGAAAACTTTCACGTGCCGTTTCACCTGCACAGGTAAGTCAGGTATGGCCTTTTATCCTTATCACCCTTATTGCATTATTATATGGTATTATAATATATTATCTCGAGAACCAGTTGGTTATATACGTGTTCCAGGATCTGATGTTCCCCTTTAATAAAAACGATGATGATCCAGGTTCACGTGTTTAATCTTCAGATAGGCCGTTAGGTTGGGATATCACGGGGAGGATAGTTCTATCCTGCACGCCGTGGTTGCGGATGGTATCTTGACTCTGATTTTCCCAGCTTAGCAATATTATTCTCGGGTATATTATATTCTAATCTTTCTTCGCATTTGTTTTAATGATTTCTTTTATTTTAGCCCAGCATGCATCATACGCATCTTTTGAGCTTTCATGACTCATGGTTTGCCTGCAAAATGTCCCATCAGTAATGGTTAGCTGTGCGTTCAGTGTTTTAGTAAGAGGAACTAATTCCACTCTGAGTTGGAAGGTTCTCTTTGGTCAAATTCGCTTGGTTTGGTTGATTAAGAGGTCCCTATCTGGAGCTTTAGCCTGTTTCCTTTACTTTTGCTGCCTGCTTTTGGCCTCCACATTGGACCGCGGGATTGTGTCCCCCATGAGGTTGGTCTTGTTGATTTATTCCATTTAGTTTAGTTCCTCCAGACTGGTGTCGCTTTTGGTTTTATCATTCCTTGTGTTTGGTTCAGAGTTTTTCAGAAGATTCCTATCGCTTGTTGGTAAAAATGGGTGTCGTTTTGCCTTAACGCCCACTTTTTCGGTCCACTCCGCTGCATTTCCGCTCCATTTCCATGTTCCATGTCACTTCCGCTTCACCTCCGCTCGCTCCCCTGCAAAGAGGACGTTAAGGAGGGGCATCTGTTGACATCCGTTTTATGCCGATAAGTTGAGTCGTTTCTCTTACTCCCATTTGTTAATGCCTCGAGTTGTCCATCACTCGCTGGGCATTTTCTGGTAAGTCATGGGCCAATTTTATGGGTAGCCTCCCTCCTTGGTTGGGACCGTATCGATTCAGGGCATAATGGGCCTTGGTTTTTGGTTAATTGAACATGTTTATAAAAATCAAGTGTCCAGGAACATGTACGGGTCATCCCTGGCCGTTCAACCCTTAAGCAATTATTTATTGGCCGTTCATACATTAAAAAGATTTCTGATGATTTTCTGAATTTCCACCGACAAGGGCTTATGCGGTTTATTCCTGGCCGTTTAACATGATGAACGGTCTGAAGTGCACCGTTCTTCTTCCAGAGTCCTAAAGCCTAAATATCTCTCAAATAATTATCCATTTTTTTCCATTTATCACCGACAAGAGTTAAACGGTTGGTCCTTGGCCGCTCGTTCTGTTGGACGGTCCCATAATAGCGGTTCAAGTATAAGAGTCCAACGGCGATATCTTCGGTTGGTTAATGGATAATTTGATGGTATTTATCCTATTTTTGCAATTTTCACCGACAGGGATGGACGGTCCCTTGTTGACTGCCCAACCAGTTGAGCGGTCTATCGTGAGACCGTTTAACCCTGCGAACTCTGAAGAAATCAAGGATTTTCTCTCTCTATCCGTAGACGTGTCCCCAGGTTTTATCTGGAGATTTCTTCTCGAATATGGAGTCTTTTTCGATGCCGTTTCTTCTGGATGAGAGATAACTTGATTATCTCCAAATTTTATGATAATATCTCATCCTAAAAATGAATGGAACCCTAATTTCGGGCTAGGCTTTCTAGGCTCTATAAATAGACCCTAAAGGCCGGGTTTGAAAAGGGCAGAGATTTTTGGTCGACGGCGAAGCCCTACCGCATTCTTGAGCGACCTAGCACCAAGGAGGGAGGCTTTCTATATCCATACAAGCCTCCAGTTCAGGGAGTAGTCGAGTTTTGAGTCTTTTGTGTTTGATAGGTTTCGTCACTTTTTCATCGCATGCATTACTTTCTCCCCATGTTCTTCTTCATTCTCATCACCATGCACACATCCACCTACGTTTTTGACACCCTAGGGGTTTAAAATCCCCCAGGTATCCCCCTTTCCACTTAGTCACGTCCAGTCCTCATTATTTTGACATATACTACACCATTCAGTTCTAATCTAGGTTGTTTCTTTATGTTTTTACGTTGTTTTGCAGGTCAGCAATCCTTAGCACGAGGCCCATCCCCTCTGGCCGACTGGAGAGGGTGGAGGTTGGACTACCCCTTTGCGACTTCTAGGTCGGTGGTCTCAAGCGGTTCTCTTCTGTCTATGCAAGGAGACGTGCGGTGCATCTTCGGCTATTCTTATTCGTCCGGCGGTCGTTACAGAGCCGTTCAACATCCAGGAGCTCTTCCTCCCGCATCTTCTGTAGCACCCTTAGGCGGTCTATCATAAGACCGTGCGTCTATAGGCGGTTCTTCGTCAACCGCTCATCTTCCCTGTGCTGCAGCTAGGTGAGTGTCTCCCTTTCCTTTCCAAAGCACGGCGTGTTCATCACGTTCGGCGCTTTGGTGGCGATCACGGTCATTTCCGTTTTCTGTTCTCCTCTTACTATCTTTCACTTACTCATCGCATGTTGATTTATTCATAACACCATCTTCCTTTAAGTAAGAGGAGAAAATATATCTACAGCAGGGTTCACCAAAAAACGGTGACGGTTTTTAGATCAATTGGTATCAATCGAACCCCTAAAATGTCAGCATTCCAGATCCGCTGATTTCGTGTTGATTGGTTGTCATTTGGGGCCGGTACGATCCCGAGAACCCCGGTGACTCAATTAGGGTCAATTCGGTAGAATTACTCGTTTCAAGCCGTTTGTGCATTGTTTTGACCCCTTCCGAAGTGTGGAAGGTCGGTATTATCATTGTGGTTGTTATCCCCTTCGATCGGGATCGAATGGGGCGTGGAATCAGGCCTGAGGATTAGGGTTTGGTCGGTTTTCCGCCGTAATCGGTCGATCGGACCGGATGAGCCGGTCGATCGGCGGGCGTTCGCAGGACCGTGTTGGGTACGATTGTTGGTCCGGTCGAACGACCACCCTGGGCCGGTAGACCGACCCTGCCAGGTCGACCGACCCCAGGGGTGAGTTCGACCAAAATTTTATATTTATGTTCATTTTGAGTCCTGGTCAGTCCGGTTGAGACCCAATGACCGACCTATGGCCTCGGGAGTGTCCCGGACACCTTGTGAGTTCCGTGTTTGTGTTTCTGGGTTGTCAAAAGCTGCCATATTACCTCGATTAGTGTGCCCTTAGGTGTGTGTGTTTTGGGCTTTGTGTTATGCTCGATCGAGTCACCGTGTATCGGTGTGAGTACAGTGGGGCTCCCCCGCATGTGTGTGGCCTCCCTTGAGTTCTCGTCTTGAGGGGATGGTCTCGGCGGCTCATGAGCTGCTTCGGTATTCGTGCTACCGTGGTTTTACACCTAGTCAAGAATTTAAGTCGGTTGGTCTTGGCGGCCCAACCTTCGTCCGCTTCTTCATTGTGGCGCCCCTTTCTTAGGCCGCTACAAGTCGTTGACTTAGGTCAATGTTTTTGGGTGGTTAGTGTGGCGGTTATCTCTTTGACCGCCTAGTCCGTGTAGCGTGTCTGTTATTGACCGCTTGGTGGTTTGTCTGGGTAGGTCAGTCAGAGTTTGACTGAGTCTATCTATGACCGCCAGTGTCTGTGCCTCTATGTATGTACAGAGTGTCGCTTTCCGACGTTTTGGTTTCCAATTGTATTGGCTCGACCTTGTGGTTTGTCTTTCATCCCGTGGATGTCTCTTGATGTCCTATGAGGGCTATGACCACGATATAAGGTTGCCAGGCAGGCCTTGGTTTCTGTACTACTGTAGAGTCGTTGTCAGGTTCCAGTCAACCCGGTGAGACCCAGTGGTTGACAAGTAACCTTGTGTGTGTCTCGACTATTCTGGATAGCTCGAGACAGTGGTTTTGGACGCCTAGAGGTACTGTCTTACCTCGGTCTGTGTGTCCAGATGTGTTGAGGGTCTTGATGCTCCCTCATATCTCTGTGAGTCGTTTTATACGGTTGTGTGGGTCTGATGATCTAGTGTCATTTTCTTGTGGCTTAGGATTAGACCGATTGGCGGCGTGTCACCGCTTTGTACGACGATCTTGACCCGAGTCGTGAGACTCAAGGATCGTTGTATTTTCAGGTCTTGTTGCCCTGTCTTGAGTCTGTTGGCAGTTGGTGTACTGCCTTTGTGCTTCGTAGTACGGGTCACAGTGCATGCTTGGCCTGTCTGTACTGTAACACTCGTGTTTCAGAGTCTTTGTGTCTAGTGAGCCTCCACTAGTCGTAGCCTCACGACCTCGAGTGTCGGCCCACCTGGGAGTGGTGGTGGGGCAGTTCCCGATATACAGTTTGTAAGCTAGTTCCGTGGGCCCTTGCTTTACAATAGCATCCTACTGGGAGGGAAAACTGGCTAGAGGCCTGGCTCTAGGCAAGAGTCGGTGTGTGCACACGTGGTCAGGGGCGTTTGGACAAGCGCCGACGGGCGTGACCCTGACTAGTCACTCGTTACTGTAGTTCTTGTTCTGGTTTAGAGAGTATCTCAGTCTCCGTCGTTCTCGGCATCCGTAGCGAGATACTTGCGGCACAGTGTAAGACATCAGTGGACGCATCTGGTTGTGCTTCTAGTGAGGAGGTGCATCCGTCACGTGACACGTGACTCTCAGTTTCTCGCACTTCGTGTCGTGACCTTTTCGGGTTAGTCTTTTCTTGGCTATACCCGAGGACAGTGTTGTGTGCCATGCACGACGCTCCAGTCGTGTATGTGGTTGCGTTCAGGGAGCGTGCATGACAATCCAGTCGTGTAGGCTTTAGTGTTCCATGGCTGTCTAGGTTTCTTCTAGGCTTTTTACCTGCTTCCGTAGGCCTTAGTGTTGATGCTGGTGTTTTGTCGATGGATCAGTAACTCCTGACTTTGTGAGATCAGGGTTCGCCCTTATGTCGTTGTTTGGAGTATCTTAGAGAGCCGAGCTTCTCTCGGTGGCCATGTTCCGGTCCTTACAGCTTTGCTTTTCCCTTTTCTTTTAGCTATTCTACTCCTTCCGTTACGGCTTTCTTTTACAACTTTCTAGTTGTAGTTTAGCTTTTCCTATTTTACTACTACTGTTATTTTAGCTGTTGTTCCATGTTACTGCATTGTTTTTCTGTGGGGAGCCGCGTGACCCCTACTGGGCCTATGACACGAGGCTCACCCCTGCTTTTCAGGTGTGGCGCTCTTCTTCATTCGCGGTTCCTGGTGTGCCGTGTTCGTAGTTGCCAGCGGTACTTGCGTCGGGCTTCCCCCGACCATAGTGTACATTTTTCTTCCTGTTAGACTGTACTTATCTTTCCTATGGACTGGACTCTAGTATAATTGTTAATTTGAACTATTAATTAAAAAGTAATTTTATTTCTGCTACTTTAGCATACCTGATTAATGAAATTTAATTGCTTACTGTTATATCTGCGACTTCAATGTACTACACGACAATCCTTTTTCCCTTCAGAGCTTTACAGCTCTTGGGAGGCTTCACGGGTTCCAAGTGGTATCGGGTCTGCTCAGTAATCCTATCAGGTATATTCGGTATCCGGAGTCCGGGTCGTCATAGCTGCCCCGTTATCCGAGCTAGTTTCTACACTGGGTAGAGTAAGTGGCACAGCCTGGGGGTGCTAGCCATGTCCACGCCGAGTCACCAGTTCGTGTTGTAGTACCAGTGGATGTAATATTTTTGCTTTTTATACTCACTGTATTGGCTGTGGCCTATCTGATGTATGAAGAGACATTAATGAAAGGAAAATTATCGCCATTTGTTGCTTACATGTTTGTAAAAAGCTAAAAAATAGAGCGTTCGTAATGTTGTTGCATTCCATGTCTAGAGGATAGGCGTTCCTTCCATGGTAGACAATCGATATGCCCCTTTCCCGAGCGGCTTGACCACTCGGTAGGGGCCTTCCCAATTAGGGGCCTGCTTCCCCACCACCTCCAGTGGTCGAGGGGCTTCGGCTTTTCTCAGGACGAAGTCTCCTGGATGGAAATGTCTATCTCGGACTTTGGCATTGTAATATCGAGTAAGGCAACGTAGATATTCCATGGCTCGGATGCTCGTGATCTCCCTTATCTCGCTTGTCATATCGTGGTTTTCTAGCAGTTTTTGCTCATTTGCCTCGGGCGAGAAGTTGATGACTCAGAGAGATGGGCTGCTGACTTCCAAAGGAATCACGGTGTCCGTGCCGTTCACCAACTGGAAAGGAGTCTCACCGGTGGTGGTTCTTGGAGTAGTTCGATACGACCATAGTACGCTTGGCAATTCCTTGACCTAGTTACCCTTAGCCTTATCGAGCCTAGCCTTAATGCCTTTTAGTATAGTTTTGTTGGCATTTTCGACCAGTCCATTAGCCTGAGGGTGGGCTACCGAAGTGAAGTGGTTGCGAATGTAAAGGTCAGCGCATTTGTTCCTGAAGTAATGGGAATCAAATTGCCGACCATTATCACTCACAATCACTCGGGGGATGCCAAAATGACAGATGATCGATTTCCATATGAAGCTCCATACGACTGAATGGGTAATCCTAGCGGTGGCTTCGGTTTCAATCCATTTCGTAAAATAATCGATGGCGACGATGACGAACTTCTTATGGGCTTGGGCCATGGGAAACGACCCCAAAATGTCGATCCCCCATCGAGCAAAAGGGTATGGCTCGGTATGGGTGACGAGCTCTGAGGCAGGTTGATGGACTAGATGATCGAAACATTGGCATCGGTCGCACCTTTGTATGTAGGCCAAGCAGTCGCGTTGGAGAGTGGGCCACCAGTAGCCTTGTCGCAACAAGATCCTGGCGAGCGCTCTTCCTCCTTGATGTGCGCCGCAGACACCTTCGTGGACCTCTTGAATAGCTCGGCCGGCTTCCTCGATATCGAGGCACTTGAGGATGTTGGGTATCCTCTGGAGTTGATCACCAGTGTGAAGACTGCTATGCATTGATTGGGTTTTGAATGATTGGCAACAATAGAGTTGACTTTGATGACTGTAGAGTTGACTTTGATGACTTTATATTGATCATGGGAATATTGTGTATTTTGATGAATTGGTTATATATCAGACCTTTTCATAAAACATTTCTACACACTTTGTTATTCTGAATCTAAGGTCGGTGCATGTCTGCATTGTGCTTGCATTTAGTCAGTGCATGTCTGCATTGTGCTTGTATTCATTCGGTGCATGTTTGTGTAAGAAAAGCATATAAGGTCGGTGCAAGTAGTGCCGCTCGCACACCTCAGGTCGGTGCTAGTTGTCGTCTTTACTTAGTGAGGTCGATGCAAGTTACCATGTGCATACAAAGTCAGTGGAGCGTCTGCATTAAGCATATAGGGTCGGTGTAGGTTTTGTTGTGAGCATATAGAGTCGGTGCAGGTTTTTTTGTAAACATATAGAGTCGGTGTAGGTTTTGTTGTGAGCTTATAGGGTCGGTGCAAATTGTGCTGTGAGCATATAAGTCGGTGCAGGTTTCGCTGGGAGTATATGAGGTCGGTGCAGGTTTCGCTGTGACCACATAAGGTCTGTGCACATTTTTCCTTACACATAATAGGTCGGTGCATCTTTGTGCCATTCGCCTGCAAAGGGTAGTGCACTGTTTGCTTCATGCATATAGAGGTCTGTGCATGTTTTCATACATGCGTAATAAGGTCAGTGCACACTTGTACCCTGCATAACCAATGTCCGTGCATTGTATGCTTTACGAGTGTAGATGGTCAGTGCACTTTCTATTCTATATCATAACACGTAGTACCTCACGCACACTTAAGGTCGGTGCATATGTATTTCAAGTCTATCCTAGTTCTTTTTGCATCTGTGCCTATCCGCATAGACATGTGAATTGACTAAGTCCACAACACGTGACTGACATTTTGTTCGTTAAAATGACAGGTGAGACTTATGATCAAGCACCTGACACATGTCCCAACTACCTGCGAACTTTAAGTCACAAGCAAGTAAAGTACCCGGATAAAAGGCATGTGATCCAAGGAAAAAAGTGAAGCACTGCGTTTGACACGTGGAAAGCAACCTAATCAAGATGCTGCCACGTGGCCATCCCAAGCTCAGATCTAAAAGAACTTTTGGGTGGGAAACGTGGTTTCCACGCGGCCATCATCTGCGGTCTTATAAAAGGAAGTAGATCGCCTGATTCCAAGAGATATAGAAGCGAGAATGAAGCTAGAGAGAAAAAAGCAGTAGCCAAGTCAAGAGGGACTTCCAGCAGATCCAGAGAGAGCTTTGAGAGAGTTTTGAGAGAGCTTTGAGAGAGTTTTAAGAGAGGAGCATAGAGTCATTTGAAGGGTGTGAGTCTAAGTTTCTATAAGTCATTGTTTCCGGCTTCTTGGTTCAGAACCAGAGCCGATCTGCTCTTTGTCAGAGCTACAGATCGTTTTACTGTTTTCGGTTTGTTTGTTGCTTTTGCTTTTCAATTTCAAACTCTTGTTATAGCAAGCTGTGAGTCAGCGGTGGGTAAGCTATAATCCCCAGCGGTAGAAGAGGATTCCTCTGGTAGCTTAAGCTGTAAGGCTCAGTGTGTGTTAGGAAGTTTTCCCCGAAGGTGTGGATCAGCGGATTGGAAGATGTGATTCAGTAGTGAAGCCACACTTGGTTTAAGTGTGGGGTGGACGTAGATCTCTGTAGGAGATCGAACCACCTAAAAATCGCGTGTCTATGCATGATGGTTTGTGATTGTTGGATCTATATATCTAGCTGTTATCGTGTTTCATTAGGTTGATATACTGAGTATTCAAGAGAGTGAAGAAGGTATATCAAAAGGTACCACTCGAAGGATAAGTCAGGCTTATCTGAAAAGTGGTTTATCTTGCGTGAGGACACTCTTTGAGTTCAACCTCCGCCAAGTACCTCTTCACATTTTATCTCTCTGTAATTCAGTTTTGCTGCTGATGTGTTTCAATTGTCTAGTTGAATATACTCATTCTCTCTATTGATATCTCTCACATAACACTTAACTAAGTCTTTTGTTAATTCAATGGCTCCAGTAACTCTGTGTCTAAATTTTCTATTCTGATTAAGCAAATTTTAATTTCGTATTTATCTACCTAATCTTGCTTTAAATTTGGGGTAGATCTATTCACCCCCCCTCTAGATCTATATCACATGGTATCAGAGCCTAACTCTTCTGCGGGGACTAACATCCTGAAGAGATTGACATCATGGATGCTAGAGGAATGACAGCTGAAGGACAATCTACGACCAAGCCTCCATACTTTGATGGTTCAAGCTATGCATACTGGAAGAACCGTATGCAAGTTTTCTTGAGGGCAAAAGATTATGAAATCTGGAAAGTTGTAAGCAAAGGCCCTTTCAAGCTATCTGAGGACGAGGATCTATGGACACGAGAGCAGATCCAAAGATCAACACTCAACTGGAGCGCTATCAACGCCATTCAGTGTGCCCTTCATCCCACGGAGTTCTCCAAGATCTCATCCTGTTTAACAGCAAAGGAGATGTGGGATAAATTGGAGGTTATATACGAAGGGACATCCCAAGTGAGAGAGACTAAAGCCAACATGCTAGTCTCTGAATATGAGGCGTTTAGGATGAGGCCGAATGAGACTATCACAGAGATGTATGCTCGCCTCATGATTATCACCAATGGACTCAGGAGTCTTGGGAAAGTGTACTCCGAATATGAGCTGGTGAGAAAGATTTTGTGTTCCCTAACTCCGATCTGGCACACAAAGGTGACCGTTATTGAGGAGTCCAGAAATTTAAAGACCACCAAGGTTGATGAGTTAATTGGTTCACTCATGACATATGAGATGAACTTGCCAAAGACAGATGAGCTGGAGAAGAAGAAGAGACCCATTGCATTGAAGGCCAACTCCTGTAAAAGTGGGTCATCGAGCGACCACAGCTCCTCAGGGTCAGAGATTGAAGGTGATCAGCTCGCTATGCTGGCTCGTCAGTTCAAGAGGTTTCTCAGAAAAGAGGGAAGATACCTTGGAAGAAGACAACACAATGACAGAAGACAGACAAGGTATAAAACTAACCCTGCCAAGAGGACTGACACAACTGTTTGCTATCATTGCAGGAAGGCAGGCCACATGAAGGTAGAATGCCCGGAGCTCCAAAAACTGAAAGAAAAAGCAAAGAAGAAAAACACGAAAGGCAAAGCTATGATAAGCACTTGGAGCGATGAGGGTGAGGGCAATTTCAGCTGCACTTCGGAGAGTGAAGGAGAAGGAAGTCAAGTATGCCTGATGGCCAGGGACTGCGACAGAGAAGAAGAAAATGATGAGGTAACATCTCCCTTCGAAAATTGCACTCTTACTGATTGGGAAGATGCTTATGGTGAATTGTTTGATAAAGTATATGATGTTAGAAAAGAAAATAGACAGTTAAAAAGAAAAGTCAATTCACTTGTTAATGATACTACAATGTCTGACAGAATTGCATATCTTGAAACTGAAAATAACTGTCTAAAATAATCTACTGTCGAATTTGATGAGATAAAAACTATTTTAATTGATGCTAGGAAGGAGAGCGATATGCTGAAAAATGTGATTGATGACTTAAAGCTAAAATTACAAAATTATGAAAATTGTTAATGAAAAGTATGAAGCAACACTGAGTGTTAATGTTGAATTGAAGAAATCAATAGGAAATCTTGAGAAAGAAAATGAAGATAAACAGAAAACCCCTGAGAGCATGACCCAAGGTACAGAAAACTTAAATGCTCTTTTGGGAACAAAAATGAATTTCGGAAAAGAGGGTCTTGGTTTTAATCCCACTGCAAAAAGGGCCTTTGAATTTAAAACTGGTTCATTTGTAGCAGAAAAGGGAAAGAACACCCCTCTCATTAAGATGAGCAGTGAAAATAATGCTAACAATTTTTTTGTAAAAACTGCTAATCAGAAAAAGCTCAGTGGTCAGGACAAGGACAAACAAAAGGTGAATGTGTCCAGCAATTCACGCACACACAAGTCTACACCTCAGGGCAAACACCAGAATAGGGGTAAAACTTTTGCAACATCAAAACCCCAGAACAACTCAAATAGGTCTCCACAGAAAAACAACTGGAAGACACAACCCACTTCCATGCATATTCCAGATGGACCTACAAATGTCAGGAGATCATAGACTAACAGAAGTCATCCTAGAGCTCAGACCTATCATAAATACCATTATTCTCTGCCATATCAGTTTAGTAGGTCTGGGAGGGATAGAGTTTATGGAAGGTCTGCATACCACTCAAATCCTACTCAGAACTATAGACCTCAGGATAGAAATTGGTTCGGGTAATCTAGGACATGGAATCCAATGAAACACACTTCATATGGTCAGCATAGGACCAACTCAGGGTATGCTTCACCAACTATTTTCCACACTATGAATGACAACAAAAAGAAAACAATTTATATTCGTTTTGAGTCTTGGTCGGTCCGGTTGAGACCCAATGACCGACCTATGGCCTCGGGAGTGTCTCGGACACCTTGAGAGTTCCGTGTTCGTGTTTCTGGGGTGTCGAGAGGTGCCATAATACCTCGATTAGTGTCCCCTTAGGTGTGTGTGTTTCGGGCTTTGTGTTACGCTCGATCGAGTCACCGTGTATCGGTGTGAGTGCGGTGGGGTTCCCCCGCATGTGTGTGGCCTCCCTTGAGTTCCCGTCTTAAGGGGATTGATGCGGGACGGACCACGGACTCGACTCCAAATGGATATGCAATCCTCGAACTCTAAACAAGCTCATTATAATCCCTAACGAGGGAAGCGTCGGACGTGCGCGGTTGAGAAACCGGCAAAGAGCTAGGGCGGTCAACTCAAAAATTCGTGCCCGGATCGGGTCACGGGACGGTATCTCTCTCTCTCTCTCACAGCAGCGATGATATAAAACTAAAGCGGGCTACGATCCTAGCATGCTCTCTAGCAGCAACATATAAAGCATATACGAATAAAGCAAAATGTCGAGTAAGGAGTGAACACGATACCTCCACACGCCTGGCGTGGGGACGACTTCCCGACCGATCTCATACTCCCCGGAACAGTAAATACACAAATATTACAACAATGAATATGAGTGCCCACTCCACGTAGGGAGGTAAAGGGCGACACAATGGGACCCGAGAGTAACGGGTTCGGGTTGACAGGCAGCTTCTTGTGTAGCTTCGGCGACACTCGTATTCGCGACCGTGGGACCCACGTGCTGGTCAGTGGGGCCGTGTGGGACCGGGGTGGCACCACTGTGGTGGGGACACCTGGAGGGGTGCTCCCTGGGACGGCGGTGTACTGGTTCGCCCGTCGGAGGCCGCGCGGCTCCGATCGTCACTCGCGGGAGTTGTTGGCCACGGATCTGCAAATCTGTTTTGTAGCGCGCGACCCGGCGAGATCTGCTGCTGCGGTCACTCCCGACGTCGGATCGACAGACAAGAGGTACTGTTGGAAATCTCTTTCGAAGCACTTCGATCTAGGGCTAGAGAGATAAAACTGAATTTCCCGTTAATGGCCTTTATCGAATTTTCAAGCTGCTGGCGCACTGGATCTGAAAACTCAGGGCAGAATCAAGTTTTTATGAGAGTTGGCGTTGACCGTGATGTAGGCCTTCGATGTAGAAGATGAGTTCTTCATGAAAGTTGTGGAGGCCAAAGAGAGTGTCACGCCCTGAGCGCGGAAGATACCCGGAGACGCGTGACAAGTTTATATCAATCATGTCAATCAGAGTGGTCGTGTATTCGACACAAAGACAGAGATGCGCAAAATAGCAAGATAACCCAATCCTTTATTATTAATAGGCTATTACAAATCCAATACTCTGTTAAATAAAAGGAAAAGTACATAGTTGACTCAAGAAAATAGGAAAAAGACTAGATGACAGTTGAGCAGCTCTATCACTTTCACTCTTGACCATTCCCATCCGATTGACTTCCATCGTCGTCGGACTTACCTGAAAAGTAAAAAGGGACAAACGGAATGAGCGAACGCTCAGTAGAAAATTATATCTCAAGTACTAGCAAGGGGTTTAAGTAATTACATCTTTCATGAATGCAATACAACTATGCATGCTCGGATAAAACGACAAGATAGAGAGAATGTAATATCAAGGAAATAAGATGAACTTAATAATGAACTTTCAATAAGATAACAAGACATTGAGATATTCAAGCAAGTACGTTTAACAAGTCATGTCAAGAACTTTGGCTATCATGTATCAAGCAAGTAAATTACCCTTTTTCGGGCCACGCATTTCATGTCAAGTCAAGTACGATTCAAGTACAAGATGTGTGTGGAATGTCCAATCTAGCAAGTCAAGTACTCGGTATAATGCCAGATACCTTATCATTTTAACTCCCATGGGCACAAGTACTTTCGGGTGCTCCTCCCAGGACCAGATCGGGCCCTATATGCGCAGGCATTTATCATGTGTTTTGACATCCACTCTTGTTTATAGCCAACATAGAATTTCAATAATCAAGCTTGTAGACACGTATGACAACTTTGATAGAATAGAGTCCAAAATATGACAAAGGACATAGATTGGCGATAATAACGGTATAATCACGATTAACGATAAAACTAGGTAGAATATGGTTCCCTTAACTTGGGTACCATGACAAATCAAGATGGACATTCTTTATATAGAATTGAGGTCCACATGAACAGTATATCAAAGGTAAGATACCCTCATTCTTATCATAGAATTGAGGTTTACAAGAATGACATGATATGGCATGATATCATCATCCCATTAAGAATTTCTTATGATACACTCTTTGTATAATCATAAGGGCCGGTATACCATGTTTCTTTAGAGTGACATGGCATCAGTGGTGTAATGGGTTTTTAGGGTACAACCAGCTCAGTCGGCCTTGAGGGAATCCAAGGCTACGAGGAGTCTTACGGAGGTCTCTATGACTAACTCGCTAGTCCAAAGGAACGGAATGTCCAATGGAGAGCTTGTATGTCAATGAGAGTTGAGTGTGATCGATAAAACAACGTGAAAAGTGGGACTATACTCACGGAGTGGAGAATAGTGCCGATATATACGTATATGTATAATATGAAACCATCGGTTAACATAATTAGGATAAAATCAGTTTACAGAAAATAACGACTTAGGTCAAGTCGTTTCTCAAGTAATTAACGCCTAACAGAAGGGCGTTTACATATATTTCTATTTTGGCAGAATTTTCAATAATTCAGAAATTTATCTAAAACGCGCCCTGGACAGGGGCGTTTCTTTGCAATGAGACGACTACAGTAGCAGGCGTCTTTTTATTTACAATATTTTACAGAACATATTTTTTTTCAGAAATTATCAAAAACGCGCCCTTGGCAGGGGCGTTAATCATTAAATTCTTATTTTCACAAAATATATTGTTCGGGATTTTAACATAAACGCGCCCAACGAAGGGGCGTTACTTTTACAATTCACGCCATGTGATGGGGCGTTAACAAATGGACAACGACCTTGTCGAAGTCGTGAATTCAAGAAATTGCAGTAATTGACACGAACAGCCAGAAGTTTCACAATAATCAATGTACAGGATGGTATTTATATAGTCGTGACAGGAAGAATTTTACAGGGAGAGTCATGCATTCGATATTTCATATTTATGGATTTTTAAACATGAACAATTTAATTACATGTGATTTTCGTGGATAATCAGTTCGTAAGATCGCTGATTAACATTACATGAAATTAACGCATGTGTATAGGGCGTCAAATATTAAATTGACGACCTGGGCAGGGTCGTGTCTTGTAAATTAGCGCCCTTGACAGGGGCGTCTCTTTCAAAATATTTCAGAAAAACACAACGAAACCATATATAAACCGTATGCATGACATGCTTATATATATATATATCTTGCATTAATTTCATTTGGGCTACATTAACTTGAGAAAACCTACCTTTACAGTTGATTTAGAAGAAGACTTGTGAAGTATTTGAGGAGAACCCTTTCTACTGCAACTATATAACCGCAGCAGCAGCAGGAAGAATCGTTCGTTTTGAAGAACCCTTGTTCTTCGACAGAGCTTCCTACAGAGAAACATGAAGATGTATCAATCCTCACTTCATCATACTTTGGCTGAAGGTAAAAGAAAGAAGAACATTACCTTTGTTCTTCACGTACGCAGGTGCTCTCTTCGACCTGTAAGAAGAGAAAGAGATGAAGAGTCAGTAACTCTTCATATGATAGAAAGAAAAGAACGTTCAGTTCTTTTGCTAACCGCAGCAGACGATCGATCAAATGGATTTAGGGTTTGGTAATCAAAGGTATTTATAGGATTTTGGGTGTCCTATTAGAGTTAGTGATTGTGTGAGGGTAATATATCCCTAATAGAGTCCTTACCCTAGTAGACACTTACTGGATTAGGTTAATATTTCCCTAGATAAGCTCCCGTGTCGAACGGAACTCGAATGGAATTAACGACTTTGGTCAGGGCGTCGATTCTTGAATTGACGACCTGGTTCAGGTCGTTTCTTAAGAAGTGCCTTGTGTAAGGGCGTTCCTTGTTTTTAAAACACGCCCAAGATAGGGGCGTTTCTCGGCCTTACCGTTTTTGGCGTTTAGAATTTGACGCCGTTTGGTCAGGGCGTCACTTCTTGAATAACGCCTTATCCAGAGGCGTTTCTAATTTGAATAGCGCCTTTATCCGAGGTGTTATTTTATTTTGTTTTATTTATCTATTTATTTGATTTATTTTAAAATCTTTATTATTATTAATATTTTATCAGGGTTGCTACACCCTCCCCCACTTAAAAGAATTTGGTCCCCAAATTCAATTGCATATTATGTATACACGCGGAGAGTGTAGAGTATATACCTCTTAGAACAACTCGGAAAATCATTTCTTCATAGATTCCTCGGTCTCCCATGTTGCTTCGTGTTCAGAATTCTTATTCCATTGCACCTTAAGCATGGGAATAACCTTGTTCCTTAGTGCTCGTATTTCTCGATCTAAGATCTTCATAGGCTTCTGTTCATATGTGAGATCTTTCTGGATCACCAGATCTCCATGTTCAATAATATGCGATGGATCATGCACATACTTCTTCAACATAGATATGTGAAACACATTATGCACCTCGGACAATTGAGGAGGCAAGGCGATGCGATAAGCAACCTCGCCAACTCTTTCGAGTATCTCAAATGGTCCGATGAATCTTGGCGTAAGCTTGCCCTTAACACCAAATCTTCGTATGCCACGTCCAGGCGATATTTTAAGAAATACATGATCTCCAACCTGGAATTCAAGATCTCTCCTTCTTGTATCAGCATAAGCCTTTTGTCTCGTCTGTGCAACTTGCAATCTTTCTTGGATTACTTGTATCTTCTCAGTTGTATCCCTTACCATGTCTGGACCTAACAGTTGTTTCTCTCCAACTTCGTTCCAGCATAAGGGTGATCGGCAACTCCTTCCATATAAAGCTTCGAAAGGTGCCATTTGGATACTAGCTTGGTAGCTATTATTATATACAAATTCACAAGTGGCAAATATTCATGCCAGCTTCCACCAAAGTCAATGATGCAAGCTCTTAGCATATCCTCAACAACTTGATTAACTCTCTCGGTCTGACCATCCGTTTGTGGGTGAAAAGCAGTACTAAAGTTGAGCCTTGTTCCCAACGAATGTTGTAATCCCTTCTAAAAGTGAGAAGTAAATCGGGGATCTCTGTCAGACACGATTGAGACAGGAATTCCATGTATCCTGACTATTTCCTTGATGTATAGTGCAGCTAGCACATCTATTGACCATCGGCTTTTTATTGGCAAGAAATGTGCCGATTTAGTTAATCGGTCAATGATAACCCAGATTCCATCATGTCCTCCTTTTGATTTAGATAAACCCATGATGAAGTCCATACCAATATCCTCCCACTTCCACTTAGGAATATCTAGAGGATGTAGTTTTCCAGCAGGCTTTTGGTGTTCTGCCTTGACCTATTGGCATGTGAGACAGCGAGATACATGGTCCGCTATTTCTCTTTTCATATTAGGCCACCAAAAGTTCCTCTTTACATCGTGATACATTTTGGTTGATCCTGGATGAATAGTGTACCTTGATCGGTGAGCTTCATCTAAGATCTTCTTCTTTAATCCTGGACAGTCGGGTATACAAGTTCTGCCTTTGAATAATAATATTCCATCAGAAGTTAGTTGAAAATCAGATTGTCCTTCTAATCTGCCTTTGATTTCCACTAATATAGGATCATCATCCTGAAGTGCTTGTATCTCAGATAATAAATCTGACTGTATGCTTACATGAGATAATGTGACAAATTTGGCTTCCTTGTCCAAGCTTATATTGAGCTCGGAGAATTGTTCTAGCAACTTCCATTCTTGTATCATACAATTGGCTATCATTGCTCTCGGCTTTCGACTAAGGGCATCAGCAACATAATTACCCTTTCCAGGATGATATTGTATATTGAAGTCGAAGTCCTTGAGATATTCTAGCCAGCGTCTTTGTCTCATGTTTAGCTCCTTCTGTGAAAAGAGATATTTGAGACTTTTGTGATCGGAGTATACAGTAAACTGCACTCCATATAAGTAGTGTCTCCAAATCTTTAGGGCGAATACCACCGCGGCCAGTTCTAAGTCATGGACGGGGTAATTCTCCTCATGCTTCTTCAGTTGACGAGAAGAGTATGCTATGACCTTCCCTTGTTGCATTAAGACACACCCGAGGCCAATGCCAGAAGCATCGGTGTAAACCTCGAATTTCCCTCCTTCTATTGGTAGAGCTAACACCGGAGCTGTAGTGAGATGATCCTTGAGAGTTTGGAAACTTCTTTCACATTCCTCACTCCATTCATATCGGATCTCCTTACGAGTTAACCTTGTAAGGGGCACGGCGATCTTGGAGAAGTCTTTGATGAATCGCCGATAATAGCCTGCAAGACCTAAGAAACTTCTGATCTCGCTTGCATTGGTTGGTTTTTCCCAGTTTCTAACAGCTTCAACCTTTGACGGATCTACTGATAGACCATCCTTGGATATCACATGTCCGAGGAAAGTCACTTCTTCAAGCCAGAATTCACACTTGCTGAGTTTTGCATATAATTGATTTGTCCTCAAGACTTGCAATGCAATCCTCAAATGCTTTTCATGTTCTTCCTTAGTCTTGGAATATATCAATATATCATCAATGAAGACTACTATGAATTGATCTAAGTAAGGCCTGAATATGCTATTCATTAACTGCATAAAGGCAGCAGGGGCATTTGTTAGTCCAAAAGGCATAACAACAAATTCGTAATGGCCATACCTGCTTCTGAACGTAGTCTTATGAATGTCATCATCCTTGATTCTTAATTGATGATATCCCGACCTGAGATCAATCTTGGAAAAATATTTGGATCCTGAAATCTGATCGAATAACTCATCGATTCTCGGCAGTGGATACTTGTTCTTGATAGTGAGATGATTCAACTGTCGATAGTCGATGCACAATCTCATGGATCCATCCTTCTTCTTTACAAATAAGACTGGTGCTCCCCACGGAGAAGTACTTGGTCTAATGAACCCTTTTCGAATTAATTCCATCAATTACTCCTTCAACTCTTTGAGTTCAGCAGGGGACATTCTATATGGTGCCTTTGAAACTGGACCAGCACCAGGGACTAAGTCAATGGTGAAGGCCACTTCTCTTTGAGGGGGTAATCCTGGCAAATCTTCCAGAAATACGTCTGAAAATTCTTGCACTACCTAAATGTCTTCTATCTTAGTGTCCTTTGTTTCCTTAACTGTGACAAATGCAAGGAAGGATACACATCCTTTTCTGACGAGCTTGCTTGCTCGAAGAGCCGAAATAAGAGGGGATTTGCTTCGACTCTTGGGGCGAGTAAAGACTAATTCTGGAAAATCTTTGAAAGTAATTTGGCTATTGCGGCAATCAACCGTTGCCTGGTATTTGGATAACCAGTCCGCTCCCAGTATAACATCATACTCCTTTAGATCAAGGCATATGAGATCTATAGGTAAATTCCTATCTTGAATCATTACCTCACAGTTTTGGTAGTGATGAGTAATATCATTTTCACTTCCAAGAGGAGTAGTTAGAACTATTTTTATCCATTCTGGTTCTAACGGTAACGGGTCGGAAAACTTCTTAGAAATAAAGGAATGCGATGCACCCGTATCAAATAAGACATAAGCACTTTTGGAACAAATTTTCAATGTACCTTCCACTAATCCGCCTTCTTCTTCAGGTTCGGTCTCCTGGATTGCATGAAGATGAGCATTTTTCGTCACCGGGCGTTTACCGTCACCGGCTTGGTCATTCATTAATGGACAACCGGGAATCCGATGTTCGCGACTCCCACAACGGAGACAAGCTCCTAATTTCCTCCAGCATTCTTCTGTCCTGTGACCAGCCTTGTCACAATGCTTGCATACTACATTTGAAGGTGTAGTGGTGATAGAGAAGGGCTTGGATTTCTTGAACTTGGAATCTTGAGAGGATGAACCTCCAGTATTGGGCCTCTTCTTAAAGTTGGGTTTGAAAGAACCTGAACCTGTGACTTGTTCCTTCTTGTCTTTTCCACGGATCCTATCAGATAGTTCCGTGGCATCTTCAAGTAGTTAAGCTCGGCGCACTATTTCAGAATAAACTTGGATGTCCATAGGCGCCAGTTGAGTAATATAGTGGGGCCTAAGCCCATTAAGAAATCTACGGGCTTTCATCTTCTCCGTGCTAATAAGATGCTTAGCATATCTAGACAACCTGGAGAACTGAGCTTCATAATCTGCTAATGATAAAGATCGTTGCTTTAATGCAGTGAATTCTGCAGCCTTCTTTTCTTGGACTCGGTCCGAGAAATATTTAGCATTAAAGTATTCCACAAATTCTTCCCATGTTACTTGAGTAGGATCGATGGTTGCTTCAATAGACTCCCACCAGCATCTAGCATCTTTCTCTAACTGGAATGTAGCTAATAGAACTTTGTCCTGATCCGTGCATTGCATGACACGGAATATGCGTTCAGTTTCCCGAACCCAATGCTCGGCATCATCCGGATCGGTCGATCCCATAAACTTCGGGGGATTCATGTTCTTAAAGGCTTGGTGTAAGCTTCCAGCTCGTGGAGCACCACCTTGGGCTACCTGTTGTAGCACTTGAGTCATCCCTTGGAGGGTACGCTGCATGTTACGCCATTGAGCACGTTCGGCAGCCATTATCCTACAATTATAATAGCTACATTAGTATTATATCACTGTGATCTTATTAAAAGACTCATCGACTCTTACCCCTTGGTTGTACCCAATCTCACTTGGTTAAACGTTCAACTTATCCTTGGACTTGGGTTTTTCCTAGGAATTGAATACCTTAGGCTCTGATACCACAAAAACTGTCACGCCCCGAGCGCGGAAGATACCCGGAGACGCGTGACAAGTTTATATCAATCATGTCAATCAGAGTGGTCGTGTATTCGACACAAAGACAGAGATGCGTAAAATAGCAAGATAACCCAATCCTTTATTATTAATAGGCTATTACAAATCCAATACTCTGTTAAATAAAAGGAAAAGTACATAGTTGACTCAAGAAAATAGGAAAAAGACTAGATGGCACTTGAGCAGCTCTATCACTTTCACTCTTGACCATTCCCATCCGATTGACTTCCATCATCGTCGGACTTACCTGAAAAGTAAAAAGGGACAAACGGAATGAGCGAACGCTCAGTAGAAAATTATATCTCAAGTACTAGCAAGGGGTTTAAGTAATTACATCTTTCATGAATGCAATACAACTATGCATGCTCGCATAAAACGACAAGATAGAGAGAATGTAATATCAAGGAAATAAGATGAACTTAATCATGACCTTTCAATAAGATAACAAGACATTGAGATATTCAAGCAAGTACGTTTAACAAGTCATGTCAAGAACTTTGGCTATCATGTATCAAGCAAGTAAATTACCCTTTTTCGGGTCACGCATTTCATGTCAAGTCAAGTACGATTCAAGTACAAGATGTGTGTGGAATGTCCAATCTAGCAAGTCAAGTACTCGGTATAATGCCAGATACCTTATCATTTTAACTCCCATGGGCACAAGTACTTTCGGGTGCTCCTCCTAGGACCAGATCGGGCCCTATATGCGCAGGCATTTATCATGTGTTTTGACATCCACTCTTGTTTATAGCCAACATAGAATTTCAATAATCAAGCTTGTAGACACGTATGACAACTTTGATAGAATAGAGTCCAAAATATGACAAAGGATATAGATTGGCGATAATAACGGTATAATCACGATTAACGATAAAACTAGGTAGAATATGGTTCCCTTAACTTGGGTACCATGACAAATCAAGATGGACATTCTTTATATAGAATTGAGGTCCACATGAACAGTATATCAAAGGTAAGATACCCTCATTCTTATCATAGAATTGAGGTTTACAAGAATGACATGATATGGCATGATATCATCATCCCATTAAGAATTTCTTATGATACACTCTTTGTATAATCATAAGGGCCGGTATACCATGTTTCTTTAGAGTGACATGGCATCAGTGGTGTAATGGGTTTTTAGGGTACAACCAGCTCAGTCGGCCTTGAGGGAATCCAAGGCTACGAGGAGTCTTACGGAGGTCTCTATGACTAACTCGCTAGTCCAAAGGAACGGAATGTCCAATGGAGAGCTTGTATGTCAATGAGAGTTGAGTGTGATCGATAAAACAACGTGAAAAGTGGGACAATACTCACGGAGTGGAGAATAGTGCCGATATATACGTATATGTATAATATGAAACCATCGGTTAACATAATTAGGATAAAATCATTTTACAGAAAATAACGACTTAGGTCAAGTCGTTTCTCAAGTAATTAACGCCTAACAGAAGGGCGTTTACATATATTTCCATTTTGGCAGAATTTTCAATAATTCAGAAATTTATTTAAAACGCGCCCTGGACAGGGGCGTTTCTTTGCAATGAGACGACTACAGTAGCAGGCGTCTTTTTATTTACAATATTTTACAGAACATATTTTTTTTCAGAAATTATCAAAAACGCGCCCTTGGCAGGGGCGTTAATCATTAAATTCTTATTTTCACAGAATATATTGTTCGGGATTTTAACATAAACGCGCCCAACGAAGGGGCGTTACTTTTACAATTCACGCCCTGTGATGGGGCGTTAACAAATGGACAACGACCTTGTCGAAGTCGTGAATTCAAGAAATTGCAGTAATTGACACGAACAGCCAGAAGTTTCACAATAATCAATGTACAGGATGGTATTTATATAGTCGTGACAGGAAGAATTTCACAGGGAGAGTCATGCATTCGATATTTCATATTTATGGATTTTTAAACATGAACAATTTAATTACATGTGATTTTCGTGGATAATCAGTTCGTAAGATCGCTGATTAACATTACATGAAATTAACGCCTGTGTATAGGGCGTCAAATATTAAATTGACGACCTGGGCAGGGTCGTGTCTTGTAAATTAGCGCCCTTGACAGGGGCGTCTCTTTCAAAATATTTCAGAAAAACACAACGAAACCATATATAAACCGTATGCATGACATGCTTATATATATATATCTTGTATTAATTTCATTTGGGCTACATTAACTTGAGAAAACCTACCTTTACAGTGATTTAGAAGAAGACTTGTGAAGTATTTGAGGAGAACCCTTTCTACTGCAACTATATAACCGCAGCAGCAGCAGGAAGAATCGTTCGTTTTGAAGAACCCTTGTTCTTCGACAGAGCTTCCTACAGAGAAACATGAAGATGTATCAATCCTCACTTCATCATACTTTGGCTGAAGGTAAAAGAAAGAAGAACATTACCTTTGTTCTTCACGTACGCAGGTGCTCTCTTCGACCTGTAAGAAGAGAAAGAGATGAAGAGTCAGTAACTCTTCATATGATAGAAAGAAAAGAACGTTCAGTTCTTTTGCTCACCGCAGCAGACGATCGATCAAATGAATTTGGGGTTTGGTAATCAAAGGTATTTATAGGATTTTGGGTGTCCTATTAGAGTTAGTGATTGTGTGAGGGTAATATATCCCTAATAGAGTCCTTACCCTAGTAGACATTTACTGGATTAGGTTAATATTTCCCTGGATAAGCTCCCGTGTCGAACGGAACTCGAATGGAATTAACGACTTTGGTCAGGGCGTCGATTCTTGAATTGACGACCTGGTCAGGTCGTTTCTTAAGAAGCGCCTTGTGTAAGGGCGTTCCTTGTTTTTAAAACACGCCAAAGATAGGGGCGTTTCTTGGCCTTATCATTTTTGGCGTTTAGAATTTGACGCCGTTTGGTCAGGGCGTCACTTCTTGAATAACGCCTTATCCAGAGGCGTTTCTAATTTGAATAGCGCCTTTATCCGAGGCGTTATTTTATTTTGTTTTATTTATCTATTTATTTGATTTATTTTAAAATCTTTATTATTATTAATATTTTATCAGGGTTGCTACAGAGAGGAAAACGGGGATATATCGTATGCAAGATTTAGTGGAAGTCTCGATTTTTTGGGGGTTTTATACTGGCCCTGGGTCGGATCTGAACAGCAGAGATAGATCTGAATTTGGGGGAAAGACTCAATTTCTAAAACTAGGTAGAAAAATTTTGAAATTCAACAAAAATTTGTGGAGGATGGGGATGTTGGACAGAACCTCCAATAAATTTGGAGATTCCAACAAAAATCAAAAAGGGGGTCGAAAGGGGGTAGAACTAGGCTTCTGCTACACAGATCTGAAAAGGGACAGATCAGGAAGATAGAAAGACACGAAAATAGAAAAACATAAACAGAAATCTGAATGGCGTGATTTTTTTACTGGAGGTTGGGAATCATAAGAGGAACCAACCCTGAAAATATCAACGCCAGATGATGTCGAAGTTGGGAGCAAAAATTCACGGAGTGGACCTCTATCCAGAAAAATAGAACCTGGACAGCACTTCGGTAGATGGCTCGCGGTGGCTCGATGGCGGCACGAACGGCGGCGGCGGCGGCGGCGGCACAGAATGAACTCAGATGTGGAGGGGCTAAGATAGACGGGTTCACAACCCTGAAATACAGATGATGGAGAAGGAAAACCATAGGAGAGAGAGGGGGGTGCGCAAGCTCCCTTGGCTCCAAGCAATTCAACAAATTTTCTTCTCATTAATTCATGAAAAAGGGAAATACAAGGCTTATATAATAAATGGAAAATGACCACTAATGCCCTCAGATCTAGGTATAGAACTAATTAGTTCTAATGGCCTTTTTACAAAAATTAAAATGGAATAAAATGGGGAGGGGCGCCCCTTTGACTAGGTGGGGTGGTAGGTGGCTTACCCTTGACATTTGAAACCACTTGTCTCCCCATGTGTCCAATTGACTTGTCAAATCTTCTAGATGCCACCTTGGCTTTTGACCAGCCCTACATGGATGAGGTGGACCAATGGGGAAAGAGTGGGGGCCACCTGGTAGGTCCTACTGGCATTTTGCACATAAACCCACACAATCTTAAGGAAGAACAAATAGGCTCATAAAGCCTTACAATTACGAATCTACTTCCCCCAGGATATAAAAATAAATAAAAGGACACAAATACAAAAATAAAATGTACATGCTCGGTGTTGATTCCCATCAATTCTCCCCGGGTGGGAAGAACTCGACCCCGTCGAGTAGGGGTACGGCTGCTCGAGTCGCTCCGGCGGATCCGTCACCGTGCCAAGTAACGCAGGTACGCTCCACTCCACGTGACCGTCACCTGCTCATTCCGTATATACTCGATATGCAGAAGCTGCTATGGAAACGAGGCTAGACGTGGTCACTCCGGGGTGGGGTCACTCTCAAGGGGAGGAGGCGGCTCGAAGACTCACTAGGAGTCACCGCTGGGTCCCTGTAGGTGACTAGATCCGGGTATAGATGTAGAGCTGATCCCATACTCATCGAGCGAATCCACTCGCCTCTTAAGGGACTGACACCAACGAGCTTGCAGAAGACACATGTAGACTCCTAACAAACCACAAACCACACAAACAAGCCACACAATCAAACCACAACAAGAAGAAACAATACTGACTCATGCATGACCCTAGACTTAATGCAATGACATCACCCACCAAGTGGCCGTCATCCGAGAGCCACATCCTGAGCGTCGGTATGCTCCCATAGACCTTCCGCTGCATAGTACTCATCAGCTAGTTCCGGATCGGCCTCGTAGCTGACAGCCACAAGTCCAGAAGGCGTGGCTTCACCAACCCCTAGGGCTATTGTGGCACGAGTAGGACATTGGCTGGCGATGTGGCCAAATCCATGACAATGGAAACACTACAGCCGTGACCTACTGGTCTCCCCGATAAGAGGGCCTTTACCCTTATCCTCCCGATGGGTAGGGGGTGTAGGCAATAGGGGTGGAGGTGTAGGTGCCGTGGGCAACAAGGGTGGGGGTGCCGGTGCCAGTGGGCGGACAATGGGTGCCAGAGGGCGGACAATGGGTGCCGGTGGTTGGGGTGGAGGTAGATCCTGTGGTGGGGGAGGATGACGGTCTAGGAGTGAAGTGCTCCTGACGGGCGGGCTCATGAGGTCGAGCTATGGGGCCCCTCGTGTATGGACCTAAGGAACTACGTGACTCGGCACTGCGGTGAGGGACGGAGCCCAACCGTTGGATAGACTTGAACTCTCCCTCAAATTGCTCCATCTCGAGAGCAACTTGATATGCATCCTCCAACTTATCCACCTTGCGGCGGAGAAGCTCATACCATAGGTGCGGTTGTAAACCACGCCAAAATCGGGAAACAGTAAGGGAGCTCTCCTCTGTGGCGTCACATCGCAAATAGTATTCATCGAACTCGGCGATGTACTCGGAGACGGACCGATCTCCTTGGATAAGACTCTGCCACCTGTCTATGAGACGCTGGCGATAAGTGGCAAGAAGGTACTTCTTCCTATGTTTGTCCCTCATCTCGGTCCAAGTCTCTATCTGGGGCTCTTAACGATGAAACCACATGTTTTCCCTGTTCCTCCAATAGGTTTGTGCCTGGCCCAAGAGTTTCATTCGGGCGAACTTGACCTTCCGTTGGTCTGACATCTCGAACCACTCAAAATATCGGTCCATGCCAGCCTCCCAATCAAGATAGACCTTCGGGTCTAAGGACCCGTCAAAGGTGGGAGGGTCAGCGCGAACGGTCCTAAGGGCCCATTCATCCACATCTTGATCGTGGGTCCGCTGTGTGAGACGACGATCACGACCATATCCCCTATGCTCATTATCAGACTCATAGTCATGCACCTTGGGGATGTGATGCCTCCTAACCTCTATCCCTTGAACCCGTGGAGCAGCGGGTTGCTGAACCGGGTCTTGTTGACCATGAGTAGGTGGAGGGGGTGCCTCAACTGGGGCTCTCGGGGCTACCTCGGCTGGGGCTCTCTCTAACGTGGCAACTCTCCCGACCAGACCCCGAACGGACTGGTCTAACTCGACGGCCTTATCCTCTAAGACCTTCATCCTTTCTCCCAGATGTGTGCCTAGGCCATCCATCCGCGTAATCAACCCATCCATCCGATCTACCCATGTAGTCAACACATCCATGCGTGTACCCAACCCTTCCATACGTGTAGTCAACCCTTGCATTTGCCCCATAAGGGTTTGGAACATTTCAGCCACCGACGACGCATCGAGACTAGGGGCTCGGGGATCCGCCATAGGTGGTGGTGGGGGTGAGTACTGTGTACCTCTACGAGTGGACATACAAAGACACACAGAGACACCGACTAATGAAAACACAGACTAAAGCAAAGATGATGCACCTAGACTTAACCAAGACTCGACACGTGGCGGAGTTAATCGATCCAAAGATCACTCGCGCAAGTGTGCGGCCTTCCCGATAGGCGAAGCCTAACGTTCGGACAACACCTTTTGAAATACCGAGTAAAGGGATGCAAATGTAACCTAGACCGACTTAGACAATGACTAGACGTAAATGACACTTTTTTTTTGTTTTTTTTGTTTTAAACACCCTAGACTCAACCTCGCTCTGATACCAAATTGATGCGGGACGGACCACGGACTCGACTCCAAATGGATATGCAATCCTCGGACTCTAAACAAGCTCGCGATCGTCCCTAACGAGGGAAGCGTCGGACGTGCGCAGTTGAGAAACCGACAAAGAGCTAGGGCGGTCAACTCACAAATTCGTGCCCGGATCGGGTCACGGGACGGTATCTCTCTCTCTCTCGCAGCAGCGATGATATAAAAGTAAAGCGGGCTATGATCCTAGCATGCTCTCTAGCAGCGGCATATAAAGCATATACGAATAAAGTAAAATGCCGAGTAAGGAGTGAACACGATACCTCCACGCACCTGGCGTGGGGACGACTTCCCGGCCGATCTCGTACTCCCGAAATAGTAAATACACAAATATTACAGCAATGAATATGAATGCCCACTCCACGTAAGGAGGTAAAGGGTGACACAATGGGGTCCGGGAGTAACGGGATCGGGTTGACTGGCAGCTTCTTGTGTAGCTTCGGTAGCACTCGTATTTGCGACCGTGGGACTCACGTGCTGGTAAGTGGGGCCGTGTGGGATCGGGGTGGCACCACTGTGGTGGGGATACTTGGAGGGGTGCTCCCTGGGACGGCGGTGTACTGGTTCGCCGGCCGGAGGCCGGGCGGCTCCGATCGTCACCCGCCGGAGTTGTTGGCCACGGATCTGCAAATCTGTTTTACAGCGCGCGACCCGGCGAGATCTGCTGCTGCGGTCACTCCCGACATCGGATCGACGGACAAGAGGTACTGTTGGAAAGCTATTTCGAAGCACTTCGATCTAGGGCCAGAGAGATAAAATTGTATTTCCCGTTGATGGCCTTTATCGAATTTTCAAGCTGCTGACTCACTAGATCTGAAAACTCAGGGCAGAACCACGTTTTCCTGAGAGTTGGCGTTGACTGCGATGTAGACCTTAGATTTAGAAGATGAGTTCTTCATGAAAGTTGTGGAGGTCAAAGAGAGAAAAACGGGGATATATCTTATGCAAGATTTGGTGGAAGTCTCTTTTTTGGGGGGTTTTATACTTGCCCTGGGTCGGATCTGAACAGTAGAGATAGATCTGAATTTGGGGGAAAGACTCAATTTCTAAAACTAGGTAGAAGGATTTTGAAATTCAACAAAAATTTGTGGAGGAAGGGGATGGTGGACAGAACCTCCAATAAAGTTGGAGATTTCAACAAAAATAAAAAAGGGGGACGAAAGGGGGTAGAACTAGGCTTCTACTACATAGATCTGAAAAGGGACAGATCAGGAAGACAGAAAGACACGAAAATATAAAATCATAGAATGAACTCTGAATGGCGTGATTTTTTTAATTAAGGTTGGGAATCAAGAGAGGAACCAACCCTGAAAATCTCAACTCCAGATGATGTCGAAGTTGGGAGCCAAAATTCAGGGAGTGGACCTTTATCCAGAAAAATAGAACCTGAACAGCACATCGGTAGCTCACTCGCGGTGGCTCGATGGCGGCACGAACGGCAGCGGCAAAGAATGAACTCAGATGTGGAGGGGCTAAGATAGAAGGGTTCACAACCCTGAAATGCAGAGGATGGAGAAGGAAAACCAGAGGAGAGAGAGGGGGGTGCGCAAGCTCCCTTGGCTCCAAGCAATTCAACAAATTTTCTTCTCATTAATTCATGAAAAAGGGAAATACAAGCCTTATATAATAAATGAAAAATGACCACTAATGCCCTCAGATTTAGGTATAGAACTAATTAGTTCTAATGGCCTTTTTACAAAAATTAAAATGGAATAAAATGGGGAGGGGTGCCCCTTTGACTAGGTGGGGTGGTAGGTGGCCTACCCTTGACATCTGAAACCACTTGTCTCCCAATGTGTCCAATTGACTTGTCAAACCTTCTAGATGCCACCTTGTCTTTTGACCAGCCCCACATGGATGAGATGGACCAATAGGGAAGGAGTGGGGGCCCGCTAGCAGGTCCTACTGGCATTTTGCACATAAACCCACACAATCCTAAGGAAGAACAAATTATCTCATAAAGCCTTACAATTGCTAATCTACTTCCCCGAGGATATAAAAATAAATAAAAAGACACAAATACAAGAATAAAATATACATGCTCGGAGTTGATTCCCATCAGGGATGGTCTCGGCGGCTCAAGAGCTACTTCGGTATTCATGCTACCGTGGTTTTAGACCTAGTCAAGAATTTAAGTCGGTTGGCCTTGGCGGCCCAACCTTCGTCCACTTCTTCGTTGTGGCAACCCTTTCTGAGGCCGCTACAAGTCATTGACTTAGGTCAATATTTTAGGGTGGTTAGTGTGGCGGTTATCTCTTGGACCACCTAGTCCGTGTAGCATGTCTGTTATTGATCGCTTGGTGGTTTGTTTGGGCAGGTCAGTCAGAGTTTGACTGGGTCTAGCGGCCATAGCTTTGACCGCTACAGTCACCTCGTGGCCCTATCTATGACCGCCATTGTCTGCGCCTCTGTTAATGTACAGAGTGTCACTTTCTGACATTTTGGTTTCCAATTGTCTTGGCTCGACCTTGTGATTTTTCTTTCGTCCCGTGGATGTCTCTTGATGTCCTATGAAGGCTATGACCACGATATAAGGTAGCCAGGCATGCCTTGGTTTCTGTACTACTGTAGAGTCGTTGTCAGGTTCCGGTCAACCTAGTGAGACCCAGCGGTTGACAAGTAACCTTGTGTGTGTCTCGACTATTCTGGATAGCTCGAGACAGTGGTTCTGGATGCCTAGAGGTACTGTCTTACCTCGGTCTACGTGTCCAGATGTGTAGAGGGTCTTGATGCTCACTTAGGTCTCCGTGAGTCATTTTATACGGTTGTGTGGGTCTGATGATCCAGTGTCATTTTCCTGTGGCTTAGGATTAGACCCATTGGCGGCGTGTCACCGCTTTGTACGACGATCTTGACCCGAGTCGTGTGACTCAAGAATCGTTGTGTTTTTAGGTCTAGTTGCCCTGTCCTGAGTCTGTTGACAGTTGGTGTACTGCCTTTGTGCTTCGTAGTACGGGTGACAGTGCGTGCTTGGCCTATCTGTACTGCAGCACTCGTGTTTCAGAGTCTTTGTGTCTAGTGAGCCTCCACTAGTCGTAGCCTCACGACCTCGAGTGTCGGCTCACCTGGGAGTGGTGGTGGGGCAGTTCCCGATATACATTTTGTAAGCTAGTTCCGTGGGCCCTTGCTTTACAGTAGCGTCTTACTGGGAGGGAAAATTAGCTAGAGGCCTGGCTCTAGGCAAGAGTTGGTGTGTGCACACGTGGTCATGGGCGTTTGGACGAGCGCTGAAGGGTGTGACCCTGAGTAGTCACTCGTTACTGTAGTTCCTATTCTGGTTCTGAGAGTATGTCAGTCTCCGTTGTTCTCTGTGTCCGTAGCGAGATACTTGCGGCACAGTGTAAGACATAAGTGGACGCATCTGGCTGTGCTTCTAGTGAGGAGGTGCTTCCGTCACGTGACACGTGACTCTTGTGTTTCTCGCACTTCGTGTCATGACCTTTCCGAGTTAGTCTTTTCTTGGCTATACCCGAGGTCAGTGTTGTGTGGCATGCACGACGCTCCAGTCGTGTATGTGGTTGCGTTCAGGAAGCGTGCATGACAATCCAGTCGTGTAGGCTTTAGTGTTCTGTGTCTGTCTAGGTTTCTTCTAGGCTTTTTACCTGCTTCTGTAGGCCTTAGTGTTGAGGCTGGTGTTTTGTCGATGGATCGGTAACTCTTGACTTTGAGAGATCAGGGTTCGCCCTTCTGTCATTGTTTGGAGTAGGTTAGGGAGCCGAGCTTCTCTCGGTGGTCGTGTTCCAGTCCTTGCGGCTTTGCTTTTCCCTTTTCTTTTAGTTGTTCTACTCCTTTCGTTACAGCTTTCTTTTACAACTTTCTAGTTGTAGTTTAGCGTTTCCTGCTTTACTACTACTGTTATTTTAGCTGTTGTTCCGTGTTACTGCGTTATTTTTTAGTGGGGATCCGCGTGACCCCTACAGGGCCAGTGAACATGAGGCTCACCCCTGCTTTTCAAGTGTGGCGCTCTTCTTCCTTCGCAATTCCTGGTGTGGCGTGTTCGTGGTTGCCAGCGGTACTTGCGTCGGGCTTCCCCCGACCTCAGTGTACGTTTTTCTTCCTGTTAGACTGTACTTATCTTCCCTGTGGACTGGACTCTGGTATAATTGTTAATTTGAATTGTTAATTAAAATGTATTTTTATTTCTACTACTTTAACAAACCTGATTAATGAAATTTAATTGCTTACTGTTATATCTGCGACTTCAATGTACTACACAACAATCCTTTTTCCCTTCGAAACTTTACAGCTCTTGGGATGCTTCACGGGTTCCAAGTGGTATCGGGTCTGCTCGGTAATCCTATCGGGTATATCCGGTATCTGGAGTCCGGGTCGTCACAGCTGCCCCGTTATCCGAGCCAGTTTCTACACTGGATAGAGTCAGTGGCTCGGCCTGGGGGTGCTAGCCATGTCCGCGCCGAGTCACCAGTTTGTGTTGTAGTACCAGTGGATGTAGTATTTTTACTTTTTATACGCACTATATTGGTTGTGGCCTATCTGATGTATGATGAGACATTAATGAACAAAAAATTATCGCCATTTGTTGCTTACATGTTTGTAAAAAGCTCAAAAATAGAGCTTTCGTAATGTTGTTGCATTCCATGTCTAGGGGATAGGCGTTCCTTCCATGGTAGACAATCAATATGCCCCTTTCCCGAGCGTTTTGACGACTCGGTAGGGGCCTTCCCAATTAGGGGCCTGCTTCCCCACCGCCTCCAGTGGTCGAGAGGCTTCGGCTTTTCTCAGGACGAAGTCTCCTGGATGGAAATGTCTGTCTTGGACTTTGGCATTGTAATATCGAGTAAGGCGCCATTGATATTCCATGGCTCGGATGCTCGCGATCTCCCTTATCTCGCTTGTCATTTCATGGTTTTCTAGGAGTTTTTGCTCATTTGCCTCGGGCGAGAAGTTGATGACTCGGAGAGATGGGCTGCTGACTTCCAAAGGAATCACGGCGGCCGTGCCGTACACCAACTGGAAAGGAGTCTCACCGGTGGCTGTTCTTGGAGTAGTTTGGTGCGACCATAGTACGCTTGGTAATTCCTCGACCCAGTTACCCTTGGCCTTACCGAGCAGACCGTTAGCCTGAGGGTGGGCTACCGAAGTGAAGTGGTTGCGAATGTGAAGGTCGGCGCATTTGTTCCTGAAGTAATGGGAATCAAATTGCCAACCATTATCGCTCACAATATATAATCACTCGGGGGATGCCAAAATGATAGATGATCGATTTCCACATGAAGCTCCATACGACCGACTCGGTAATCCTAGCGGTGGCTTCGGTTTCAATCCATTTCATAAAATAATCGATGGCGACGATGACGAACTTCTTCTGGGCTTGGGCCATGGGAAATGGCCCCAAAATGTTGACCCCCCACCTAGCAAAAGGGTATGGCTCGGTAAGGGTGACGAGCTCTGAGGCAAGTAGATGGACCAGATGATTGAAACATTGGCATCGGTCGCACCTTTGTACGTAGGCCAAGCAGTCACATTGGAGAGTGGGCCACCAGTAGCCTTGTCGCAACAAGATCCTGGCGAGCGCACTTCCTCCTTGATGTGCGCCGCAGACGCCTTCGTGGACCTCTTGAATAGCTCGGTCGGCTTCCTCGATATCAAGGCACTTGAGGATGTTGGGTCTCCTCTGGAGTTGATCACCAGTGTGAAGACTGCTATGCATTGATTGGGTTTTGAATGATTGGCAACAATAGAGTTGACTTTGATGACTGTAGAGTTGACTTTGATGACTTTATATTGATCATGGTAATATTGTGTATTTTGATGAATTGGTTATATATCAGACCCTTTCATAAAACATTTCTACAAACTTTATTATTCTGAATCTAAGGTCGGTGCATGTCTGCATTGTGCTTGCATTTAGTCAGTGCATGTCTGCATTGTGCTTGCATTCAGTCGGTGCATGTTTGTGTAAGAAAAGCATATAAGGTCGGTGCAAGTAGTGCCGCTCGCACACCTCAGGTCGGTGCTTGTCGTTGTCTTTACTTAGTGAGGTCGATGCAAGTTACCATGTGCATACAAAGTCGGTGCAGCATCTGCATTAAGCATATAGGGTCGGTGCAGGTTTTGTTGTGAGCATATAGAGTCGGTGCAGGTTTTGTTGTAAACATATAGAGTTAGTGCAGGTTTTGTTGTGAACTTATAGGGTCGGTGCAAATTGTGATGTGAGCATATAAGTCGGTGCAGGTTTCGCTGTGACCACATAAGGTTTGTGCACATTTTGCCTTACACATAATAGGTCGGTGCATCTTTGTGCCATTCGCATGCAAAGGGTTAGTGCACTGTCTGCTTCATGCATATAGATGTCTGTGCATGTTTTCATACATGCGTAATAAGGTCAGTGCACACTTGTCTCCTGCATAACCAATGTCAGTGCATTGTATGCTTTACGAGTGTAGATGGTCAGTGCACTTTCTATTCGATATCATAAAACATAGTACCTCACGCACACTTAAGGTCGGTGCAGATGTATTTCAAGTCTGTCCTAGTTCTTTTTGCAGCTGTGCCTATCCACATAGACGTGTGAATTGACTAAGTCCACAACACGTGACTGACATTTTGTTCGTTAAAATGATAGGTGAGACTTATGATCAAGCACCTGACACATGTCCCAACTACCTGCGAACTTTAAGTCACAAACAAGTAAAGTACCAAGATAAAAGGCACGTGATCCACGGCAAAAAGTGAAGCGCTACGTTTGACACGTGGAAAGCAACCTAATCAAGATTCTGCCACGTGGCCATCCCAAGCTCAGATATGAATGAACTTTTGGGCGGGAAACGTGGTTTCCACGTGCCAATCATCTGCGGTCTTATAAAAGGAAGTAGATCGCTTAATTCCAAGAGATATAGAAGCGAGAACGAAGCCAGAGAGAGAAAAGCAACAGCCAAGTCAAGAGGGACTTCCAACAGATCTAGAGAGAGCTTTGAGAGAGTTTTAAGAGAGCTTTGAGAGAGTTTTAAGAGAGTTTTGAGAGAGGAGCGTAGAGTCCTTTGAAGGGTGTGAGTCTGAGTTGCTGTAAGTCATTGTTTCCGGCTTCTTGGTTTAGAACCAGAGCCGATCTGCTCTTTCTCAGAGCTACAGATCATTTTACTATTTTTAGTTTGTCTGTTGCTTTTGCTTTTCAATTTCAAACTCTTGTTATAGCAAGCTGTAATCCCCAACGGTAGAGGAGGATTCCTCTGGTAGCTTAAGCTGTAAGGCTCCGCGTCTGTTAGGAAGTTTTCCCCGAAGCTGTGGATCAGTAGAATGGAAGATGTGAATCAGTAGTGAAGCCACTCTTGATTTAAGTGTGGGGTGGACGTAGATCTCTGTAGGAGATCGAACCACCTAAAAATCGCGTGTCTATGCTTGATGGTTTGTGATTGTTGGATCTATATATGTAGCTGTTATCGTGCTTCATTATGTTGATATACTGAGTATTCAAGAGAGTGGAGAAGGTATATCAAAAGGTACCACTCGAAGGATAAGTCAGGCTTATCTGAAAAGTGGTTTATCTTACATGAGGACACTCTTTGAGTTCAACCTCCGCCAAGTACCTCTTCACATTTCATCTCTCTGTAATTCAATTTTGCTACTGATGTGTTTCAATTGTCTAGTTGAATATACTCATTCTCTCTATTGATAGCTCTCACATAACACTTAACTAAGTCATCTATTAATTCAGTGGCTCCAGTAACTCTGTGTCTAAATTGGCTATTCTGATTAAGCAAATTTTAATTTCACATTTATCTGCTTATTCTTGCTTTAAATTTGGGGTAGATCTATTCACCCCCCTCTAGATCTATATCACGTGGTATCAGAGCCTAACACTTCTGCAGGGACTAACATCCTGAAGAGATAGACATCATGGATGCTAGAGGAATGACAGCTGAAGGACAATATACGACCAAGCCTCCATACTTTGATGGTTCAAACTATGCATACTAGAAGAACCGTATGCAAGTTTTCTTGAGGGCAAAAGATTATGAAATCTGGAAAGTTGTAAGAAAAGGCCCTTTCGAGCTATCTGAGGACAAGGATCTATGGACACGAGAGCAGATCCGAAGATCAACACTCAACTGGAGCGCTATCAACGCCATTCAGTGTGCCCTTCATCCCACGAAGTTCTCCAAAATCTCATCATGTTTAACAGCAAAGGAGATGTGGGAAAATTGGAGGTTATATATGAAGGGACATCCCAAGTGAGAGAGACTAAAGCCAACATGCTAGTCTCTGAATATGAGGTGTTTAGGAAGAGGCCGAATGAGACTATCACAGAGATGTATGCTGACCTCATGATTATCACCAATGGACTCAGGAGTCTTGGGAAAGTGTACTCCGAAGATGAGCTGGTGAGAAAGATTTTGCGTTCCCTAACTCCAATCTGGCACGCAAAGGCGACCATTATTGAGGAGTCCAGGGATTTAAAGACCACCAAGGTTGATGAGTTAATTGGTTCACTCATGACATATGAGATGAACTTGCCAAAGACATATGAGCTGGAGAAGAAGAAGAGACCCATTGCATTGAAGGCCAACTGCAGTAAAAGTGGGTCATCCAGTGACCACAGCTTCTCAGGGTCAGAGATTGAAGGTGATCAGCTCGCTATGCTGGCTCGTCAGTTCAAGAGGTTTCTCAGAAAAGAGGGAAGATACCTTGGAAGAAGACAGGACAATTATAGAAGACTGACAAGCTATAAAACTAACCCTGCCAAGAGGACTGACACAACTGTTTGCTATCATTGCAGGAAGGTAGGCCACATGAAGGTAGAATGCCTGGAGCTCCAAAAACTGAAAGAAAAAGCAAAGAAGAAAAACACGAAAGGCAAAGCTATGATAAGCACTTGGAGTGATGAAGATGAGGGTAATTTCAGCTGCACTTCGGAGAGTGAAGGAGAAGGAAGTCAAGTATGCCTGATGGCCAGGGACTGCGACAGAGAAGAAGAAAATGATGAGGTAACATCTCCCTTCGAAATTACACTCTTACTGATTGGGAAGATGCTTACGGTGAATTGTTAGATAAAGTAGATGATGTTAGAAAATAAAATAGACAGTTAAAAAGAAAAGTCAATTCACTTGTTAATGACAATACCATGTCTGACAGAATTGCATATCTTGAAACAGAAAATAACTGTCTAAAACAATCTGCAGTCGAATTTGATGAGATAAAATCTATTTTAATTGATGTTAGGAAGGAGAGTGATATACTGAAAAATGTGATTGATGACTTAAAGTTGAAATTATAAAATTATGAAAATAAAATGAAAATTGTTAATGAAAAGTATGAAGCTGTTATGAGTGTTAATGTTGAATTGAAGAAATCAATAGAAAATCTTGAGAAAGAAAATGAATATAAACAGAAAACCCCTGAGAGCATGACCCAAGGTACAGAAAACTTAAATGCTCTTTTGGAAACAAAAGTGAATTTCGGAAAAGAGGGTCTTGGTTTTAATCCCACTGCAAAAAGGAGCTTTGAATTTAAAACTGGTTCATTTGTAGCAGAAAAGGGAAAGAACACCCCTCTCATTAAGATGAGCAGTGAAAATAATGCTAACAATTTTTTTTTGTAAAAACTGCTAATCAGATAAAGCTCAGTAGTCAGGACAAGGACAAACAAAAGGTGAATGTGTCCAGCAATTCACGCACACACAAGTCTACACCTCAGGGCAAACACCAGAATAGGGGTAAAGCTTTTGCAACATCAAAACCCCAGAACAACTCAAATAGGTTTGCACAGAAAAACAACTTGAAGACACAACCCACTTCCATGCATATTCCAGGTGGACCTACAAATGTCAGGAGATCAGAGACTAACAGAAGTCATCCTAGAGCTCAGACCTATCATAAATACCATTATGCTCAGCCATATCAGTTTAGTAGGTCTGGGAGGGATAGAGTTTATGGAAGGTCTGCATACCACTCAAATCCTACTCAGAACTACAGACCTCAGGATAGAAATTGGTTCGTAATCCAATGAAACACACTTCATATGGTCAGCATAGGACCAACTTAGGGTATGCCACACCAACTATTTTCCACACTATGAATGATAATAAAAAGAAAACAATTTATGTTCGTTTTGAGTCCTGGTCGGTCCGGTTAAGACCCAATGACCGACCTATGGCCTCGGGAGTGTCCTGGACACCTTGTGAGTTCCGTGTTCGTGTTTATGGGGTGTCTAGAGGTGCCATATTACCTCTATTAGTGTGTCCTTAGGTGTGTGTGTTTCGGGCTTTCTGTTACGCTCGATCGAGTCACCGTGTATCGGTGTGAGTGCGGTGGGGTTCCCCCGGATGTGTGTGGCCTCCCTTGAGTTCCCATCTTCATCCGCTTCTTCGGTATTCATGCTACCGTGATTTTAGACCTAGTCAAGAATTTAAATAGGTTGGCCTTGGCGACCCAACCTTCGTCCGCTTCTTCGTTGTGGCGCCCCTTTCTTAGGCCGCTACAAGTCATTGACTTAGGCCAATGTTTTAGGGCGGTTAGTGTGGCGGTTATCTCTTGGACCGCCTAGTCTATGTAGCGTGTCTGTTATTGACCGCTTGGTGGTTTGTCTGGGTAGGTCAGTCAGAGTTTGACGGAGCCTAGCGACCATAGCTTTGACCGCTACAGTCACCTCGTGGCCCTATCTATGACCGCTAGTGTCTGTGCCTCTGTGTATGTACAGAGTGTCGCTTTCCGACGTTTTGGTTTCCAATTGTCTTGGCTCGACCTTGTGGTTTGTCTTTCGTCCCGTGGATGTCTCTTGATGTCCTATGAGGGCTATGACCATGATATAAGGTAGCCAGGCATGCCTTGGTTTCTGTACTACTGTAGAGTCATTGTCAGGTTCCGGTCAACCCGGTGAGACCCAGCGGTTGACAAATAACCTTGTGTGTGTCTCGACTATTCTGGATAGCTCGAGACAATGGTTCTGGACGCTACCTGGGTCTGCATGTCCAGATGTGTTGAGAGTCTTGATGCTCCCTCAAGTCTCCGTGAGTCGTTTTATACTGTTGTGTGGGTCTGATGATCCAGTGTCGTTTTCCTCTGGCTTAGGATTAGACCGATTGGCGGCGTGTCACCGCTTTATACGACGATCTTGAACCGAGTCGTGAGACTCAAGGATCATTGTGTTTTCAGGTCTAGTTGCCCTGTCCTGAGTATGTTGGTGTACTGCCTTTGTGCTTCGTAGTACAGGTGACAGTGCGTGCTTGTCCTATCTGTACTGCAGCACTCGTGTTTCAGAGTCTTTGTGTCTAGTGAGCCTCCACTAGTCGTAGCCTCACGACCTCGAGTGTCGGCTCACCTGGGAGTGGTGGTGGGGCTGTTCCCGATATACAGTTTGTAAGCTAGTTCCGTGGGCCCTTGCTTTATAGTAGCGTCTTACTGGGAGGGAAAACTAGCTAGAGGCCTGGCTCTAGGCAAGAGTTGGTGTGTGCACACGTGGTCAGGGGTGTTTGGACGAGCGCCGAAGGGCGTGACCCTGACTAGTCACTCGTTACTGTAGTTCTTGTTCTGGTTCAGAGAGTATGTCAGTCTCCGTCGTTCTCTGCGTCCGTAGCGAGATACTTGCGGCACAGTGTAAGACATAAGTGGACGCATCTGGCTGTGCTTCTAGTGAGGAGGTGCTTCCGTCACGTGACACGTGACTCTCATGTTTCTCGCACTTCGTGTCGTGACCTTTCCGGGTTAGTCTTTTCTTGGCTATACCCGAGGTCAGTGTTGTGTGGCATGCACGACGCTCCAGTCGTATATGTGGTTGCGTTCAGGAAGCGTGCATGACAATCCAGTCATGTAGGCTTTAGTGTTCTGTGTCTGTCTAGGTTTCTTCTAGGCTTTTTACCTGCTTCCATAGGCCTTAGTGTTGAGGCTGGTGTTTTATCGATGGATCGGTAACTCCTGACTTTGTGAGATCAGGGTTCGCCATTCTATCATTGTTTGGAGTAGCTTAGGGAGCCGAGCTTCTCTCGGTGGCCGTGTTCTGATCCTTGCGGCTTTGCTTTTCCCTTTTCTTTTAGCAGTTCTACTCCTTCCGTAACGGCTTTCTTTTACAACTTTCTAGTTGTAGTTTAGCTTTTCCTGGTTTACTACTACTGTTATTTTAGCTGTTGTTCTGTGTTACTGCGTTATTTTTCAGTGGGGATCCGCGTGACCCCTACTTGGCCAGTGACACGAGGCTCACCCCTACTTTTCAGGTGTGGCGCTCTTCTTCCTTCGCGGTTCCTAGTGTGGCGTGTTCGTAGTCGCTAGTGGTACTTGCGTCGGACTTCCCCCGACCTCAATGTACGTTTATCTTCCTGTTAGATTGTACTTATCTTTCTTGTGGACTGGACTCTGGTATAATTGTTAATTTGAACTGTTAATTAAAAAGTAATTTTATTTCTGCTACTTGAGCAAACCTGATTAATGAAATTTAATTACTTACTGTTATATTTGCGACTTCAATGTACTACACGACAATCCTTTTTCCCTTCGGAGCTTTACAGCTCTTGGGAGGCTTCACGGTTTCCAAGTGGTATCGGGTCTGCTCGGTAATCCTATCGGGTATATCCGGTATCCGGAGTCCGGGTCGTTACAGTTGCCTCATTATCCGAGCCAGTTTCTGCACTGGGTACAGTCAGTGGCTCGGCCTGGGGGTGCTAGCCATGTCCGCGCCGAGTCACCAGTTCGTGTTGTAGTACCAGTGGATGTAGTATTTTTGCTTTTTATACACACTGTATTGGTTGTGGCCTATCTGATGTATGAAGAGACATTAATGAAAGGAAAATTATCGCCATTTGTTGCTTACATGTTTGTGAAAAGCTCAAAAATAGAGCTTTCGTAATGTTGTTGCATTCCATGTTTGGGGGATAGGCGTTCCTTCCATGGTAGACAATCGATATGCCCCTTTCCCGAGCGTCTTGACCACTCGGTAGGGGCCTGCTTTTCCACCGCCTCCAATGGTCGAGAGACTTCGGCTTTTCTCAGGACGAAGTCTCCTTGATGGAAATGTCTGTCTCGGACTTTGGCATTGTAATATCGAGTAAGGCGCCGTTGATATTCCATGGCTAAGATGCTCGCGATCTCCCTTATCTCGCTTGTCATATCGTGGTTTTCTAGCAGTTTTTGCTCATTTGCCTCGGGCGAGAAGTTGACGACTCGGAGAGATGGGCTGCTAACTTCCAAAGAAATCACGACGTCTCTGCCGTACCCCAACTGGAAAGGAGTCTCACCGGTGGCGGTTCTTGGAGTAGTTCGGTGCGACCATAGTACGCTTGGCAATTCCTCGACCCAGTTACACTTGGCCTTACCGAGCCTGGCCTTAATGCCTTTTAGTATAGTTTTGTTGGCATTTTCGACCAGTCCGTTAGCCTGAGGGTGGGCTACAGAAGTGAAGTGGTTGCGAATGTGAAGGTCGACGCATTTGTTCATGAAGTAATGGGAATCAAATTGCCGACCATTATCGCTCACAATCACTCGGGGGATGCTAAAACGACAGATGATCGATTTCCACATGAAGGTCCATACGACCGACTTGGTAATCCTAGCGGTGGCTTCGGTTTCAATCCATTTCGTAAAATAATCGATGGTGATGATGAGGAACTTCTTCTGGGCTTGGGCCATGGGAAACGGTCCCAAAATGTCGACCCCCCATCGAGCAAAAGGGTATGGCTCGGTAAGGGTGATGAGCTATGAGGCAGGTTGATGGACCAGATGATCGAAACATTGGCATCGGTCGCACCTTTGTACATAGGCCAAGCAGTCGCGTTGGAGAGTGGGCCACCGGTAGCCTTGTCACAACAAGATCCTGGCGAGCGCTCTTCCTCCTTGATGTGCGCCGCAGACGCCTTCGTGGACCTCTTGAATAGCTCGGCCGACTTCCTCGATATCGAGGCACTAGAGGATGTTGGGTCTCCTCTGGAGTTGATCACCAGTGTGAAGACTGCTATGCATTGATTGGGTTTTGAATGATTGGCAACAATAGAGTTGACTTTGATGACTGTAGAGTTGACTTTGATGACTTTATATTGATCATGGTAATTTATGTATTTTGATGAATTGGTTATATATCAGACCTTTTCATAAAACATTTATACACACTTTGTTATTCTGAATCTAAGGTCGGTGCATGTCTGCATTTGTTGACACCCATTTTTAGCCTACAAGTTGAGTCATTTCCCTTATTCATCATTTTGATGCCCCAAATTACCCATTATTTTGGAGCCTTTCTGATGTGACACAATGACAGGAATGCAGCAAGTGACAATTATCCCTTGGACTTAATTCGCAAACGCATTCACAAAAGTTGAGAAAGCTTGGAAGACGCCGTCTCACCGTGCGCACCCGTTACCCGTGGTGACTCGATGATGCCGAGTCGAGGTGGGGGAGAAGGACCCTTGCTGGTAGAGGGCCAGCACAACTAAGGTTTTCCCTCCCGAAGGTAGGATGCCCACAATGAAGGGCGGCCGGGTGCCTTGGGGCACTAGGTCACTCACTCACTATTGTCCACGATGACCACTCAAGATGGTGGATCCGGGAACGGGCACTCCCTTACTAGCCAGCGGACTAGCTTGACGGATATTAAACAAACAAAAACTAGGGGAGCAAGGGCAGAAGCTCACCTGGTTGTTTTGAAGAAACCAACCCCGATCGGAGACGATGGGCGAGCGGGGAAGTGTGGGTTCCCCGCACACTGCACCGGTGAAGCTTGAACCCTGTTTAAGTAATTACAAGCACTACACCTCACATAGGAGGGTGGACTTGGGGTGGGGATGATTGAATTACATGCAAACACTACCTCCACGCAGGGAGGGGCGGTGAGCCGGCCAGGCGGGGAGGGGAGATTCGCCGGAAACGCGAAAGGAGAAGTCGATGTCGAATCTGCCTGCACTCTGCGATGAATGACTGACAGTCACTGTTGAGGTCATAACTTCTAGTCCGGAATTCTGCTGATGATGAGACCAGAGGGGAAATCTTCGTAGCTGGAGCTAGGATGCCTCTAAATTTTGGGGAATTCTTCTGTTGCAGTTGCGGGCCCGGGATGAGGTTTGATCAGGGAGACAGAATCTGGGCGCGGCAGCTTCCTGTTTCTGACAGCCGTTTGCAGAGAGTGCTCTGACTGCTCTTGAACTCCGAATCATAAACCGCCAGATTTTCTGGAACCGTGGACGAGCCCTCTTTGCAGTAAAGCTAGCGGGGAAGCCTTCTAATGCCAGAGAGGACTGGGGGACTTAGAAGAGTGGAGGCAGGTCATTGCAGACTGTGGGAAGCAGACCCACGCAGCCGAGGGAGAAAAACAATAACTTTGGCCTCCGGATGCCGAACGCGGTTCTGCTTCTTGATTCTGATAGAGGACTGGAGGAGGAAGAACTTTGTAGAAGGGCTGTTGGCCTGAATCTTCCGCCGTTTGTCGTGGTGCAGCTTCTAATCGGGTTCAGGTGCTCTGTAGGGGGAGTCCTGCACAGTCGGGGGAGAATGGTTTCCCAGACAGCTCCGACCTCGGATTGAGACGAAACCACATCGCCTAAGAAGACGACTGAGAGAGCTTTCCGTTGATGTAGGCCATGCCCCTAGGAGCTCTGGGATGAGGTCGTGGACAGCACTGCAACAGGCGGCTGTTCTGCAGGTCTTCAGCTGCACACAAAGTGGAAGAGAGAAAAGGTGGAGGGGGGTTTCTTTGGTGGAGGGGTAAGGGATATGGTTGCTTTGGTGGTGGGGAGGGGTTTGGGAGGTGGGAAGGGGTGGTGAGGGAGGAGACCAGGGGCGGAGCTAGCAGGGGTATGGGTGAGTGCGCAAATGGTCAAGGGGGTGGAGGTGGGATGATGGGGGCGCAAGTGGCTTGGGAAAATGGGGAGGGTTCTCTTTGATTCGAGTGGAGGGTTAATGGAGGTGCTTAATGGTAGCCTAGGGAAGGAGAGGGGTTGCCTTGGGGAGAGGAAGAGTTGCTTGGGAAGTGGGGATTCCTCTTGGGAAGATGGAAGGTTGTATGGGGAAGGGGGAGGGTTGCTTGGGGAGTGGTGGGAGTAAATGGGGTTTATGGGTCTTGGGAAGGTGAAGGGGTGGTAGGCTGATGTGGCAGATGAGGTGGCAAGAGAGGGAGGTGAAGGGGCAGGTGCGCCCAAGGGAGAGAGAGAGGGGAGGAGAGAGAGAGGGGGCCGCCCCCTTTAGAGAGAGAGAGCTAGAGAGGGAGAGGGCTAGAGAGAGAGAGAGAAGCACAAATCTTGTGGCAAACTTTTTTTTATCAAATCTTCATTAGCTTCAACTGGTGGGATTGGGGTCCTATTTATAGGAATCCCACAATTCTACATAAGTCCTCACTTTTTGGACTAATGACAAAAGACCAAGGGGTGGTAGGGGGAGCCCATGGGCCAAGCCCATTGAAGTGGGCCCATTAACCCACTAGGCCACCTAATGACACTTAGACTTAGATAAATGACTCTCTAACTTAGGTACATGACTCAATAAAAAGGAAAATTACATGATTAAGACTTCAGAAAGAAGTGAAAATTACATAGCTAGACTCGAAAATCGAGATGAACACAATGGCGAGCATCGGGACCCATGGAGAAATGGGAAGTGGTAAGCGATGTCCCCATCATAATCCCGGGGTGCAGAGAACTCGACTCTGTCGAGTAAGGGTCCTCCCTGCTGCGGTACTGCTCTAATAGGTCAGGATCCAGCTGCTGGAGATACTCCCGATTCACCCAGGCGTCAACCGAAGGTGGCCGTCTCTTCCACCTAACCAGATATCGCTCATACGCCTTGCTCCGTGTGGTAGTGATCTGTTCATCTAATATCCGCTCCACTTGATCACGCTGGTTTCTCTGGCCAGATGGAGCTCTCGTTGGTGTGGGGGCTCTCTCAAGGGGTGGGATAGGCTGGATCTCCTCACTGGGTGTCACCGTGGGACCCTTGTAGGGCACCAGGTCAGCCACATTGAAAGTGGGGATTACTCCGTACTCTTCGGGGAGGTTCAACACATAAACATTTGTGCCAAGGCGCCTCAACACTTGAAAGGAGCCTGCTCCACGAGACCTCAGTTTTGAGACAATCTCAGTCCTCACCATCACAAAATCACCGACATGGATTTCTTGGTGGCGACAGTGGGAATCGGCTAATTCCTTAAGAACCTTGCTGCTCCTGTTGTTGTGTTTGCGAATGTTACCATGAAATGTCATGAATGATGATCCTATAGGGATGAAGGGAGGGCCTGGACAACCAAATTCAACCCTATCAAGTGTTAGATTGGTTTTGACAGACTTAGGAGGACCATGGCATCCATGAATTGACCTATCATGCTTAGAAACCATGTGGACCTTGATGCACTTAGGTGGACCGGGGCAGCCACAAATGGCCCTATCATGCCTAAGGTGGATGAAGAGTGGGGGAGGACCAGCATGTCCAAATGTGGCTCTATCAGGTATGGGTGCAATGAATGCTGGAGGACTTGGACTTCCATGTAGACTCCTATCATGCATAAGATGGATGATGAATGGGGGTGGACCTACATATCCAAATGTGAACCTGTCATGCACTGGACCTAGTGTGTATGTGACACAAATGAGATGACTAGCCCTACCAGGTGGGACAATATGTTGTGGCACATGCATTACAATCAAGATGGTCCCATCTTTAGGTGGGGGTGGATTTGGGGGTTTCCACTCATAGGGGTCGAAGGGGTCCAAGAAGGTGGACATTTTAGGATAGGTCACTTCCTCATTTCCTAGGTGGATGTCACCCTCGGTCATGGCTCTCATAGGGTGAACTAAGTAGTGGAATGGATGGCTTGGGTTCAACATGGTGGGTGAGGGTAGGAGGGAGTGGGTGGTGGGTAAGGCGGCTAGGCCCTATGGGTTCAATGTCTTCCATAGGGAGGGATCAAAGGGGTCATGGAATGTGTTACCAAGGAAGGGGTATTCTATCTCCTCAAGGTCTTCAAATGATGGTGAGTCCTCCTCCTCAAATGAAGTAATTGAATCGAAGTCCTTGGCGGGTTGGTTGGCCATGAATGGAGGGCTTGGCATCCTACCCGAAATAAGCAACTCTAATTCACGGATAGCATCGGGCTCTTCGGGTGTTGGGAGGAATAAAAGAAGGTCGCTAGTGTAGCAACCCACAGTGTATATCGAGGAGATGGACCCGACACATAGGTGTAGGAGGTCAAGGCTTCTAGGTTGGTCGGCTACAGTGGTCAACATGCCAGTTAGTTCCATTTGCCAAACTATACCCTTAAGAAGATCCCCTAATGTTTCCACTTGATAGGATGATTGAATTGTGGTGTGATAGGTGGATAAGGGTACAATGGGAAGGTTTTGCTCCATGGGTGGGTAAACATAGGACATGATGGGGTGAAGTGGTCTCTCTTTTAGCCATCTAGCTAGGGGCCCCTCTATGATTACGGTGCTATTTGTGAAGGCTTGTGGCTCTTGGGGGTCCAAGCTATGTGAAGGGGACATTTGTGATTCTTCCTCACCATAGATATGAACTTGGGTTTCCTCAAGGATGGGGATGGATTCCGGACTAGCATCTACTCCCATGTGGATGGTTGTGGTCTCCTCTCTCAAGGGAATGGGAAGGTCTATTGGGGGTGGGGTGATGACGGTTGGTGCATGGTGTACCCGGGGTGGTGAGTGAGGCCGGACTTGGGTTGGGGTTGGGAGTGGAAGTAGCGGGGGACTAGGTTTGGGTAGGATAGGAGTTGGAAGTGGAAGGTGGGTTGGGTGAGTAACTTTGGATTGGGGAATGGTGGCTGTCACAGGCCTAGGTGGAGGGGTGGACATGGGGTCCACGTGGGATTGAGTGGTGAGGGTGGAGTGAGTCATGATGCTTCTTCCACCTGGGATGGGAACTTCCCGGCCTAACCCATGACACTGTGATTCGTATTCTTCTTCCCAATCTAGTGGAGCCTCATAGTCTTCGGTTACCTCTTTAAGTTCCTTTTGGAAAGGGGTGGAAGGAGGATTTTTGGAAGTTTGTGGGGTGGGGGTTTGATGGAGAATTTTGGGTTGGGTGGTGGGGAAAGGAGGAGTGGGAGTGCTCCTCGGGTTATGGTTCTCAGGGTAGGAGTGGGAAGGTTGGGGAGTGAAGATCTTCCTGATCTCAATCCTTATCTCTTTCAATAAATCTAGGGGTCCTTTGGGTGGTGGGGTTTGGGTCCTAATAGAGGTTTTGGGTTAACTGGGAGGGAAAGGGGGAGTGGGAGTGCTCAACGGGTTATAGTCCTCACGGTAGGAGTGGCAGGGTCGGGGAGCGTAGATCTTCCTAAGCTCACTTTTCATCTCTTCCCATGATCCTATGGGTTCTTGCCTCCGAATCTTTCTTAAGCTCACTATGCGTTCCCACTCCTTCTTGGCTTGTCCCCGAAGTCACCCTGTGGCCCTGCGGACTCTAGCGTGTCCATAGACCCTAGTCCTATCAAAGTGTTTGGTCATGAAAGTCTCCCACCTAACATAATCACTAGGATGTGACCCATCAAAGGTGATACTCTCATCTATAAAGATGTCCGAAAATGGGTGGTCGATCGAACCTTTGTGGAGGGCCGAGTGGGACCAAAGAGAGGTAGCCATGTTGATGAACCGAATGACTCTAAATGCTTATGCGCCCTAGGACAAGACTTAGTAGAGACAAGTCTAGAACTTGCTCTGATACCATGTTGATGTGACATAATGACGGGAATGCAGCAAGTGACAATGATCCCTTGGACTTAATTCGCAAACGCATTCACAAAAGTCGAGAAAGCTTGGAAGACACCATCTCACTGTGCGCACCCGTTACCCGTGGTGACTCGATGATGCCGAGTCGAGGTGGGGGAGAAGGAGCTTTGCTGGTAGAGGGCCAGCACAACTAAGGTTTTCCCTCCCGAAGGTAGGATGCCCACAATCAAGGGCGGCCGGGTGCCTTGGGGCACTAGGTCACTCACTCACTATTGTCCACGATGACCACTCAAGATGGTGGATCCGGGAACGGGCAGTCCCTTACTAGCAACCAGACTAGCTTGATGGATATTAAACAAACAGAAACTAGGGGAGCAAGGGCAGAAGCTCACCTGGTTGGTTTGAAGAAACCAACCCCGATCGGAGACGATGGGCGAGCGGGGAAGTGTGGGTTCCCCGCACACTGCGCCGGTGAAGCTTGAACCCTGTTTAAGTAATTACAAGCACTACACGTCACACAGGAGGGTGGACTTGGGGTGGGGATGATTGAATTACATGCAAACTCTACCTCCACGTAGGGAGGGGCGGTGAGCCGGCCAGGCGGGGAGGGGAGATTCGCCGGAAACGTGAAAGGAGAAGCCGATGTCGAATCTGCCTGCACTCTGCGATGAATGACTGATAGTCACTATTGAGGTTGTAAATTCTAGTCTGGAATTCTGCTGATGATGAGACCAGAGGGGAAATCTTCGTAACTGGAGCTAGGATGCCTCTGAATTTTGCGGAATTCTTCTGTTGTAGTTGCGGGCCCGGGACGAGGTTCGATCAGGGAGACAGAATCTAGGCGCGGCAGCTTCCTGTTTCTGACAGCCGTTTGCACAGAGTGCTCGACTGCTCCTGTACTCCGAATCATGAACCGCTGGAGTTTCTGGAACCGTGGACGAGCCCTCTTCATAGAAAAACTGGCGGGGATGCCGTCTGATGTCGGAGAGGACTGCGGGACTCAGAAGAGTGGAGGCAGGTCGTTGCAGACTGTGGGAAGCAGACCCATGCAGCCGAGGGAGAAAAACAATAACTTTGGCCTCCGGATGCCGAACGCAGTTCTGCTTCTTGATTCTGATAGAGGACTGGAGGAGGAATAACTTTGTAGAAGGGCTCTTGGTTTGAATCTTCCGCTGTTTGTCGTGGTGCAGCTTCTAATTGGGTTCAGGTGCTCTGCAGAGGGAGTCCTGTGCAGTCGGGGGAGAATGGTTCTCCCGGACAGCTCCGACCTCAGATTGAGACGAAACCACCTCGCCTGTGAAGAAGACTGGGAGAGCTTTCCGTCGATGTAGGCCACACTCCCAGGAGCTCCGGGATGAGGTCATGGACAGCACTGCAACAGGCGGCTGTTCTATAGGTCTTCAGCTGTACACAAAGTGGAAGAGAGAAAAGGTGGAGGGGGGTTTCTTTGGTGAAGGGGTAAGGGATATGGTTGCTTTGGTGGTGGGGAGGGGTTTGGGAGGTGGGAAGGGGTGGTGAGGGAGGAGACCAGGGGCGGAGCTAGCAGGGGTATGGGTGAGTGCGCAAATGGTCAAGGGGGTGGAGGTGGGATGATGGGGGCGCAAGTGGCTTGGGAAAATGGGGAGGGTTCTCTTTGATTCGGGTGGAGGGTTAATGGAGGTGCTTAATGGTAGCCTAGGGAAGGGGAGGGGTTGCCTTGGGGAGGGGAAGAGTTGCTTGGGAAGTGGGGATTCATCTTGGGAAGATGGAAGGTTGTATAGGGAAGGGGGAGGGTTACTTGGGGAGTGGTGGGAGTAAATGGGGTTTATGGGTCTTAGGAAGGTGAAGGGGTGGTAGGCTGATGTGGCAGATGAGGTGGCAAGAGAGGGAGGTGAAGGGGCAGGTGCGCCCAAGGGAGAGAGAGAGTGGAGGAGAGAGAGAGGGGGCCGCCCCCTTTAGAGAGAGAGAGAGCTAGAGAGGGAGAGGGCTAGAGAGAGAGAGAGAAGCACAAATCTTGTGGCAAACTTTTTTTTATCAAATCTTCATTAGCTTCAACTGGTGGGATTGGGGTCCAATTTATAGGAATCCCACAATTCTACATAAGTCCTCACTTTTTGGACTAATGATAAAAGACCAAGGGGTGGTAGGGGGAGCCCATGGGCCAAGCCCATTGAAGTGGGCCCATTAACCCACTAGGCCACCCAATGACACTTAGACTTAGATAAATGACTCTCTAACTTAGGTACATGACTCAATAAAAGGGAAAATTACATGATTAAGACTCAGAAAGAAGTGAAAATTACATAGCTAGACTCGGAAAATCGAGATGAACACAATGGCGAGCATCGGGACCCATGGAGAAATGGGAAGTGGTAAGCGATGTCCCCATCACTTTCTTGGATGGATTTCGAGCCCATTTCATTATTCCATTCCCTTTGAACCTTGGAGATCATTATTTCATAGAGCCCTGAAGCCTATCTTGTCACCTTCTGTCCTTCAAAGTCGCCTTACGGCCCATTTAGGCTTGCTTCCCTCAAGCATTCAGCCCCCTTTCATTGCGTAGTCTTGAAAATGGTCTATTTTCACCCCCTTCCTTTCCTCTTTTCAAAATGTGTCCTTCACCAAAGTTGTTCACCTTTCAAATCCCTACAATTTCTTCTTCTACGTCATTGGCCAGTTCTGCACCGATTTCAAGTTATTTATAATTTTTTGGAAGACTACACTGTTCACCTATGTCCCGATATTCTTTCTCTCTCTTCTAGCCCTATTTTCTCTCTCTTATGATTATTTTCTCATCTTACTTTCTTCATAAAAGTTGTTCATTTTTGAGTTATCTATAATTTTATCTTCTACCACTTTTGCTAGTTCTGCAACGTTTGGGAGATATGATCCAATTTCCAAAGTCACGTAAGGTCTACCTTAAACGGTCGTGCTAATGACCGTTCATTGTTGCAAACGGTCGGTTGACGACCGTTTAACCCTTAACGGTCGATCGTCCGACCGTTTATCCAATAAGAGTCCAGCCTGCTCTGGACTCTATCTCCACGAACCTGCGCGATGTGCCTATGTTGCGGCGGCCAGAACTTCTAGAATACTTATCAAATTGATCCCCATTTTTTTCTACTTCTAGCCCTTTGTATTATCTTTAATTTGGTTCATAGAAATCAAAATTTGATGGGATATATCTCCTGGAATCGTGGCCGCAATATCAGGTTTTTCTGCTTTTCGTGCAACCAAAAAACCCTGCAGATTAGGTTCCAGAGGTTTCTTCCAAGAGCCATAACTTCGACAATCTTCAACCAAAAAGAGTCCCATTTTTTCCTATGCCTTATCTTGACTATTATCTCGAGAATGATCTAGAGATCTCGAGATTTGGTGGACTCTATCTTCTGGAATCGTGGGAGAAAGTTGGGGGTTTCACCACTTTTTCTATATAAACCTGCCCATATTTCCTGTGCGACGGGGGCGCGTTTCCAAGGCGATGGCGAAGCCATGTTGGATTGTTGACTCAACCCTTCGACCCTAGCCTAAAGAGGGAAGTATAAGATTCATTTTGGTTCCTTGTTTGCTCAATTTCATCAACATTTGCCCTCTCAACTTCGCCCCTACTTTTGGCAAATCATCAGAGTTTGTTGATTTCTGCTACAAAGTCCATGACGGGGGCCTGTTCATCAAGCCGGTGCGGAGTCATGCTTCATCCTTTTTGTCCTCCCTCAACTCCATCTTGAAGAGTAGAGTATTAGCTTCACGTTGATTATATGTTTGCCTTATTTCTCATATCTTTTCCCCCTCTTCCAAGCCCCTTCTTTTGAGGTTTCACCACACTATTCAGCACTTTGCTGAAACTCAGATTTCTTGCGACGGGGGCATGTTTGCGTCGCCGGTGCGAGGCCGTGGGGCACTCTTGATCCGTCCTTTCAACTCCAGGCTCTAGAGGGAAGTATAATCTTTGTGTTCCTTGGTTTTGGGCTCATTACCTCATCATCTTCCTTCATATTTTTGTCTATGAGTTTTGCACTTTCATTCTATTTTTACACAGTCATTTTTCTCCCATGTTCTACACTCTTCTGTTTTCTTGAGTTTTCCACCCCATTTTTGTAACGCCCGGTAATTTTGGAATAGGAATAAAAATATACATAATGATATACATACTCTTATAAGTATATAATGTTCAAGTGATATTCCTATAGGGTTGCTCAGATCGAACCTGCCTCTGATACCTAGGACAAGGACTAATAAAAGTTAAAGAAATTATGAGGAATAAAATCCCTATATACATACAAATTATTAATAAGTATATGTGGGTTAGAAAATAACAAATATGTTTATATATATATAATGCAATATAAATAAATATAATACAACGTAAATAATCAAGGCCAGACTTGGTACACATACACGACCCCCTGACATCCTAAGAAAATCTCACAAAAAGAGCTCATGGACCCTACCATTGTATTATAATAAATTTAAGAATAACATGTTATTTTTTTCTAGGCATTTAATGCATAATATAATTGTATTTGAATTTAGAATCGATAAATCTCGAAGAAAACATCAATTCGTATTTTATTATTAATTTATAAAATTTAATATTCACATTTATTACATTATACTTTTATTAGAAGGAAGAAATATACATTAATAGGATTTAAATGAATTAAGAAAAATTAAAAGAGAAAAGAATAGACATATATACGATATCGGTCTTTTGGAGGTTAAGAAGAAAAGTAAAAATTTAATTGACGCCATCATGGATGGTCGTCCATTTTATAAGAAACGACTTTGAACAAGTCGTTACTTCTAATCAGAAAAATCAGATAAAGTATAAATAACATAAGAAAGGATACATTGATAAGGATTTCTAGGGCATAAACATAATTTTACATCTTCAAAGAAATGCCAAATGGAAATGACGCCATGGGCGTGTATTTCCTAAAAGATAACTTAAACTAAGTCGTCAATTCAAAAAGTGAATAGTGCCACTTTTTGATTTAAAGGAATTTTTAAAAACTAATTATATGGAAAAATCAAGAAAAATGGAAAAACATTACCCATAAATTTTCGTAACTAGACCTTATCAAATAAAAAAGAAAAAAATCCTCAAATATAGTAACTAGCTTAAGTTAACGTGAAATCGTGAATAGCGCCCGACGGAAGGGCGTTATTTCTTTAAAAACGACGAGATGCAAGGCGTCAATTAAAAATTAACGACCTAGCCTAAGGCGTTAATTACATTTGAGTTCCGTTCGACCCGGGACATTATCCAGGGTAAGTTTCTGGATTACTACATGTTAGATAGATTATAGTAAGGACTCTATCAAGGAAATACTACCCTTAATCGAACTCTAACTCTATTAGAATTCCTAAGACCCTATAAATACCTTTCAAATCGACCTCTCCTTGCTATTTTGGCGATCTAATCTATCATGCTGCCGGCAACCGTGAAGAACAGGTGTTCTTCTTCCTCTGCCTTCAGTAGAGTATTATGAAGAAAACTAATGATGCATCTTATTTCTCTGTAGGTTACGAGCAGAAATCCTTCTTGACCTACTGAAGAACGGGAGAAAGCTTCTTCCTGACTCATCTGTTAACACTCTCATCTCCTAGCACCCTCTGGGTGTTGTTCTGTACGGTTTACATAGGCTTCCGAAGACTCTGTTTAGAACAGAGTATAGTTCTTTCTTCAAGTTCTTCACATACCATCGCCAAAATCTTAAGATCAGGTAGGTGTTCTCAAGAACGAAGCCTAAGTTAATTAATCACAGATCATATGCATGCATCTAGATCAGTAGAATCAATTTTTGTGTATCGATTTTGATTGTTTTCTGCATGCACAGAGAAATAGCGACCCTTTATAGGACGCTATTTGATCTCACGACTGAACACACAGTCGTTATTTCAATAGTTAATTTAATAAGCACACATGTTTAAAATTTGATAACTATGAAATCTGATGTCTAAACTAATGCATGAATATAGTTCTGGAATCATGCTATTTTTCTCTTCCTGACCATATACTTACTTCTGTAAAAATTCTTTTTATTTTAAAAGTGACACTATTCATGACCAAATGAAATCACGACTGTCACTCTGCCATTTTTTTTGAATGAGGCGCCCTAGCCTTGGGCGCTAATTCCTTAAAACCTGGGCTTGCCCAGGGCGCCATTTAAACCCATATATGAAATGCCGAGAGTCTGTTATGTAAATGAATATATAACATGGTATTTGCTATCACGACTCTGCATAAAAGACTTTGGTAGTTAAATAAAAACTTGAAACTGGGCACCCATTTAAATTACGTATAAACTAGAACCAGATATATATATATAGATATATATATATGATACCATATGTATATATGTGTGTGTTAGTATCTGTGTTAATATCCTGTTATATGGAATTGAAATAACGACTCCACAAGGAGTCACTATTACAAGAAATGGCGACTATGTTCAGGGCGCCATTCGCCTGTGACTTGTTTTCGAGAGTTTTATGTAACCCATTACTAAGGGTTGGTCTTTGACACTATATTCCAGTCCTTGAGTATAGTCTCACGTTTCTCGGTTTTATCGATTACCCCTTAAACTCTTGGTGACATACGAGCCCTCCGTTGGACATTCCGTTCCTTCGGACTGGTAAGTTAGTCATTAAGACCTCCGTAAGTCTCCTCGTAGCCTTGGATTCCCTCAAGGCCGACTGAGCGGGTTGTACCATAAAAACCCTTTACACTATTTTGCCATGTCACTCCATAGAAACATGGTATACCGGCCCTCATGATATGCTATGTGGATATCATGAGAATATTCTTAATGGGATGTGGAAATCATGCCATTATTATGATGTTCTTGTACACCTCAATTCTATATCAAATAGGTGACCATCTATATATGGACACTTAATTGTCATGGTACCCAATTAGGGAACCAATTCCACCCAGTTTATCGACATGTCATGGTTTATAAGCTTCACGTGGATTTTATCGCAAGAATGTCCTTACTCAAGGGCCTTGCCCTTGAATTCCATGAGAATCTTATCTTATCATCCTATTAAAGCTTGTTCTTAAAACTCCTTATTGGCTATAAACTATCGTGGATGTCTAGATCTATCTTTAATGCTATGCATATAAGGGCCCGATCTGGTCCTGGGAGGAGCACCCAAAAGTACTAGTGCCCATGGGAGTTATAATGATCACGGTGTCTAGCATTGCACCGAAGTACTTTCTCTCTTGATCTTTGGCATTCCACACACACTCTTTCTTTCTTGCATGCGTGACTCGACTTGCGTGACTTTACTAGCGTGGCCCGACACGGGCAAAGTACTTGCGTGAAATAGCCAATACTTTATAAAGTCCCTCATGAATATCTCTTGTTTAAGGCTCACTTCGACATTTTGTACGACGTGTTATTTTATTGATTAGTTTTACTTGCTCAGTTCTTTCTACATGCATAGCCATATTGCATTTAAAAGTGAAAAATTGTAATTACTTAAACCCATTGCTAGTTCTTGAGATATAATTTCCTACTGAGCGTTCGCTCACTCCGTTTTATTCCAACATTTTCAGGTAATCAGGTGGCTAGCGAGACCGAGACTCACATGGGCGGGACAAGTGTGCAAGCGAGCTTCGGAAACTAGAGAAATCCGAGTCTTTTGTCTTTCTTGAGTCTAGCTTAGCGTCTCCTATTCAGTTACCTTGTCTAAGTCTGCTAGTATGTTGTTTCCTTCCTTTCCATTGTGATGGAGTCTTTAAGTTAGAAAACAAGTTCTTGTAAGAGATTTATATTAGAAATAAAATTTCTATTGTTGTTCAAAATTATTTTTGTCTTATGCGATTGCTCTTGATCATTCACGACTGATTAACTGCCACGTTCCGAGCAAACGACACGTTCCGCTGCTATCGGTTCGGGGCGTGACAATTTTTCACTGTTGTCTTCCTCGTTTTAAACTCTCCTTTCTATCCTAGTTTCACCACAACACTCTCACCTTTCCATAGCATCCACTCTTTCCTCTTTTGGTGTTCTATCTTGTGAGATATTCATCATTCTTTGAGCCCATTTTGTGCACTGTTCTAAATTTTCTGCATAGTCCATATTTTTCCCAAATATCCGGTGTCATAACTTTCTGTCCCGACCTCCTTTTTGAGTGATTCTTGTTCCTGCTTCTTTACAACACTCAAGTCTTCTGTCATCACAAATTTCTCCCCATTTGGACTTTGTTTACCCTACTGTTTACATCAGTCTTTGCACCCACTTTACACTATTTGCACAGTTTTTCTTGTGGCATGCACTTTTGCACCTTGTTTATCTTTGTTAATCAAGGCATATTAAATCAATTTCTTCACTCTAATCTCATCACAATATACAAACCTATTGTTTGCACCCTTTCATAGGGGTTAAAAACTCTCCCCGGGTAAGTTTGCCCTCAATCTTTCATGCTACTTTATACACTTGGGCAGATTTCTACACTTAGCATTTTCTAAGGGGTTTTACCTCTTATTTTGTATTTGTTTCGTAGGAAAGCATGGAAAGTGAGGCCCTTACCTTCTAGCCGGCTGGAAGGCAAGGAGAGGTACTCCACATAGTCCCCGCATCTTGATATTGAGCGCGATCATCCTCTTTTTCCAAGGTACACAACGCACTTAATATTTTATATTCTTTTGGCGTTGCCATTCCTTGGTGGCGATCACGGTATTCTTTTACATCTTTTATCGCCTTTGCCTTGATTGTATGATCATGCTACCATGTTTACATAGCCACATATTCATGTTATTCACTTGATTGGTGCACCAATGCCTTCATGCTTATTCATGTGATTTGTGGGGTCGGCACGCATATACACCACGCTCCACATTTTCCACATCTACACCCCTTTTTTGGCGATCACGGTGGGACCTCTAGTGCCCATCACTTATCTCATGCTTTGCTGCGATTTTGGTGTGTATGTCCATGTTTAGATAGCATTTCATGCTCATATTGTTCACTTTGTTTGCATCCATATTGTTATGTTCACATGTGTTCATTACATCTTGATTTGTTACATTTAAGCTAGAAATTGCATGCACTCCGGTGCACATAGGGTCATGCATATTGCCATATTGTAGTTGCATTCTCCCTCAGTAAGTGATCCTCTCGCTCCCATATTCCTTGGGCTCGACTAGGTGATCTTATTCGAGACCTCCATAAGTCCCCGCGAGCCGTGGATTCCCACACGGACGCCGTGCCGGTTGTACCTTTCCACCCCATAGGCTTGCATTTGCAGACGTTGTGAAGGAGTTAACCCTAGTCAACCCAAAGTTTGGACCTTATTCCCTATAGGATATCTATCTTGAGGGAATTAATCTTAATTTAAAAACATTTAAAGGCCCACCAAAACTTTGACAATAAAATATTTCCCATCATATTAACTTGGTTGACTTGGGTGAAATCATGCGTATTGTTTGTGTTGTTTGGGCTTGTCCAAGCCCATTTGTGTCATTTTGTGTTGCATCCCCACTATCCATATAGGCTTTGTCATTAGGCCCACTTAGGCTAGTCCATTCTGTGTGTCCATTTGTCTAGTCACATTGTCCTGGGTCCTTTTTTTTCCCTTTGCATTATTGAGTCAGCCCCCTCTCTGATTCTCGAGCCCTCTTACTTCCCTCATTGTATTCCCTTATTTTTTCTGTATAAAGTCTCCATTTGCCTTCATGGAGCGCCATTTTTCTCCTGTATATTACCCTTCTTCATCCCCATCTTCCTATTCCCGCGGGGATTCCTCTTTCCACACGGGGCCATCTCCTCGTGGCCCTTCTGACTCACAAGCAAATCTCATGGCCCACTTATCACCTCTTGTTTGCCAAATGGACCCGGTCAAGGCCCAAAAACTCACCGCTAATCATCTTAATTGGCCTTATTCTCATAACGGGCCTCCATGTTCTACTCTTAATGGACACCATTTCTTTAGCGAGCCTTTTTATTCTCCTAATGGGCCTACCTTTCTTACTGGGCCCGCTCCTTCTACCCATGTTGCTGCTGGCCCAGTCAGTCCTTATTCTCATGTTCATGATTTTCTAGGCCAACATATCCTCTTATTCCTGGGATGAGCTTTACTGCTTGTCAATCTAGATCTCTTTATCCGGCCCAATATCATCGCCCTAGTCCAAATTCACACTCTCTTGCTCAGGCTGGCTTGCATCCTTCTCACTCTCTCCCCATCGAGGAGATGATTGCTCAAACTCTGCACCAGCTTGATGAACTTCAGCACCGAATTGATCCCCAATCCTCTTTGAGTGTTCCGTTTGCATTCCAAGCTCTTCAGCTTCCACCACGTTCACAAATTCCTATATATCGCCGCTATGGTGGAGTCGGGGACCCCTACATGCACTTAAAGGAGTTTCTTTGTGAGTCGTCACAATTCCGACATGACCAACGCTTGATGGCTTATTTATTTGGTCTGTCGCTAGAAGGACCCGCTCGGGATTGGTTCTTTGCATTGCCGCAAGATCAAGTGGTGAAATTTCAAGTCGTCCAAGAGAGATTTCTTCAACAGTACCAAGACTAGGTTGGGCCTAAGTATTCTATAGTGGATCTGGCCCATGAGAAGATGAAGCCCAACGAGGAGTTCTCTACCTTTGCTGATCGCTGGCGTCACTTGGCCGCGCAAGTCCTGAGGCATATTTTGGAGGGAGAGTAGATCAAAATGATCCTTTCTAATGCAACGCCCGAGTACCGCTTTATCTTAGCCCTCAACGATGTCACCTCATGGTAGCAGCTTTATAGCCGAGCCCGCTTCATCCGCCAACACAACTCCTAGCTTCCCTTGACCCCGAGTCTCCACCACCTTCTATGCCCACATACGCCGCCTATCCACCACCTTCCAAGGGTCAGCCATCCACCACCTATCCTTCCACCAGTCATCCTTCCACTCCCGCATACCCATACACCTCCACCGCGTATCCTTCCACGAGTCGACCTACCTTCATCCACAGTCAGCCTTCCACCTCCACATATGTGTCTCCGCCTGTGTCTTCCCCTCCGATCAAGGGAACATCAAACCCCGAGCAGGTAGATGCCATCCACATGCCTCCCGCCTCCCTTTCCACTCCACGTATGCCTTCACCAAATCTGCTCCTTAACCATACGCCATTGCCTAAGCAACCTCCACTTCCATCTCCATTTCCATCTTCATTGCCTACTCATACCCCTCGGTATTCACCTTGCCCGAAGCAGGCTCCTTACTCTCCGTTGCCAGAATCTTTTGTAGATATTTTCAAGGCTTTGATGGCCACCCACGCATTGTCGCTTCCTCCGGTTGTGCCTTGCCAACCCGCGGTCGGAGATATGCTTCAATTTTGTGATTACCATCGCCAGCAGGGGCATTTGGTTGAGGATTGCCCCGAATTCCGAGAGTATGTTTATGGCTTAGAAGATGATAAGAGGATTGATTGGGCCGCCATGCATAAGGTTGTTCTACATCTCCGCAAGCAGCAGCAGCAACAAACAGCGACGCCCAGGCAGCCGTCTCTACAAGACCAGGGACACCCCCATGATTCTTTATCGGGCATTGCATCTGCTCCGTCACCCACTCCACCACCCGATCCCTCACCTATTTCATCACCTACCCCAGCACCATCGCCATCTCCTACTCTGACTCCATCGCCGCCACAAACCCAGGCCTCTGTTCAGGCTAGTGCCTACCCTTCTTCTCCCGTCGCCACCTCTGCTACTTCTATCCCTAACACGGCTCGACGCGTTGTGTCGACACGTCGATGGTGGACACCACAATCTCCCTCTTCACCCCCTCCGCCTTCATCACAATCCTCGCCATCTCCATTGCCATCGCCATCATCTCCATCTCAACTGCCAGTTCTTCCATCACCACTTCCATCTCCACCCTCACCTCCATCTCCGCCATCACCTTCGCCCGAGCCTGAGCAAGCCATGCCTTTACCTTTACCCTCAGCCACGCCTTCACCTTCGCCACCACCCGAGCCTATCATCGCCACATCGCTTGCGCTTTCACTTTCCATCACCATCCCCACTGAAGCCCCCATGCCTTCCAAACCATCACCTAAGCCACCCAAACATATTCCCTCTACTTCTCCATCCACTTCCACCCCACGGAGCGGGTGTGCATTACCTCCGATGCCTCTTGGGTCAGGTCCCCATGATGATGATGAGCCAATCCAGGTTTCAATCGTGCATTTCAAGATCCAGGATGTTATTTCCCGCATGCCGATCCGAGTCCTAGCCCTTGGCTATTTTGGGGATGATGAGCCTACATATTCAAAGACGGTTGCTAAGAAGAGTTCCCTCGCACTAGTGCCAGTTTCTTCTCGAGTGAGGCCGGTGGCAATCTCATTGCTCACCGGAAGATTCACCATTAATGTTGTTATTACTCCTCGCTCGATTGCTGTTCAGTTCACTGGCCAAGAAGGGTTCTCTACTCAGATTGTGTTAACCCATGCGGCTGCCAAGAGCCTGATGGATTCCCTATTCAAGGGGCAATTGGCCATATCTTATGTATTTTCCAAGAACATTATGCACATCTTATACAATCTTCCTCGGTTTATTGGTGAATCGGCCACGTCAATGCCGTGCATTACACTCCCTCAGTTTTGTCCTACTCTTCTGGTAAGGGAGTTATGCTTCATGCCCGATTGCCGGGTGAAGATGCCGAATCTTATGCTGCTAATATCGAGTGATGAAACTCCACGGTTTTCTGATGTTCATCCGAAGGAGTCATCTATCTGAGAATGTCCGCATATGGTTAGCACTGGGTATCTAGGGGCAACCGCCCCGACGAAGCTGCATATCCATCACCGGGCTAGGTTGTCTGCCAGATGGACCCGTTATTTGAGGAGACATTGCATATCTAGAAGGTCGAAGGTCCGGGTCAACACCAGGCATACCCATGTTCAAGAGATTGCTGCTAAGAAGAAGCGGCGGCGTAAGTTTAAGGGCCCTCGATTGTGCACTAAGGGGTCCACTTCTACCTCTTGCTTTCGTTCATCCTTTATATTGCTTAGCTCCCACCCTTGGGTGGTGTACCTCCCTTCTTCCAATCCCACATCTATGATCTTCTCCTCTCTTTTCAGGTCTGTAAACACCCATTCTTCTTTCCCCACTCATCCGCAGTCTCCGGATCCTCCGTTCACTCATGATTTTAGGCCTCAGTCTATGTCATCCTTTCATCCCATTTTCGGGACTTCTTATGATCCTTCCCTTCCGGTATCCCCGGGCTCTGCTTCTGATCTTTCCCCGACATTGTCGGGTGACCATCAGTCTTTTTCCCCGACCCTGTCAGGTGTCAATCATTTTCTTTCCCCGACCCTGTCGGGTGATTCTAATTCCTTTTCTCCGACCACGTCGGATGATCACTCCTCTTCTCCCTTATCTTTGCCACAATCTTCTCATGGTCTCTCTATTCTTTCCTCCTCACCCTTTCGGGGTCATTACCCTTTTTCGTGCTATTTTCGAGGCTTTAGCCCGCCTTGATCTTAGTTAATCCCTGGTTATTCTGTACTTGGTTCCTTGTTATCAGGGCCTCAATGTTTAATGAGGGAGTTCTAGCCCTCGTCTCTCTTCCTTTTTTATCCCTTCTTCGTCCAGTATGAGGTCAGCCACTCCTCTATGTCGAGGAATCCAATCCTTTGCTCTCTTTTCATCCTTTATCCTGACAAGCAAGGAAAACAAAGCTCGCGCTCCTCAAAGCTTGACGATCAAAATCGCTTCAGGGTGTTGGTTTCCACGCCATGGATTTGCAAAGGTATCTTTTATTTTGTGCAAGAATATGTTATCATTGCTATTACTCTGTTATTTCTGCACGCACTTAGAATGTTGGTTCTTTAAAACATGGTTGAGTGGCCTTAGGCTTTAGTTAGTTTGCTTAGTCAAATAAGTCACTTCTGCAGCATCTTTAGGCTAGTGATAGCTCCGCGCTGGGAGTCTAGTTTCCTTCCCTGATCATTGAGGGTGACCTTTGAGTATGGGTTTTTCACACACAACACGGCGAGCCATAGCCGACCCCTCTAGTGCAACAACGTTACTACTTTGGCCATACTTTGGGTATGCACAAAGGTCTTTTCTTTTCTCTGCTCGGCCAAGTGTAGGGGTAAGAGATGGATGGATGAGATGACCAACCTAGGCGCTCCCTAATACGGGAGAGGTCTCAAATAGGGGTAGTCTTGACCCTCAAAAGTGAGCTTTCATGCTATATCTGGCCAATAAGGGCTACCAAAATGAGAAAATAATTCAATGTAAAATTATGATTGGAAGGCATGGCAAGAGTGGCAATACAGTTCCCCGCGGGACGTCATGAGCCCGGTCGCATGCGTGCCTGATAAATATGGGTATAAAAATCAAAGACACAAAGCCCTAGCGCAACAGGCTATCTCTTTGAGGGGTAGTGCCCTAGAAGGAATTCGAGCCTTGATATCTCCCGTCCTGCACGAAGCTTGTCTCCAATTTTTCTTCTGCTTCTCCCTCTTAGGCTGGGTTGTATCCCGGGTATGGCCTTAGTAGGGGCACCGTTCTTTAGAAGCGGTTGGTTGTGGTAAGCCACCCTCACATGCACGCCCTGCTTAAGGGAAGCCTTTAATGAAAGGGGTAGGAATGACGATCCCTGGGCAGTAGTTTCAGCCCGTCTTTAGGTGCTGCGGATTGCTATGTCAAAATCAAAATTTCTATAAAAAAAGAAAATATTATCAAAAATCCAAAAAAATCAAATACTTCAAATTTTCAAAAAAAAATTAAATATTTCAAAAATCTAAAAAATCAAATACTTCAAAAAAATCCAGAAAAATGAAATACTATTGAAAATCTAATAAAATCAAAAAAGATCACAAAAATTTAAAAAAATGTGTCTTCTTCATGCATTTGCATTTATTTTAAGGATAGATACGTAATCTGTTTGCTAAGTGTGCAGGTTGCAAGTACTCAGGCATTCCTCGCTATATCTTTATGCTCTGCCTCTTGTCCACATCTTTGATATGTTCTTTCCTTCTTCGATCCACTTACTCGATCTGTTCTGAAGCTCATGTCATTCTCAGTTTTTGTTTGTAATGATCATATCTTTATGAGAGGACTTTGCCTCACGATTATGAACTTGACGGTTCTGCTTCATTCTGATCTTGGGTTTTGATTGAAGGGCGTATTTGTTTATGTCTTTTGTCCCGCCGTGTCCTTGTCACGTGTTTATGTCCCTTCGTGTTATCCCACACATGTTGTTTTATCCCTCACCGAGTGTTGTTAGTTGTCTTGCACATGTTGCTAGTCACCCCTTTATGTCCCATGCTCTTGTCCCAACCGTGTAGTCATCCGTCATGTTCTTGTCCCAACCGTGTGTTATCCCACCGCGTTGTTGTCTTGTCACACTGTGTTCATCCATGCATGTTGTCTGTTCATGCCATTGCATATGTGCTTATTTACCTTTGTTATGTTATGTTGCATTGTCTCCCATTTCATTTGATCGTTATGTTATGTCGTGTTGTTTGTCATTCAGTTAATCGTTATGTTATCTACGCTATGTTTATACTTGCTTATCATATTTATCTTATACTTGAAAATCATAAAAATCAGAAAATGAAAATCCAAAAAAAATACCTTTTTCGCCTGCACAGGTAAGTCAGGTATGGCTCTCTATCCCTACTCATTGTTGCATTACTATATGGTATCTATATTGTTATATTATCTCGAGAACCGGCTGGTCATTCACGTGTTCCAGGATCTAACGTTCCCCTCTAACAAAAACGATGATGATCTAGGTGCACATGTTTAATCATCGGATAGGCCGTTAGGTTGGAAAAATTACGGAATGATGGTTCTATCACACACGCCGTGGTTGCGGACAGTGTCTTGACCCTGATTGTTCCAATCTAGCAATACTATCCTTGAGTACTTTCTATTTTATGATTTCTTTGCATTCATTTTGATGATTTCTTTATTTTAGCCCAACATGCATCATGTCATTTTGAGCATTAACGTCTCGTGATCCATTCAAGGTTTCTCCTCAATAATGGTTAGTTGCACTTCATGTCTCTTGGATAATAGATCTTCATTCCACTCTGAATTTGAATGATTTCTCTGATCTTTTCGCTCGGTCTGGTTGGCCAGTGTGATTCCTGTCTGGATTTTATCTCAGTTATATTTCTCCTGCTTTTTACGTTGTGCTCCTTTCCGACCCCCTCATTGTCTGTGGATTGTGTCCCCGATGAGCCTGGTTGTGCTTTATTTTTTTCCTATTAGTTTAGTTCTCCAGACATGTCTCATTCTTGTCATCCAATCCTGGTGGTTAGTTCGACGATTTCGGGAGAATTCCTGTCGCTTGTTGGTCAAAACGGGTGTCTTTTACCTTGATGCCCGCTTATCAGTTCTCTCCGCTTCATGTCCATTTCACGTCGCTGTCGTTTTCGCTCCATCTCCTTTCCATTTCACCTCCGCGTCGCTTTCGCTTGCTCCCTTGCAAAGCGGACATCAAGGAGGGACATCTGTTGACACCCATTTTTAGCCTGCAAGTTGAGTCATTTCTCTAATTCATCATTTTGATGTCCCAAATTATCCATTATTTTGGAGCCTTTCTTGGATGGATTTCGAGCCCATTTCATTATTTCATTCCCTTTGAACCTTGGAGATCATTATTTCATAGAGCCCTAGAGCCTATCTTGTCACCTTCCGGCCTTCAAAGTCGCCTTACGGCCCATTTAGGCCTGCTTCCCTCAAGCATTCAGCCCCCTTTTGTTGCGTAGTCTCGAAAACGGTCTATTTTCACCCCCTTCCTTTCCTCTTTTCAAAATGTGTCCTTCACCAATGTTGTTCATCTTTCAAATCCCTATAATTTCTTATTCTACGTCATTGGCCAATTCTGCACCGATTTCAAGTTATTTATAATTTTTTGGCAGACTGCACTGTTCACCTATGTCCCGATATTCTCTCTCTCTCTCTTCTAGCCCTATTTTCTCTCTCTTCCGATCATTTTCTCATCTTACTTTCTTCATAAACGTTGTTCATTTTTGAGTTATCTATAATTTTATCTTCTACCACTTTTGCTAATTCTGCACCGTTTGGGAGATATGATCCAATTTCCAAAGTCATGCAAGGTCTACCTTAAACGGTCGTGTTAATGGCCGTTCATTGTTGCAAACGGTCGGTTGACGACCGTTTAACCCTTAACGGTCGGTCATTTGACCGTTTATCCAATAAGAGTCCAGCTTGCTCTGGACTCTATCTCCACGAACCTACGTGATGTGCCTATCTTGCGGCGGCCATAACTTCTAGAATACTTATCCAAATTGATCCCCGTTTTCTCCTACTTATAGCCCTTTGTATTATCTTTAATTTGGTTCATAGAAATAAAATTTTGATGGGCTATATCTCCTGGAATCGTGGCCGCAATATCAAGTTTTTTTGCTTTTCGTGCAACCAAAAAACCTTGCAGATTAGGTTCAGAGGCTTCTTCCAAGAGCCATAACTACTACAATCTTCAACCAAAAAGAATATCGTTTGTTCCTACGCCTTATCTTGACTATTATCTCGAGAATGATCCATGGATCTCGAGATTTGGTGGACTCTACCTTCTGGAATCATGGGAGAAAGTTGGGGGTTTCACCACTTTTTCTATATAAACCTGCCCATATTTCCTGTGTGGCGGGGGCACGTTTCCAAGGCGACGGTGAAGCCATGTTGGATTGTTGACTCAACCATTTGACCCTAGCCTGAAGAGGGAAGTATAAGATTCATTTTGGTTCCTTGTTTGCTCAATTTCATCAACGTTTACCCTCTAAACTTTGCCCCTACTTTTCACAAATCATCAGAGTTTGTTGATTTCTGCTACAAAGTCCACGACGGGGGCCTGTTCATCAAGCCGGTGCGGAGTCATGCTTCATCCTTTTCGTCCTCCCTCAACTCCATCTTGAAGAGGGGAGTATTAGCTTCACGTTGATTATATGTTTGCCTTATTTCTCATATCTTTTCCCCCTCTTCCAAGCCCCTACTTTTGAGGTTTCATCACAATGTTCTGCACTTTGCTGATACTCAGATTTCTTGCGACGGGGGCATGTTTGCGTTGCCGGTGCGAGGCCGTGGGGCACTCTTGATCCGTTCTTTCAACTTCAGGCTCTAGAGGGAAGTATAATCTTTCTGTTTCTTGGTTTTGGGCTCATTACCTCATCATCTTCCTTCATATTTTTATCTATTAGTTTTGCACTTTCATTCTGTTTTTACACTTTAGTCAATTTTCTCCCATGTTCTGCACCCTTTTGTTTTCTTGAGTTTTCCACCCCATTTTTCACTGCTGTCTTCCCCGTTTTAAACTCTCCTTTCTACCCTAGTTTCACCACAACACTCCTACCTTTCCATAGCATCCACTCTTTCCTCTTTTGGTGTTCTATCTTGTGAGATATTCATCATTCTTTGAGCCCATTTTGTGCACTGTTCTAAATTTTCTGCATAGTCCATATTTTTCCCAAATCTCCGGTGTCATAAATTTCTGTCCCGACCTCCTTTTTGAGTGATTCTTGTTCTTGCTTCTTTACAACACTCAAGTCTTCTGTCATCTCAAATTTATCCCCAATTGGACTTCGTTTACCCTACTGTTTACATCAGTCGTTGCACCCACTTTACACTGTTTGCACAATTTTTCTTATGGCATGCACTTTTGCACCTTGTTTATCTTTGTTAATCATTTCATATTAAATCAATTTCTTCACTCTAATCTCATCACAATATACACACCTATTGTTTTCACCCTTCCATAGGGGTTAAAAACCCTCCCCGAGTAAGTTTGCCCTCAATCTTTCATGCTACTTTATACACTTGGGCAGATTTCTACACTTAGCATTTTCTAAGGGGTTTTGCCTCTTATTTTGTGTTTGTTTCGCAGGAAAGCATGGAAAGTGAGGCCCTTACCTTCTAGCCGGCTGGAAGGCAAGGAGAGGTAATCCACATAGTCCCCGCATCTTGATATTGAGCGCGATCATCCTCTTTTTCCAAGGTACACAACGCACTTAGTATTTTATATTCTTTTGGCGTTGTCATTCCTTGGTGGCGATCACGGTATTCTTTTACATCTTTTATCGCCTTTGTCTTGATTGTATGATCATGCTACCATGTTTACATAGCCACATATTCATGTTATTCACTTGATTGGTGCACCTATGCCTTCATGCTTATTCATGTGATTTGTGGGGTCGGCACATATATACACCACGCTCCACATTTTCCACATCTACAGCATTGTGCTTGCATTTAGTCAGTGCATGTCTGCATTGTGCTTGCATTCAGTCGGTGCATGTTTGTGTAAGAAAAGCATTTAAGGTCAGCGCAAGTAATGCCGCTCGCACACCTCAGGTCGGTGCTAGTCGTCGTCTTTACTTAGTGAGGTCGATGCAAGTTACCATGTGCATACAAAGTCGGTGCAGCATCTGCATTAAGCATATAGGGTCGGTGCAGGTTTTGTTGTGAGCATATAGAGTCGGTGCAGGTTTTGTTGTAAACATATAGAGTCGGTGCATGTTTTCTTGTGAGCTTATAGGGTCGGTGCAAATTGTTCTGTGAGCATATAAGTCGGTGCAGGTTTTGCTGGGAGTATATGAGGTCGGTGCAGGATTCGTTGTGACCACATAAGGTATGTGCACATTTTGCCTTACATATAATAGGTCGGTGCATCTTTGTGCCATTCGCATGTAAAGGGTTAGTGCACTGTCTGCTTCATGCATATAGAGGTCTGTGCATGTTTTCATACATGTGTAATAAGGTCAGTGCACACTTGTATCCTGCATAACCAATGTCAGTGCATTGTATGCTTTACGAGTGTAGATGGTCAGTGCACTTTCTATTCTATATCATAACACGTAGTACCTCACGCACACTTAAGGTCGGTGCATATGTATTTCAAGTCTGTCCTAGTTCTTTTTGCATCTGTACCTATCCACATAGACGTGTGAATTGACTAAGTCCACAACACGTGACTGACATTTTGTTCGTTAAAATGACAGGTGAGACTTATGATCAAGCACCTGACACATGTCCCAACTACCTGCGAACTTTAAGTCAAAAGCAAGTAAAGTACCAGGATAAAAGGCACGTGATCCAAGGCAAAAAGTGAAGCGCTGCGTTTGACACGTGGAAAGGAACCTAATCAAGATGCTGCCACGTGGCCATCCCAAGCTCAGATCTGAATGAACTTTTGGGCGGGAAACGTGGTTTCCACGCGCCCATCATCTGCGGTCTTATAAAAGGAAGTAGATCGCCCAATTCCAAGAGATATAGAAGCGAGAACGAGGCTAGAGAGAGAAAAGTAGCAGCCAAGTCAAGAGGGACTTCCAGCAGATCCAGAGGGAGCTTTAAGAGTGTTTTGAGAGTGCTTTGAGAGAGTTTTGAGAGATTGGAGCATAGAGTCGTTTGAAGGGTGTGAGTCTGAGTTTCTGTAAGTCATTTTTTCGACTTCTTGGTTCAGAACCAGAGCCAATCTGCTCTTTGTCAAAGCTACAGATCATTTTACTATTTTTGGTTTGTCTGTTGCTTTTGCTTTTCAATTTCAAACACTTCTTATAGCAAGCTGTGTGTCAGCGGTGGGTAAGTTGTAATCCCTAGCGGTAGAGGAGGATTCCTCTGGTAGCTTAAGCTGTAAGGCTCAGCGTGTGTTAGGAAGTTTTCCCCGAAGGTGTGGATCAGCGGATTGGAAGCTGTGAATCAGTAGTGAAGCCACACTTGGTTTAAGTGTGGGGTGGATGTAGATCTCTATAGGAGATCGAACCACCTAAAAATCACGGTTCTATGCTTGATGGGTTGTGATTGTTGGATCTATATATCTAGTTGTTATCGTGTTTCATTTGGTTGATATACTGAGTATTCAAGAGAGTGAAGAAGGTATATCAAAAGGTACCACTCGAAGGATAAGTCAGGCTTATCTAAAAAGTGGTTTATCTTGCGTAAGGACAATCTTTGAGTTCAACCTCCGCCAAGTACCTCTTCACATTTCATCTCTTTGTAATTCAGTTTTGCTACTGATGTGTTTCAATTGTCTAGTTGAATATACTCATTCTCTCTATTGATAGCTCTCACATAACACTTAACTAAGTCTTCTGTTAATTCAGTGGCTCCAATAACTCTGTGTCTAAATTGGCTATTTTGATTAAGTAAATTTTAATTTTGCAATTATCTGCATAATCTTGCTTTAAATTTGGGGTAGATCTATTCACCCCCCTCTAGATCAATATCACGTGGTATCAGAGCCTAACTCTTCTGTAGGGACTAACATCCTGAAGAGTTAGACATCGTGGATGCTAGAGGAATGACAGCTGAAGGATAATCTACGACCAAGCCTCCATACTTTGATGGTTCAAACTATGCATATTGGAAGAACCATATGTAAGTTTTCTTGAGGGCAAAAGATTATGAAATCAGGAAAGTTGTAAGCAAAGGCCCTTTCGAGCTATCTGAGGACGAGGATCTATGGACACGAGAGCAGATCCAAAGATCAACAGTCAACTGGAGCGCTATCAATGCCATTCAGTGTGCCCTTCATCCCATGGAGTTCTCCAGGATTTCATCATGTTTAACAGCAAAGGAGTGTTGACACACGTTTTATGACTAATAAGTTGTGTCATCTCCTTGTTCATTCTATATGATGCTCCGAGTTGTTCACTCTTTTGTTGAGCCTTTTTGGTCTATTTGAGGTTTATTTCTTGAGTTGTGTCTCCTTGGTTGGGTCTGGTTCCTTATCTCTTTCCGCTGGACGAGGCTTAGCATGCTCTTATTTTCATTTGAACACTATTGTCTCTAACGGTCCTTTGATGGGGCGTTACAGTCCTCTAACGCATCTAGTCTGGTGCGTTACATCCTTCCAGAGTCCTTAAGCTTGAGGCTTCCTTTCAAACTTATCTTTTGCCTATCCGTTGAGTGTGACGGTCTATCGTGCGACCGTTACCTTATTGTAACGCATCTGCTCTAGACCGTTACATTCATCTAGAGTCCAACATTTGAAAACTTCCCCCGTTGATCTTATCTTCTTAGAGGATAGGGTTGTGTGACGGTCCCTTCTTGAAGCGTTACATCACTGTGGCGGTCTATCGTGCAGCCGTTACATCCAACAGAGAGTCCTGCCGAGCCTGGCCTTTTCTCTGCTACTCCGTGATCGAACTAAGAGTTTGTTTCCTTGATTTCTCTCTCAATACTCATCCTAAGAACCTTCCGTTCGATTCTATGGACTCTTGGGAGTATTATCTTCAAGAGTTTGCTATGAAACGTCCTCTTTTCTAGCTGGATTATCCTCAACTAGAACCTAGACTTTAAGGGCCTATAAATAGAACCCTTGACTTTGTGGCTTGCAGAGGAGAAATCTGGAGTTTGCGTCAAAGTGCTGTCGCATCCTGGAGCTAGAGCCAACCAAGGAGAACTGCTTCCCACGTCCATCTACTTCTAAAGTCCAGGGAGTTTCGGTTTCAAGGGTTTAATTCAGTCAAGTCATTGTTCTTAGTGCTTTTCCCTCTTCTAAGCAATCATAGCATTGTCCCTATCCATCTTTCACGTTCTTTCATCTGTTGCATTCATTTAAAACATCCTTCCATCTTTTAAAACGCCCCAGAGGGGTTAAAAAAACCAATCTCCCCGGTATTTCCTGTGGTGCCCCTTAGGCACAAGCATATGCTATTTTGTTTTGATGATAGCAACATAGTGAGAGTATCACAGTGAGCCAGTCATTGTGTTTAGCATACATTGCATTTGTTCATTTGTTCACTACTATATGCATTTGTTCATTTGTATGTATCACTCCTTTGGCAAGTCTATACATGGTGCATTCATGCATATAAAGTCTATACATTACTGCATTCCAAGTCTGCACATTGCAGCTATGTGTGTGCATTGTTTAACAAGTCTATACATTGCAGCTATGTGTGTGCATTATTTAACATGTCTGTACATTGCTGCTATGGCTGTGCATCGTTTGCATACTGCACACATGACACATAGCAAGTCTGCACATTACACACAAAGTCTGTTTTGCACACATGCACTCAAGTCTACACATCATGCATTCAGGCTTAAGTGTTAAGCACACGAAGTCTGTACAACGGCTGCCTTCATGCCTAGCAAGTCTGTACAGCGATTGCCTTCATGCCTAGAAAGTCTGTACATTGTGTGTTGCTGAATGTCTGCACACTGTCTCACTTAGCGTCTCATGCTAAGTCTATACATCCGTTTGCACAACACATAAAGTCTATACATTGATTGCCTGCTCATGCATCACTCCTTTGGCAAGTCCATACATCGTGAAAGTCTATACATTCCTCATTGCCTTGCTTCATGCACTATGTCTGTACATCGGCAAGTCTGTACATCGGACCAAGCCTTTGTGCATTAGCGTACATCGGCAAGTCTGTACATCGGCAAGTCCATACATTGCCTTGCTTCATGCAGCTGAACTGAGCAAGTCTATACATTCCTCATCTTTACCTACGCTCAGTTCCACCAAGTCTACACATTCTTTACAGCAAGTCTATACATTCGTTGTGCATAGTCCCTGAGCAAGTCTATACATTCGTTGTGCATAGTCCATGCATTCACTTCAAGTCTGCACATTCTTCTGTTATGTCCATGCATTATCTTAGCAAGTCTGTACTTTGATTCAAAGTCTGTACATTGAGAGTCTCATGTTGCGTCTCATGCAAAGTCTGTACATCGGGCAAGTCAGTGCACTCAAACACTTGCTCGATGCATTGCATTCTGAGCGTCTCATGTTGCGTCTCATGCAAAGTCTGCACATCAGTTAAGTCTATACATTCTTTAGCTCAGTTCGCAGCTGAGTCTGAAGTCTGTACAGCCTATGTTCTTCATGCATACATATAGTCAATGCATCGTCTTGATAGCATGCACGCACTCAAGTGTATACATTCATGAGCTATGCATATGCATCGTTTGCATACTGTATCATTAAGTCCGTGCATCCATTTCTAGTGTACATACTTTGCTTGATGCATTCTGCATTACACACTTAGTTTGTGCATTGTGCTCTCATGTTTCAACACTAGGCATTGCAAAGTCTATACATTGCTGTCGCATTGCAAAGTCTACACATTGCAAAGTCTATACACTACATTGCACACTACTAAGTATGTATAAGGTTTTACTGTCTTAAACTGATATTCCCTTCGACTGACTGACAGGTACTCTTCGTGAAGCTTAATGAAGGCACGTGATCCGAGGATAATAGCAGTGCCCTGATCGTGACACGTGGAACCACTGTGCTGAAATGCTGCCACGTGGACAGAGGCCTTTGGGCGAGAAATGTGGAAGTCACACGCCCTAGCTGCTGCTTTATATATGAAGACTTCTTCTTCAGGAGAAGGTTGATTGAAGCTCTGAGAGCTGAAGAAGAAGAGCAGAAGCAGTGAGTGCCTGCACGATCCAGTGTAAAGAGAAGAAGAAGAAAAAGAGGGAGAGGAGAAGAGCAGAGAGAAAAAAAGAGAGATAGAAAGCTCGAGCAGAGAAAGAGAGAGAGAGAGATAGTGGTTGTCTGGAAATTGGATCAGATCCAAACCAGACTTGCTCCTGCGAGAGCTATATTGTGCATTTCATTTACAGCTTTCAGTCGCTGATTGTCTACTTATTTTTGTTTCATCTTTTACCTTTCTTCAAGCTGTTAGTCAGCGGTTGCAGTGGAGGATTCTACTAGATAGGTCAAGCTGTAATTCCTCAGCGGGCGAGACTTGGTCTCGGACTGCAAGCTGTGTTGCTCAGCGGGTAGATGAGGATTCCTCTAGACGGGTTAAGCTGTAGTCCCCAGCGATTGTAGGCAAGCTGTGATGCCCAGCGGTTCAAGCTGTGAGTCAGCAGTAATCCACACTCTGGTTGAGTGTGGGGTGGACGTAGGTCTGGAGGACCGAACCACCTAAAAACTCCACTTGCATTGTGGTTTGATCTCATTGTGTGTTTGGCGCTAGATGAATGCATTGGGGCGATATGGCTTGATTGCACACCGTGTGTTTGACTGTGGTATTGAGTGTCCTTTGATATTGTTATTTCGCAATTGCTCATTGTCCTTCTGAAGAAGGAGAGATTTAATTAGTTGTTCAGGTTATCTAGTTAATTTTGTCTAGTTAGCGAACTAGATTTTTATTTGAGCGAAATTTTCTCTGAATCCACCGCACCGAACCCAACACTTGGTATCAGAGCGGGTGTCTGCACAGAGGGTCCAACGACCTGCAGATCCGATCTTGCTGTATTCGGTGTTTTTTTCGCTTCTAGTACATTTCTTGTCAATTGTTCTGTGCGCTGAATCTATTTGTCATTTGTCCAAATGGCTCGTCCTCCGGTTTATGATGGTTCTAACCTCAATAGTTGGCTAGGAAGCCTATGTGTGTACGTAGACTCCATTGATCCCAAACTATGGAGTCTACTATCTAAAGGCCCACACCGATTACCTAAAGATCAGACCAAGTGGTCTAGTGAGGACAGCTCTAAGAATCGCGATAATACCATAGTTCTTAATATCTTGAGAGCTACAGTTAATACTGATATATATCCTTTTGCTCTCAGGTGCACTTCTGGAAAGGAGATATATGACAGAATCATTTCTGCTCATAACGAACACGAGGATCAATGCTTGATGGCCAACCGGGGAAATGATGATGATGAGACCTCATCTCAGGTAAGCTCCGGATCAGATGGACTCTCTTTTGATGAATTGGTAGTGATGTATGAAGATTTGTTAAAAGTGTCCAAGAAATTGAAATCTGAGAACAAAAGGCTAAAGAAAAGGATTGAACAATGCAAATCTGAAGTCACCTGTGATATTTGTCCCACACTGAAACAGTCTTATGAGACATGCTTAATAGATGTTCAGAACTTTAAGGAACAAAATTGTAGCAACCCTGGTAAAAATAAAAGGAAATAAAAACCCCAATTGATCAAAATAAGATTAAAAGATTTAATGAATAAATGATAAGAGCCTAAAGAAGTAAATAATAAACCAAAATGTAAGTAACGCCTTGATTCAAGGCGCTACTTCAAAAAGAAACGTCCTTATACAAGGCGCGAATTCCAGAAAGGACGACAACATAAGATGTCGTCAATTCTTAAACGGCCAAAATAATAAAAAGGGCAAGTAAACGTGACGCCCTCCACATGGACGCATTTTACATAAGAAATGACTTTAACAAAGGCGTCAATTTAAACTAACGCCCTATGGCAAGGCGTTAATTCCGTTCGAGTTTCGTTCGAACCAGGAGACTATCCAGAGCAAGTTTCTGGATAACTACGTGGAAGGTTGAATAGGGTAAGAACTCTATTAGGGAAATATTACTTCCAATATGATACTAACTCCATTAGGACGTAAAAACCCTATAAATAACCCTTCCTGTCGAGCCCTAATAAGCTGTTGATCGAAGGAAAACTCTGCTGCTGCATACGTAAAGAACAGGTAATGTTTTTCTTCCCTGCCTTCGGTCATAATCATGAAAAATATTGATATTCTTCATCATCGTCTTTGCTACAAGAAGTCTGCCGTAAGTAGTAACTCTTCTGCCTAGTTGAAGGACGTGAGGTTCTTCATTGACGTCCTCTTCTTCCGTTCACTGTGAAAGAGGGAGGGAGCTGTTAATATCTACGTCTGAAGCCTAAGAACAACACCATGTTCATTTATTATCACTCTAAGGGCTGCTGTTGCTTGGCTGTTGTTGGTGTTGCTATTGTTTAAAGTTCGTGAGTAGCTGTTCTCAGGACACTCTGTTTAGAACAAAGTACCGTTCTCCCTACAAAAATTCTTCAGTACCATCAACCCCGATCATCAATCAGGTAGGTTTTCTCAAGAATTGTAGCCCAAACCAACATAGTAATTTATGATAAAGTAGTCTGTCAATTCATGCATATAGATTCTCTGTGTTTTCATAATTTTCTGGAAAATAGTGTAAGTAGCGACCCTCCTAAGGGCACTAATTTTAAAGGAAGCGACCCAGACTAGGGCGCTAATTCTTGTTTTGACGCCCTGCCCAAGAGTCGTCAACTTACCTAATTATTAATTACCCATGTTTAAAATTCTATATCAAGTAAACCATGTATCTAATCTAATGCATGATCATACTTGTTGAATCCTGCTATTTTTCTCTTCCTGACCATGTGATCCTCTTCCTGAAAATTTTATTACCTGGAAATTTATACTGTTCATGAATCCTATTTCAGATGTTAAGGAATTAACGACCTGGGATAGGTCGTCTCTTACATAACTGACGCCCTGCACCAGGGCGTGACTTTAAAATTAACGCCCCTCTGTGAGGCGCGTTTTCATGAAAATTCCAGAAATTTGCAATTTTGTAAAATATTATAAATCAAATGGACGCCTGCTACTGTAGTCGTTAAATCATAAATAAACGTCCCTGTAGAAGGCGTTAATTTGATAAGTAATGACTTAGATTAAGTCGCTATTTTCCTGTGATACTATTTTGCACTGTTACTGTTAACCGAGGGTTTTCTATGTATATATATATATATATATATATATATATATATATATATATATATATATATATCGGCATTATATTCCAGTCCGTAAATATAGTCTCATGTTTCACGATGATTTATCGCATTACCTCTCAATTCTCAGTGACATACAAGCTCTCCATTGGACATTCCATTCCTTTGGACTAGCAAGTTAGTCATAGAGACCTCCGTAAGTCTCCTCGAGCCTTGGATTCCCTCAAGGCCGATTAAGCGGGTTGTACCATGAAAACCTATCACCCTACTTTGCCATGTCACTCTATAGAAACATGACATACCGGCCCTCATGTTATGCTATGTGTATGATATGAGAATTATCTTAATGAACGGGGAAAGCATGCCATTATTGTGATGTTCTTGTGGACCCCAATTCTATATCAAACATTATTATGATGTTCTTGTGGACCTCAATTCTATATTAAAAGAGTGACCATCTACTTATGGGCACTTACTTGTCATGGTACCCAAGTTAGGGAACCAATTCCACCTAGTTTTATCGATACTCGTGATTGCACCGTTATTATCGTCGTTACAGTCATGTTCAAGTCCTTGAAATGCTATCTACCTCTAAGTTCATACGAGTTCTTTATCCTTGAAACTCCATATTGGCTATACACAAAGTGGATGTCAAAATACATGATCAATGCCTGCGCATATAGGGCCCGATCTGGTCCTGGGAGGAGCACCCAAAAGTACTAGTGTCTATGGGAGTTGTAATGATAACGGTATGGCATTGTACCGAAGTGCGTGACTAGCTTGATTGGACATTCCACAATTCTTGTACTTGACATGACATGACTTGCTTGACCCGAAAAAGGGTAATTTATATACTTGCTTGCTTGAAACGTGATAGCCAAGTTCTCGACATGACATGATGAAATTACTTGCTTGAACATCCTGACATCTATTACTTGAAAGTTCATGAATAGTTCACCTTGTTATCTTGTTGATATCTTCTCTATCTTGTCGTTTTATGCGAGCATGCATAGCTATAGTGCATTCATGGGAAAATGTAATTATTTAAACCCTTGCTAGTTCTTGAGATATAATTTCCTACTGAGCGTTCGCTCACTCAGTGTTTCCCTACTTTTTAGGTAATTTCAACGATGAGGGAACTCAGTCTGAAGGGGGAGATCAAGAGTGATGAGAGTAGAGCTCTCTGTCTATCTAAGCGTCTACCAGTCTTATCTTTCAAATTTCTTAAGTCAACTATTGTACTTTTCCTTTTATTGGGTCATAGCACTTTCGTTAAGAGAATTGTAATATGAGTACTTTGAGGTTGTGATTGAATAAAGGATTGTGTTATCTTTACTTTTGCGCATCTCTGATTTGGTGTCGAATACACTAATACTCTGATTGACATGATCGATATAAACTCGTCAGGCGTCTCCGGGTATCTTCCGCGCTCGGGGCGTGGTAGTTTTTGTGGTATCAGAGCTATACCCCAGTCGGAAGTGTGGGAACTAAGTGCCATGCAGGGCAAAGTGCTACGCTATGGGAGCCACCTCTTGAGTCCGTAATGGAGTAAAGTGCTACATAGTGGGAGCCACCTCTTGAGCCTGTAGGGGCCACCTCTAGAGTCCTACCTGCCTGGGGGCTTGATTGCGTGATTGCGTGCTATATGTGCCTAGCGACGAGGACGTCGCCTATATAAGAGGGGTAGATTGTAACACCCTCAAATATAGCAAAGTTGTACTCTATATCATCGAGACGCCTTTTGAAGTATCGGCTCAGTTCTTGAAAAGAACTCCGAAGTTAAGCGTGCTTAATGGGGAGTAGTACTGGGATGGGTGACCTTCCCGGGAAGTCCTCCATTCTGGAGGCGATCACTATTAGAAAGGGACAAAATCGTGAGGCCGGCAGGCCAAAGCGGACAATACCTAGACGGTATAGAGTACGGGGCGTGACAAAAATGGTTCTCTAAAATCTGAAATTGTTAAAGTTCAAAAGGATAATGAAGATCTTAAGGCTAGTCTGAATAAAATCAACAAGGAAGCAATGCATATTTCTTCTGTAGAGTCAAGCTGTAACATGTGCTCAGCTCTGTGTGAACGCAATGAGGAACTCTATAGTGAAAATGAACGGCTCAACAAACAAATTGCTTCGTTCAAAGAGGATCACAAAAATCTGATTGCTGAGAAAATTAAAGTGGAAGAAAGACAAAAGGAACTGGTTGAGAAATTGAAACTGTTGTCTAGAAATGAAGAATGTGATGAAGAAATAAAGAATTTACATGAGAAAATTAAAGAGCTAAATGAACCAAATAAGAAACTCATGGGATTGAACACTGTTGCATCTGAAAAATGGCTAACTCTTGAGAAAGAGAATGCAGCTAAGAAAGAAATCCAATCTGAGAAGGAAGAAAAATTGAGACAGGAAGTAGAAATGGTTAAAAACCTTAATGATGCTATGCAGAGACAGATTCTCATATGTGAAGAAGATTTGATAAATTCTAAACTCAAAATCTCCTCTCTGCAGTCTGAAGTAAATGAACTTGTTCTCTCCATGCCTAAATCTGTCAAGGGAAAAGAGAAAATGAATGCTCTTTCATGTGATAAAGTCACTAAATCAAATGGAAAGGAATGATGCAATTCTCAAGATGAAAAGTTTCTTAAGAAAAACCTGTACACCACCTTTGTTCACAGCTCTGACATTGCAAGCTGCTCTGAGCCTCCTAAAACATCTACAGCTTCAATTTTTCAATTCAAGGCTCAGAAAAATGAAAAAAAAACAAAAGCTGTGAACAAGGGTACACAATTGAACAAGAAAGGTAAGAAAAATAAGGTCAAAAATGTCTCTCCTTGTGCCCTAAAATCTGACAGCTCTGTGGTATCTGATGGATCAATGCATACTGCTCATAACTCATTTACTAATTCGTATGCATCTGATAAGAGTGTCTCATGTCATTACTGTGGCAAGGTAGGTCATGTAATGGATGATTGCAGAATATTGGCAAATGATGAGCATGCAAGTAAAGCAATGCACTCTAAGAATTCATCCATTAGAAACCATGCCCCTAGGAAATCTAATGATTCATGATATTACTATGGTAGGTATGGTCATTTAATGAACGAGTGCTATGCTATGAAATCTGATGACAGGATGCATGCTAGATACACTGCAAATCATCATGGACACAAAAGAAACAAACTCAAGTTTAACCAGCACATCACTTGTTTCAATTGCAACAAGCAAGGTCATAAGGCTGTTGAGTGTTGGTCAGGGAATTATAGGAATAATTCTGGATGTAGAAGCAAGCATGTTAGGTGCTTTGAATGTGGAAAGTATGGCCATACAGTCAAGCACTGTTGGCATACTCAGGGAAACACTATTAAATCCAAGTTTGTTAACTTCCCTGTAAAATGGAATGTGCTTGATAGGAATCATGTCAGGACAACCATGTCATGTTTTAACTGTGGTAAGCTAGGCCACAAAGCTGCTAATTGTTGGCTGGCTGATTATGGAAAAGAAAATTTTCATGTAAATAAAAGAAACAATCATGCTTCTGCTAATTCTATGGCTTCATGTTATTATTGTGGAAAATTTGGACATTCTATGTTTGATTGTTGTCTGATGGAATTTGATGATCATGCTGCTAAGAAACTGTTTAGAACCCCTGTCAGGGTTAACGCAGGACACAAAGCTGCTTGGGTTCCTACAGATCAAAATAATTCAACTATTGCAGGTGTGCCTTGGGTTAAGGAATAAACAGGGGTTAATAAACCAGGGCACTTAAATGGAAACCCCAGGATCCTACTTTTCAGGTCAGTTCTGAACACTTTGTTTAAATTTCATCATCTGAAATTATTGATTTGTTTGTTTGATTTCTGATGTCTTCTTCTTGTCTAGCTGATCAGTATGCATTCCAGACTTAGCTAATGAATTTAATTCTGCACAAATTTGATGCTCTTCTCTTGCCAAATATTGCACTGTGTACATAGGATGCTAGATGCACTGCACGTAGTCGATGTATACCTAATGTCTGCATATATCATTTGCATGACTATCAATTCATATAGGACTGCTTTGCATGACTTTCGTTTGCTTATTGTTGTAGTCTGCATGTCTTTCAATGCATATAGGACTGCTTTGCACTGCATACATCATTTGCATAACCCTGGTATATTAAATGGTAAGCTACTAAAAGGCAGGGAAATCTGCCAGGATGTTCTTACTATGTGTGAGATGGTCCTTGAGACTAGGTTCTCCGCCAAGTACCAAGGGTCAAGTCCTCATATAGAGCAGTGTATTGCATATCATTAAATTTAAAATCTAAAAAAGCTTAAAATGTTCATGACTTGGGTGCATTAACTTGAAATGATTGCATACTTGCTTTATGTATCATTGTTGCATAGTCTGCATTTAGTTAGGTGAAAGCATTGCATAGCATTTTGTTGCATCATGGTGTCAGGGGGAGTTGAGTTCAGTTCAATACATTGAATTCTTTTCACTTCTCATAGTCCCCATTCAATTCTGTCATATTCTTTGACATCAGATGTTATTGAACCTTAATGCCTATTGCTATCACTTCCCTATCACTTTCACAGAACAACAGTATTGCTTCTGGTTTAGTACATTGTGTTGTGCCCCTTAGGCACAAGCATGTGCTATTTAGTGTTGATGATTTGATGATATCAATGCTAGTTTTATTTTGATGATAGCAACACAGTGAGTGCTTTATGAGATTGTATTTTGATGATAGCAACATGATATATTGTCTGGAGAATGCTTAAGTGTGCTATGTCTGATTTGTTCTGTGGAGAATGCATGTGTATGACTGATATATTGGTTGTGCTTGATTTCTGTTCTGTGCATTGCTTTTCTGTCTGCATGTAGCTTGATGACTAGCAAGTCTATACACTGCATGGCTCGCATGGCTGCAAGTCTGTACACCGCAGGCTAGCAAGTACATACACTGCATGGCTCGCACGGCTGCAAGTCCATTCATTGCATTCATAGCAGACCAGCAAGTCTATACACTGCAGGGTAAAACCCAAAGTCTTGACATTGCTGCATTGCTTGCATTTCAGAGTCTATACATCGTTCAAGCATGTGCACAGTTCATGGACAAAGTCTGTACATCGTAGCATGCATTTCATGAAGTCTGTACATCCTCTGTCTCTGTTAAGCTTCAAAGTCTGCACATGGCTCACCGTCTCATGCATAGTCTGGACAGTTGTGGGTCGACGCTCCCTTCTGATGGGTCGACGCCCCCTTTGTTTTCAAAGTCCATACACTGCATTGTCTCAACTTGCGTCTCACGCATCGAAAGTCTGTACAGCCTATTGTTTCAGCCAACGTCTCATTCAGTGTTAAAGTCTATACAGACTTCAGCGTCTCGTTCATGAAGTCTATACATCGGACTGCTCATGCCTTCATCGTGAAGTCTGTACATTGCATGCGTTCCACCAAGTATATACTTTGGTCGGTGGCAAGTCTGTACATTGGCTTCTCATTTGCTTCCAAGTCTATACATCACTGTAGATTTCACGAGACGAAGTCTGTACATTGGACTATTGGGTAAAGGCTATACATCCTCTAGCTGGAACTGTGCAAGTCTGTACATCGCTGCTTTGTCAAAGTTTGTACATTGGCATCTTTTCCTACGTTGCACTTCCAAGTCTATACATTGGGACTTTTACCTACGCTCTGTTCAGCAAGTCTATACAGTGGTTGCTTTACCGACGTTGCCTTGCCAAAGTCTACACACTGTGAACTTCCAAGTCTGTACAGACTTTACCTTGTTCAAGTCTGTACATCGTCCAGTTATCTTTGGCATGTCTACACATTAGAAGTCCATACATTCAGTTGTCTTGATCTGATCAAGTCTGTATATAGTTTCTTTTGGCAAGTCCATACATTGAATGTCTATACATTCGTTTGCCTTGCATCATTCATTAAGTCTGTACATCCCCTTCGCTTGGCAAGTCTATACATTGTGGATGTCTATACACTTGATTGCCTTGCCTTGGTCAAGCCTGTACAGAGTTTCTTCAGCTAAGTATATACATTGCTTCACGACGTGAAGTCTATACATGCCTTGTTCAAGTCTTTACATGATGAAGTCTATACACTCAACTCCTTCACACTTCAGGAAGTCTGTACATCCTTCAATGCATTGCATGCATCATTCATGAAGTCTGTACATCGAGTGAAGTCTGGTGAAGTCTATACAGCGCCCATTTCTCTTAGAGTCTCATGCATATGTGAAGTCTGTACATTGCATTTGCATTCACAACGTCTTCACACTTGAAGTCCATACATTGTCAGTTGTCTGTCAAGTCTTCATATTGCTTAAGTCTGTACAGCAGCTGCTTCACATATGAAGTCTGTACATCGTGTAGCTTCATGTATGAAGTCTATACATTGTCCAGTGCATTGCATACATCATTTCATGAAGTCTGTACATTGTGCATCACTTGAATTCAAGTCTGTACACCGTGCTTCTATTGGTTGAAGTCTGTACAGCCTTTCCTTCGCCAAAGTCTGTACATTGGTCTGTATTGCATTGCATGAAGTCTATACATTCATCTGCATTGCATTGCATGAAGTCTATACACAGGCTGCTGCATTCTCATGAAGTCTACACATCCGATAGTGTAAGTCTATACATCGCCCAGTGTCATGCTTGCATAGTCTATACAACGCTTGCTTTACAGACTCAAAGTCTACACATTGAATGTTAGCATGCTCGCACACACTAAGACCATACATTGAATAAAGTCTGTACGTTGCTGTTGAATAAAGTCTGAACATTGCTTCAGCGTTGGCTTCAGCCAAGTCTATACATCGACTGGTTCTTAGTTGGGCCAAGTCTATACATTGCCCAGGCTGCATAATGTCACGTCTTTACATTGAACTCTATACATTGCATGCAGTTGCGCTTCACAAGTCTACACATTGCTGTTCTTCACAGCAAGTCTATACAATGCATTGCTTCCTTAAAGTCTGTACAGGGTTTATACTTAACCTGATAAGTGTTCTCGTCTGTCTGACAGGTGCTCTGCTCGTGGAGGCCAATAAAGGGCATGTGATCCGAGGCTGGAAGGGCTGACAGGAAGACGACACGTGGCCAAAAGTCCTGGGCGGGAATGTGGAGAACACACGCCCTAGCTGTTGCTGCTGCTATATATATACAAGTCTTCTTCATCAAGAGAAGCAGATCGAAGCTGGGTGAGTTGAACCAGAAGAGCAGGAGCAGAGAGCCCCTCGTTCCAGCAAAAGAGAAGAAGAAGAAAAAGGAAGAGAAAGAGAAGAAGAGCAGAAGAGAAAGAAGAGAAAGAAGAGAAAGAGAGAGATATAGTGCTCGAGCTGAGAGAGAGAGAGAGAGAGAGAGATTGTGGTTGTCTGGCATTTGGATCAAATCCAAGCCAGAACTGCTCCTTCGAGAGCTATATTTCTTGTTCTTCATTTACAACTTTCCGTTGCTATTTTGTTCCATCTTTTTTTTTCTTCTTATACCCTTCTTCAAGCTGTTAGTCAGCGGTTGCAGTGGTGGATTCCACTGGACAGCAAGCTGTGATGCTCAGCGGGATGGCAAGCTGTGAGGCCCAGCAGTTGTAGGCAAGCTATGATGCCCAACGGACGCAAGCTGTGTTGCGTAACAGTAAGCCACACTCGGGTTTTGAGTGTGGGGTGGATGTAGGTCTGCTGGACCGAACCACCTAAAAACTCCTATTGCATTGTGGTTTGTTTTGTACAATTATACTTCCGCTAGATGAATGCATAGGGGCGCTCCAACTGTTTGCTTATAGGTTCAGTAGATGAATTGTTAAATTTGTATTGTGAGTTTTTTAATCTGTCAAGAGAGCAAAATCTTATTTTGGGCGAAAGTTTTATAAGGGCTATATTCATTCACCCCCCCTCTGAATACTGCACCGAACCCAACACTTGGTATCAGAGCGGGTTGCTGTTTATAGGATCTAACAATCCGCAGCAGATCCTGCATTGTTTTGGTGCATTTCAAAGTGGGTCTCTTGAAATTGTGTTTTGCTTCATTGACTTGTGCTTTATTTTGATCATCTGGTTTTAGTGCATTTCGTGTCATTTGTTTTACTGCGCTGAATTTGTTTGCCATCTGTTCTAATGGCTCAACCTCCGGTTTATAATGGTTCTAACCTCGATAGCTGGCTAGGAGGCCTAAGTGTATACATAGACTCCATTGGTCCAAATTTGTGGAGTCTTATATCTAAAGGCCCACACCGATTACCTCATGATGAGACCAAATGGTCCAAAGAGGACAGAGTGAAGGACCGTGAAAATACCATGATTCTTAATATCCTGAGAGCTGTTGTCAATACTGATATATATACTTTTATTTTCAGGTGCACATCTGGAAAGGAGATTTATGACAGAATCACTTCTGCTCATAACGATCATCAGGACAGCTGCTTAATGGCCAACCGGGATAATGAAGATTCATCATCTCAGGTAAGCTCTGAATCTGAAGAACTTTCAATTGATGATCTATGGAATATAAATGAAGAGCTTACTGAAAGATGTGAAAAATTGAAATCTGAAAACAAAAAGTTGAAAAAGAAATGTGATAAAGCAAATTTGAAAGCTTCCTGTGAAAACTGTCCAAATTTGAAACAATCTTATGATGCATGTACACTATACGTTCAGAACCTTAAGAAACAAAATGATTCTCTAGAAATTGAAAAACAAACATGCTTGGACAAAATGTCAGAAATTTAGAATCAGCTGAATGATAAGAAAAATGAGCATCTAAAAAGCATGCAAGAACTTACTGAAGTCAATTCTGAGTTGGACAAACTGAAACTTGAGAATAAAGAATTTCAAAAGAAAAATGAAAACCTTATGGCTAGAATAAATGAAATCAATGGGGAAGGTTCACATTCCTCTTCTGCTGAATCAAACTGTAATATGTGCTCAGCTCTAAGAGAACGTAATGAAGATCTTTATAGTGAGAATGAATGGCTGAGTAAACAAATTATCTCACTTAAAGAGGATCACAAAAACTTGGTGGCTGAGAAAATTAGAGTAGAGGAAAGAGAAGAGGAGCTTGTTGAAAAGCTGGAGCTGATGTCTGGAAGTGGAAAATGCAATGAAACATTCATGAAGCTATCTGAAGAGAACAAAGAACTGAGGGAACAAAACAAGAAACTGATGGTTTTAAATACTACTTTCTCACGTAGGTTTCTGACTGTCGAAAAAGAAAAAATATGTTATTAAGGAAGCTCAATCACAAAGACTTGAGGAAGAAAACAATGAACTGAAGGATGAAGTTGAAAAACTAAAGCTATTAAACACTGGCTTGTCTAAAAGACTTCTCACAATAGAAAAAGGAAAAGCTGTCCATGATGAACAATCATAAATTTTGAACAATCTGGAACAAGAAGTTGAGAAGTATAAAACTGTAAATAATGTCTTAAGTGAATGTGTCAATTGCAGTGAACAGGAGATAGCCAGTTATGAGCTTCATATAACATCTTTGGAAAATAAGATTCAGGAACTAGAAAAATCAGCATCCAATTCTGCCAAGAATGAAAGAAAAGTAAAAATTGTTGTGAAAAGGAAGGATGACAATTCAAGAAAGGGGACAAGCTGTAGTCCTAATGTTAAGGAAACTACTAGCAACCAGCTATATACTACCTTTGTGCATAGTTCTGATGTAGCTGGTACCTCAAGGTAATCCCCAAAACAAAATCAGAAGTCACCTTCAAAATCTGTCTTTCAGTTCAAAGCCCAGAAATTTGAAAAGCAAACAAAACCTGTTGAGAATAATCAGAAATTGAAAAGAAAGAGTCAAACAAAGAAGGCAAAGAATAATTCTGGTTATACTCTAAAATTTGTTAGCTCTGCTGAATCTGATGGGTCAATGCAAAATGCTCATGCTTCTTATACTCATTCACATGCATCTGTGAATTCATCTGATAGAAACCATGCTCCTAAGAAATCTGATGCCTCTTGCTACTACTGTGATAGGCATGGTCATTATATGGATGACTGTAGTGTGATGAAAAGTGATGATATGATGCAGGATAAATCTTTTTCAAATAATTATCATCACCCCAAAAGAAACATGTCTGCTTCAAACCAACACATCATTTGTTATAATTGTAACAAACGTGGTCATAAGGCTGTTGAGTGTTGGTTTAGGCCTTCATGGGGATATAATGGCTCAAGAGGTAAGCACCCAATGTGCTTCGAATGTGGAAGGCATGGCCACACAGTCAAAGACTGCTGGCATGCTCAGGGAAATAGATTGAACTCTAAATCTGTAAAATTTCCTGCTTTCTATGATTCTGCTAGAAATAACTTGAGTGATAAAAGGAAAAACTCTGCATGCTTTGAATGTGGTAAGCTAGGCCACAAAGCTGCCAACTGTCGGCTGGCTGAGTATGGAAAGAAAAATTTCATGTTAATAAAAGAAATACTCATGCTCATACACATAATTTTCATACTCATGTGCATGCACATGGGCATCATGTTTTTACTAACTTGAATCATAAACAAAATTTTGTGGCTTCATGTTACTATTGTGGAAAATTTGGACATTCCATGTTTGACTGTTATCTAATGGAATTTGATGATAATGCTGCAAAAAGAATGTTTAGAACACCTGTCAGGGTAAATGCAGGACCCAAAGCTGCTTGGGTCCCTGCAGGATCAAAATGATCATAATGTTGCAGGTGTGCCTTGGGTCAAAGAATAAACAGGGGTTAACAAACCAAGGCACTCAAATGGAAACCCCATGATTCAACTCTTAAGGTCAGTTCTGAACTTTGTTCTAATTTCATCATCAGAAATTGCTATTCTGCTTGTTTGATTTTTGATGATCTCTTCATGTCTAGCTGATCAGTCTGCATTCCAGACTCAGCTACTGAGTTTTAATTCTGCATATATGATGCACTTCTCTCTTACAGTTATTGCATTGCATGCTTGTTGTTAAATGCATAACTTGCACTGATTTTAAATGGGTCATTTAGTGTATATATTTGATGCATGTGTCCAATGTCTGCATTCATCATTTGAATCAAGAAAATTGTTCAATGCATCAAGACTACTTTGCAGTGCATTGTCATGCATAACCCTGGTATATCAAATGGTAAGTTACTAAAAGGCAGGAAAATTTGCCCGGAGGTTCTTACTATCTGTGAGATGGTCCTTGAGACCAGGTACTCCGCCAAGTACCAAGGGTCTAGTTTTCATATAGAGCAGTGTATTGCATAGCATTAAATTTGAAAAATCTGAAAAAGCATATAAATATTCATGACTTGAGCTCATAAACTTGAATTGATTGCATACTTGCCTCATGTATCATTGTTGCATAGTTTGCATGTAGAACAGTCTAGTGCATAACATATTGTTGCATCATGGTGTCAGGGGGAGCTGAGAGTTTTGTTAAATTCATTGAATCCTTGCTACTTCTCACTGTCCTCACTCAATTCATTCATATTCTTTTGACATCAGATGTTATTGGACCTTAATGCCTATTGCTATCATTTCCCTAACCTTCACTGAACAACAGTATTGCCTCTGGTTTAGTGAATTGAGTTATGGTTATTACAATTGTTCATTTATAAGAATCACTCTTACAAATTGAAAGGAACTAAAGGTTTAACATTTATAAATTGAAGAGTTAAGTGTCTGCCTTCAGAATTTGAGATAAAAGAAAACTTTTATAGCTCTTAATCTTTGTCTCATGATTAAAATAGAAAAAGTTTTTTTTTATACCTGAAAATGGTAAACTGGAAATGTCTAGAACAAGTGAATAAGAGTATGTAATGTTTTTTAAACAATCACTCTAAAAGAAATAAGGGCAGCAGTAAATAAGAACATTAATGTAAAGAACTGAACATTGTGACAGAGCAATGGCAGATTGCACTGAGAAACTGTGTTCTCTTCAAAAGAAGTAGGAGAACTCACATGTCATGAAGTGCTTCAAGCTAACTCTGTTCATAAGGTCAAATCTATAGGGGGAGTCCTCACCAAGTAACTGGGGGTACTGGCCTCTGACCAAGGTGTGCCCTTAATGTCAAAGGTGAAGATTGTTCATTGTAGGCCTTGACCTGAAGTAGATCTTGTAGTTTATGCCTAGTAACTGGGGGTACCTGCCTCTGATCAAGGTGTACACCTAATGTCAACAGCATAAATGCCACAGGTCTATTCACTTAGTTCAGATTCTGAAAATTCAAAAGTGAAATACAAACTGCTATAACCCTTTGAAATCAAAAGTCATTGAGTGAAAATTGTTTTTCTCAATACATATTCAAGTTGCCTTTCTGATCTTCCATGTTTAATCAAAAAAGGGTATTATTTCTGACTTATCTATTAATACCATGTGCCTTAGATTCATTGCTATAAAAGAAATCTAAAACTCTGTTTCAGGAGTCATCTGTTTTACTCTAGATTTATCACTGTTAAACTTGAATTTTTGTCAAAATTGTATGTTGCTAATTCTTATACTTTAACTGTTGTTTATAATCAGGCTTATTCTCTGAACCAATGATTCAGCTGTTGACTAGTGACCTTCCTACATTATCTACCTTTGTATATCTGTCCATATTCCTTCTCAAAGGGGGAACAATTATTTAAGGGGAGAAACAGTTCAGGGGGAGTCATACATTCAAGGGGAGAATGAGGTGCTCTAAGGGAATTTGCATGCATACCGCCATGTTGCACTCATGTTCATACTGTTTTTCTCTTTTTGATTATGTCAAAGGGGGAGAAAATTTTGATTGGTGACTCACTGTCACTTTGTTGCCATCATCAAAAAGGGGGAGAATGTTGTGCCCCTTTGGCACAAGCATGTGCTATTTAGTGTTGATGATTTGATGATAGCAATGCTAGTTTTATTTTGATGATAGCAATACAGTGAGTGTTTTATGAGATTATGTTTTGATGACAGCAACATGATATAATGTCTGGAGAATACTTAAGTGTGCTATGTCTGATTTGTTCTGTGGAGAATGCATATGTATGACTGATATATTGGTTGGGCCAAGTCCATACATTGCCCAAGCTGCATACATCATTGCATGAAGTCTATACACTGGCTGTTGCATTCTCATGAAGTCTACACATCATGGCAAGTCCGAAGTCTACACATTGGAAGTATATTTCATACATGCATCAATGGGTCGACCCTCTGATTAGATGAGTCGACGCCCCTTTAGACTTCCAAGTCTGTACACCGCAGGCCAGCAAGTCTATACACTGCATGGCTCGCATGGCTGCAAGTCTGTACACCGTAGGCCAGCAAGTCCATACACTGCATGGCTCGCATGGCTGCAAGTCCATACATTGCATTCCTAGCAGACCAGCATGTCTATACACTGCAGGGTAAAGCCCAAAGTCTAGACATTGCTGCATTGCTTGCATTTCAGAGTCTATACATCATTCATGAAATGCATGTGCACAGTTCATGGACAAAGTCTGTACATCGTAGCATGCATTTCATGAAGTCTGTGCATCCTGTATCTCCGTTAAGCTTCAAAGTCTGCACATGGCTCACACTCAGCATAGTCTATACATTGTGTTGTGTCTGTGTTGTGTTTGGGCATCGTTGAGATCACAAGTCTATACACTCGTCTCATGCAGCGTCAACGCTGTAAGTGTGTACATTGCATTCTCAAGTCTGCAGCATCAACGCTGTAAGTCTAGATAGCCTCTATGTGTTCTATGCATTTCACAAGTCTACACACTCAGCATAGTCTATACATCGTTCATGCATGTGCACAGTTCATGGACAAAGTCTGTACATCGCCCTAGATTGCATTAGCAAGTCTATACATTGTCAGGGCTTCATGCACTAAGTCTATACAGGCCTAGTTTGTACATAGGCTTGTTCACGCTTCATCATGTCTGTACATTGTCAGTGCATTATGTAAGTCTGTACAGAGTCTTGTTGAAAGTCTGTACATCGTCTTCTTATTCATGCATAGCATGCATTGTTCATGAACTCTGTACAGCCCAAGTCTGTACATCGCATCATATTGTTCATGCAGTGTCTTGGTGAAGTCTATACATCGTTTCACTGAACAAGTCCATACAATGCATGCACTTTCATTCAAGTCCACACATTGATGCACTGTAAATAGCTCGAGGTGAAGTCTGTACAGCCATTGCCTTCATATAGGAAGTCTGTACATCCTACTGCACTGTAGCTTTCACGGAACCAAGTCAATACACTGCTGAACGTTGTGTTTTGTCGAAGTATGCACATTGCTGAATGATCTGCAAGTCTGTACACTAGTCAAGCTTTCAAGTCTGAACATTGGCCAAGTCTACACATCGGCACTGTAGCTTGCTTAGCTCAAGTCTATGCATCCGTTTGCATAGCACATGAACTCTATACATTGCACTGTTCATGCACGGCACAGCAAGTCTGCACAACGTCTGTCTCATTTAGCGTCTAAGGCAAGTCTATACACTGGAAATTGAAGTGTGTACATTGAGCGTCTCATTGAGCATCTCATGTAAGTCTATACGTCACATTGGGCTTCAGGCTTTACAAGTCTGTACAGAGCTTTCGTCTCATGCATTGTCTAAGCTAAGTCCATACATTGCACTGTAGCATCTTTACCCACGTTCTATGCTTCAAGTCTGTACATCCTTCAAGGGGCCAAGTCTATACATTGGGTCGTTCACATCTTCAAGTCTGGACATTGCCCAGGCTGCATAACGTCAAGTCTTTACATTGAACTATATACATTGCATGCAGTTGCGCTTCACAAGTCTACACATTGCTGTTCTTCACAGCAAGTCTATACACTGCTCACTCATATAGGAAGTATGTACATCGCATAGCTTCACATATATGAAGTCTATACTTTTGAGGAGAGTCTATACATTGCATTGGCTTTGAGCTGATGGGTCGACCCCCCCCCCCTCCAGATGGGTCGACCCCCAGATCAGCAAGTATGTACAGAGCTCTGCCTTGTTCAGCATCATAAAGTCTATATAATGCATTATTTCCTTAAAGTCTGTACAGGGTTTATACTTAACCTGATAAGTGTTCTCGTCTGTCTGACAGGTGGTCTGCTCGTGGAGGCTAATGAAGGGCACGTGATCCGAGGGCTGACAGGAAGCTGACACGTGGCCAAATATCTGGGCGGGAACTGTGGAAGCCACACGCGCCCAGTGCTATCTCCTGCTGTGACTGCCTATAAAAGGAAGCCTTCGTCCAGCAAAAGAGAGACGATCAAAGCTGAGAGATCAAAGGGAAAAGTCTATACAGTGAGATAGAAGTAGTAGAGAGCTTTTGATCCACGGAGAAGAAGAAGAAAGGAAAAAGAAGAAGAGCAGAAGGAAAGGAAAAGAAAGAGAGAGCTAGAGAGCTCGAGCAGAGTGTGCAGAGAAGAAGAAGAGAAAGAAGTTGAGAAGAAATAGTGAGATCGAGAGAAGAGGAGAGCAGCTGTCTGAAGATCAGTCTTCACTGGACCGTGGATCAAAGCCAGGCCAGCCAGCTCATTCTGAGCCACATTGTGCTTCATCATTTTTCAGCTTTCAGTTGCTGTTGTTATTTGCTTCTGTTTTTTCTTCTAAACCTTTTATCAAGATGTTAGCCAGCGACTGCAGAGGTGGACTCCTCTGGACGGGTAAGCTGTAATCCCCAGCGGTTTGCAGAGGTGCATCCTCTGGACAGCAAGCTGTGAGGCTCAGCGGGCAAGGAGGATTCCTCGTATGGCAAGCTGTGTTGCCCAGCGGTTGTATGGCAAGCTGTGATGCCCAGCTGTTCAAGCTGTGAGTCAGCGGAATCCACACTCGGTTTGAGTGTGGGGTGGATGTAGGTCTGTAGGACCGAACCACCTAAAAACCTCTTGTGCACTGTGGTTTGATCTCTTTGTGTGTTTGGCACTAGATGCTTGCATAGGGGCGATATGACTTGATTGCATGCCATGTGCTTGACTGTGGTATTGAGTGTTCTTTGATTTATTATTCCGCTGTTGCTCTTTGTCCTTCTGAAGAAGGTAGATTTAATTCCGTAGTTCTTAGAATTAGATTTAATTAGCCTTCAGATTGCCTAATCTGTCTTGTTAGCATTCTAGTTTTTAATTGGGTGAAATTTTTATAAGGGCTATATTCATTCCCCCCCCCCTCTGAATACTGCACCGAACCCAACAAAACATTAGGCTACATGCCATAATAAAGTTTATACCACTAACTGGCATAGCTGGGAGTACAAGGTAGACTCAAATAAATTCAAAAGAAACGACTAGCTAATGATAGGTGATTGGCGTTCTAGCACTCTTCACTCGGTCTCAATCCCATTCTTGTCGCTATCCTAATCACCTGAAAATGTTAGGAAGCAACTGGATGAGCGAATTGCTTAGTAGGAATTACATCTCAAATTCGAGCATTATTTACGTGATTTACAATTTGCATGTATTATCAGTATGGCTATGCATGACGTACGTATAAGAAAATCAGGTGTACAGATAAATCTAGGTATGATGAACAATAAGAGATCAAGAACTGTATTAAGAGAGTATATCAAGATTTCAAGTATTTGACAAGCAGTATTTTCAATAATTTACAGATGTAAATGCCACTTCGGGGCAAGCAGGGATTCGTGGACAAGTATGAACGCAAGTACGAGAATGAACTCATGTACAAGTATATCTCATGTACGAGCAAGTAAAAATTCAATTCAAGCAAGTAATGTCAAGTACATATCAGTAGAACTGGCTATTTTAGTCAAGCAAGTATTTTGCCCTTTCTCGGGCCACAAGTCAAGAATTGCCCATCCCGGGCCACGCAAGTCAAGTAAGTAAGGAGAGAGAGAGTAGGGGTGGAGTGTCTCAAGTCAAGCAAGTACTCCGGTACAATGCTAAACACCGTGGTCAATAAACTCCCATGGGCACAAGTACCTTCGGGTGCTCCTCCCAGGACCAGACCGGGCTCTATATGCACATCATTTCATGTATTACCTTTGACATCCACTCATTTATAGCCAATATGGAATTTCAAGAATTAAGAAACTTAGTATTACAGACGAGATTAACTAGTCATTTGGTTATGGAGGACTCTAGAGGTGACTCCTACATGCTCAAGAGGTGGCTCCCGTCGTGTAGCACTTTGCGCCATACGGCCTCAAGTAGTGGCTCCCACAACGTAGCACTTTACCCTACATGGCACTTAGCTACAACACTCCCAAATGGTAGTTTAAGAGGTTCAAGGTTTGACCATGTAGGATATACATAGTAGATTTTTCATGGAATGGCAATTCAAGAACTCATAATACGCATGAGTATGGATTAGGGTTGTGTTTGTACAAATCACAAGACAGATCAAGATTAGAAGCGGTAATCAATGAGTTGGCATCTGGGGGTTTGCCAATCTTTCAAATTTTTAATTTTTAAAATTATATATATATATATATATATATATATATATATATCAAATTGGCGCCCTCCAGGGAGTCTTCATTTAATTGAAGACGACATGGCCACCGTCATTTAAGTAATTGGCACCCTGGCTTGGGGCGCCAATTGCAGAGGGTATTTTTTTGAATGTATGTATATAATTAAAGAATTGGCGCCGCTACAAGTAGTCTTCAATTAATTGAAGACTTGCTGGCTGCCGCTATTTGATGAATTGAAGACTTGCTGGCTGTCGCTATTTAACAAATAGAAGACTTTGTGAGTAGTCTTCATTTAATTGAAGACTCTCCGGGGTGTCTTCAATTTAAGTACAGGTTCAACTAATTGACGACACTGCGTAGGGTCACCAATTAAGTTATCTTTCAAGTGGGTTGTGCTTCGTACCAGAATGGTACACTCTGTGATACAAGCTACTATTCATTTTTCCAAAGTTTCTCCGAATCAGAATCCGAAGACATGGTCAGGTGGTGAAAAATCTGAGGGTCACCGAAGTATATTCATGCAAAATTTTTGTGGTCCAGTTTAATAGTTATAGATTTTTGAATGCGTTGATTTACTAATTACAGAAAATTCCAGAAGATGGAATTGACATCATTGCACATGTCTTCAATTAATTGACGACCATGCACGACGTTTTCAATTCTGAAATTGGCGCCCTGGTCAGGGGCACCATTTACAGATGGTTGGTCACTATTCATCAGTATAAATTTCTCCGAATCAGAAAGTAAGAGTACGTGCAGGTAGGGAAAAATGTCAGGATTCCAGAAACATGTTCATGTACAAATTTCAACATTTAGTTTGATAGTTATGGATTTTTGAATGAGTTAAATTATTAATTACTAGCAATTGTGGAAATGGAAATGACGACACTGCGAAGTGTCTTCATTTAATTGGCGCCCCCTGAGGGGTCTTCAATTTTGTAATTGGTGCCCCCTGAGTGGTCTTCAATTTGGTAATTGGCTCCATGGTCTGGGGCGCCATTTACCTGAGAGCTGGGCCTCTCGTGTTTTTAAAACATGCAAGTATTTGGTGTACAGAGGTTCTATACTAAGGTTTAAAACATGGTTATTAAGTCTGTAAAACTTGTTAATAAAATATGTTCAAAAACTCATGAAATCATGCTTAACAGACTATGTTCAACTCATAAAGATCATGGTAACAATATGTATAAAATCATATGCGACAGGTGTAACAAGCTATTAAGATATGTATAACATGGTATATACATGGTTATTGCTTGATCATGGTAAAGCCAGGTGATATATATAGCATGATTGACGAGTTAATCGAACTCTAAGCATGCATCAGTTAACCTATTTAGCTACTAGTTAGGCAAGGATTTGAGAACACCTACCTTTTGTCATGAGTTACGAGGTTCAAAATAAACAAGCTGCAGTAGGATCGCAGTAGGACGTAGACTCGGGAAGAAGACGCTCCTTCAGCACTGATGGCGACAGTAGCCTCTGTCAGTGCTGCGGAGGGGATTAGTTATAGGGAATCGCAAAGCATTGGTTTATTGCTTTGCGGGTCCTGCTGAGTAGGCATGGGGTTTGCCAACTAAAATGAGGTTGTTCGTGCCTCAACCTTCTAGAAACGTGGATGAAATGATGCCATTGTAAGGGGCCGTTCATTAATATAGGTAGTACTATTCACGTAAATGACGCCTTGCATGAGGGCGTCATTAGTCTAGGTGGCATTATTGATGAGAATGACGCCCATGCAAGAGGGCGTTAAATGTTAGACAATTCTGCCACATTAACGTGTTAGCCTTCATGGTGTATCTCTGCATATTAATATTTTAGTGGAAATAGTGGCCCCAAGGGAAAATGGCACCTCTTCATCTAGTCTTCAATTTGCTTGGTTGGAAAATGTGGAAACCACTTACGTACAACCCATGGCCCATGTGTTAAAGGTTGTCTTTCACTTTTATATAACAACCCCTTCATGGTTTGACTCTTTATACAAAGCCTCTCATTATAAGATTCTTTAGGAAAAGTACACTACGTACTATGCATAAAGTTGGATTGCACATTTATATGCTAGCCCCCATGAGGTTTGGCTCTTTACATAAAGCCTTCATGTCTCTTTATGGCATAAAGTGAGATTGGCTTGTATATTTATGTTATAGTCCTTATGAGGTTGGGTTCTTTATGTAAGACCTTAATGTATGATTTCTTTTATGAAAAAGTTATAAATTTACTCAAAGGTATTTATCAGGGGTGCTACAGGGGACCCTTCGAGAGGGTTATGGAGGGTGGTTTGATCATGGCCCAGCTGGGGGCCAAGATAACTGATTTCTTTGCTCAGCGGGACAGTGAACAGAGGTCCCTTTCTCAGGCTTTTGCTGAGTCTGACCGGAAGATCAATCAATTGACTTTCGAGATTGAAATCTCTCGGTGGGAGGCTACCTCGTTTTGGGCCCAGCACCGGTCGAGCCAAGAGGAGGCTCGGTGTGACGACCCAGAGTTCAGGATACCGATAACATCGATGCACCGATACCAAGAACTAGGGAAGCCACCTAAGAGGCTGATGAGGCCCCTGAAGGGTTAGTGAAGTTTGTCGAGGGGATGCATAACGAATTGCAATTTGGAACGCGCATATTACAATTAAGTAATAAAATTAACACAAGTGCGGAAGCAATTCAAAATAACCAGAGTGATATATATATAAGCTAGTCCAGAGACACTAAAGTACTAGTCCAAAAAGGTACAACTACACGGGGCATACCCTGGCAAAAGTACAACAGAGCCTCACAAAGGTGACCCGCCAACTGCTGGCAACTAAGCACGGCCTCCAAGCAACCTCACAAAACACCGGGAGACGGCGGGCGCGGCTCACCTGAAAGGAGAAGGGTGAGTCACAGCCAGACTCAGTAGGGGTCACGTGGATCCCCACCTCGCACTAAACAAGCATACATGCGAAAATAAAGGCAATAGGGCATGCATTTAAATAAAATAACAGGCAGTGGCATGAATAACTAATCACAAGAAAGCTGTAAACTCTATCTAAGCAGGTATAACAGCTAACACATGCCAAAAATAATTAAATGCAAGCGACTGAAACTAAATCTACCAAGTAGAATAAGCCTTAACCAATCCAAGAAGTAGGGAGTAAGACAACCACTGGAACAGAAACCGGATGCGTCCACTGACGACTTACACTGCGTCTCAAGCACTCGCAGTCGGTAAAATGACAAGCTGAGCGCATAAACAGTACCAAACCAAGTGACCAGTCAGAGTGACACTCGTCAGTGTCAGTCCACAGCCTCTGACCACGTGTGCACACACTGACTCTCGCCTGAGCCAGGCCCTCTAGCTAGTTTTCTCCCTCGGTAGGACGCTACCGTTGGCCGGGAGCCCACGGAACTAGCTTACAAACTGCGTACGGGAAACACCGCTCCGCTATCCCCAAGCGGGTCGGCACTCAACAGACCTTAGGGCAACAACAGTGGCTCCATTGCAAGGAAAGAAAAGCTACTCTATTGGGATATAGAAACATGCCATTATATAATACAATAGCTAAACATGGCATGGTAAATAGCTCGGGAAGCATTAAAGCATAAGCCGGCATTCTTTAAAACCAACAGGCATGTGACGGTCTACCGCCCACGCGCCACAGGTAAGTAACGGTCGTGGGTAGGCGCGCTACATGGGAAGTGACGCGCCTAGACCTGGCCGTTACCACTGCTGCCGAGCCCAATAAATCCAAACCAACGGGCATGTAACGCGCCAGCCTACGCGCGTTACATGGCTCTGGCGGCCGGCCGACTGGCCGTCAAATCCACCCGAGGCTGATTTGCAACTAACAGATAAAACTGTATGAAACAGGATGTAACGCGCTAGCCTAGGCGCGTTACAGCCATCTGGCGGTCGACCGATAGGCCGCCAGAAGAACCGCCTCAACTAGTCAACGATAGTCAACGAGTAAATAACGATCGAAACCTGGCCGTTACACTCAATGTAACGCCCCTTCATTAGGCCGTTACATTTAAGTAACGCGTCCATCTAGGACCGCCAGACGTGTGACGATTCCTGGAAGGACCGTCACACCGCCTGGGCCACGGACGGGTTCGGTTTGAAAACCGGTTCCCTCCCGGACGATAGAAATCGTCGGGTAACGACGTAAAAACCTGTTTCCTGTCAGACCATACATCCCAAACAATAATATAACAGCTAAAAACATCACATGCAAAGCCAACAATGCATTAAACTCAAGAAATCAAGCATGAACACCATGAATGGAAAACTACCATTTAGCATGCTATAAGCGCCTAATCAAGGGAACGAGCTACAAGAAATGATCCTAGCAAGCTCAGGATTCCATCCCCCTACCTCTTGCAAGCCCAAACGGTCGAAAAGGCCGCATGCAAGGAGGAAGGGTCACGGGGCCTTCACGCTCCACCTCGCTCCCACGATCACCAAACCATGCCGAAATAGGTACCCACGCGTTCCTCTCGATGCGAGGAATCCACCGGTGTCATCCACGCTTCAATCCGCCGTTGAATGACCTGCAACCCAAGAGAGGGGAAGAGGACGGTGGCGGAGGAGAGAGAGAGAGAGCGTGAGGGAGAGTGAGATCGACGAGGGGAGAGAGGGAGTGAGGGTGAGAGGTTAAGAGAAAAGAAAAAAAGAAAGAAAGAAAATAATAATATTAAAATATATATATTAAAATCTTATTAATTCTAATAACCCTCAATTAACTCCAATTAAATCCGGAAAAATACCAAAAAATTCCTAAAAATTCAGGAAAATAGCTAGAAATTCCAGAACAAATATTAGATCCAAACCACTAAGGATCCACTAAGGCACGGGCCTTACAGTCCCTCCCTCCTAAAAGAAATTTCGCCCTCGAAATTTTCAACAACGGAAAAGGAGGAAAATGAGAAAAGGCTTATACCTCACTAGAATAAGAAAGGAAAAAGCTGATGCATCTCATCTTCACGTTCCCAAGTGGACTCATTACCAGAGTGACGCTGCCAAGCAACTCTTTGATGGAGGCATCATCCACAATTCCCTTTGGCTAGGGTCTTCTTCACACTCCGGCATCGTTTGAGTTCGGGCCTCTCTCTATAAAGGCCCACTTATCCTTTTTTATGCTATTTACTTGAGTCATTTGATGTAATTTTCAGTTTATTTGAGTCATGTCCCTAGGTCTTGTATTTATTTTCTTAAGTATTGAGTGTCATTAGATTGTGTAATGTGCTATTGGGCCCAATTCTTCGGGCTTGGCCCATGAGCCCCCCTACCCCTTCGGTTATTTGTTATTGAGTCTTTTGTAAGGGACTTATTGTAAAATGTGGGTTTCCTATATATAGGGCCCCATTTCCTTTATTTGGAGGTAATGAATGATTCAATACAAAAGATTTCCATTTGAGTATTCAAGTCTAGTTCTAGTGGAGTGAATCCTATAATTGGGTGAGAAGCCCTAGGGGAGTGATTCCCCACCCCACCTCTCTCTCTATCCTTCTTTCTCTCTCCTAGGTTCGCCCCTTTCCTCTCTCCTCCTCCTCCCAACCACCTCCAACCCCCACCTACCTCCATTAAGGCCCCTCCACTTCCCCACACCCCATTTACTTCCCCCCCTAGTTCCAAGGTAGGGCCCTCCCCATTCCAACACCATCTCCCCCATTCCAACCAAATCTTCCCCATTCCAACACAATCACCCCTCTTCCCCACACCATCTCCCATCTTCCAAGACCATTTTGAATTTGAATTCCCCTTCCCTCCAAGTCTTTGGCCGCCCCCCTCCCATCTCCATTAGGCTAGGTCGCCCCTTTCTCCACCCATTCTCCACCACCCTTGCATACCCCACCCCTCTTCCTCCAGCTGAAAACCTGCGACCTCCCCTTCTTCCTCCACCTCCCCTCTACCATTTGCACCCCTCCACACCTCCCATACCTCCCCTCCACCATTCTTCATCCACCCCTTCACCATATACTATCCCCTTCTTCTTCTTTTAGGGTCACTTGGAGGCTATGTCAAAGCTGCTGTTTGCAGTCCAGAAGTAGCAGTTGAACCAGCAACTTGCAGCGGCCACCATGACCTCCTCCAGACGAGTTTGAAGACCCAAGAGCCACTGTTGGAAGCGTCTACCAGTCTCCTTTTCAACAGAAGTGGTTTCGTCTTCATCCGAGTTGTGTGCTGCCCGGGGGCTCCATTCTCCCACGACTACGCAGAGTTGGCTCTGCAGAGATCCTGATCCAGAGAGAAAGCTTCACCACGACAAACCCCGGAGGAATCAGCCCAAGAGCTCTTCTTCAAAGTTCTTCATCGCCCAGTCTACTTCTATAATCAAGAAACAGAAATTCATTTGCCATTCGTGATCCAGAGTTCTCATTTTTCTCCTTCAGCTACGCAGATCTGCTACCCACAGTCTTCACCGACTTGTCACCATTTATCTGCATCCCCTAGTCTTCTCCGACATCGGTTGGCTTACCTGTCAGTTTTTCTGCGAAGAGGACGTGTCCACGATTCCAACGACTCTGACGGCGCTTGATTCCGAGGTCGGGAGCTGCCGGGGCATTCTCTGCAATCTGCTGTTAGAAGTCTGCCACTGCAGGTCCGAGAATCTGAAGCTCTGTTCAAACCTCCATCCCGGTCAGCAGCGGCTCCAGAAGAAATTAAAGAAATTCTGAGGCATTCCCTTCCCAGCTACGAAGATTTCCCCACCAGTCTCGTCATCAGCAAAATTTCTGAGCGAGTTCTACAGCAGCAACACCGACTACCTATCCATGTTCAGAGAGAGCAGACAGAACCGGTGACTTCATCGTTCAATACTTTTAATCCTAGTTTCCCCTCCCCGCTTGGCCGGCTGAAGGTCCTTCCCTGTGTGGAGGTAATTTTGGTTGTAATATCCATTAACCCCCACCCCAAGATCTCCCTCTTGTGAGAGGTGTAGTGTTATAACTTGTTTGGGCAGATCAAGCTACCCCGACGCTGCGTGTGGGGATCCACTCGCCTCCCCGCTCGCCCTCGTCTCCGACCGGGACCGGTTTCTTCAAACCGGTCGAGTAAGTGCTCAAACCATCACTCCATTTAGTGTTTGTCTTTCAATATTAGTTCTTAATTCCGCTGGTTATGCGAGTGAGAGCCCGATCCTCAAGCCCCGTTGTCTTGAGTGATCACCGTGGGAGAAGTGCAACCGGTGCCTTTGGCACTTTGTCGGCCCCCTTGAATTGGGCCTCCACACCCATTGGGAATCCCATCTTGGCCTTGCTGGCCCTCTACCAGCAAGGGCCCAACCCCTCAACCTCACCTTGGCATTGCCAAGTTACCCCGGGCTTGGGTGAGTGTCGATAGAGCAGTGGCCCAATTCGGCCCATTTGAATGCGATTGTGCTTGCTTGCATTAGGTGCGAGGTTGTGTCACATCAATTGGTATCAGAGTAATTCATTGACTTATCTCTATCAAGTCTAAGTCCTAGGACCATTGCATTGTGTGTCCAACATCTTTGGCCCCTTGTCTTTCATGTCCACCCGTAGTGGTGCTAGTTACCGATCCGATCCTTCATCTTCAAATCCACCCATGGATCCCCATCCTCAACTCAATCAAGATGCTCCTAGGGAGGAACCTCAAGGTCAAATGAATAGGGTAGATGCTGCCCTTACCAACATTCTTGCCCATCTTGAGTCCCTTACCACTCGAATTGCTCGGCTTGAAGAGCATGAGTTCCACCCAAGGAACAATGAGCCTAGAGTCCACCCTCCACATGTTGAGCCTCCTAGGGAAGACCCTCATCCAAGGAATAATGAGCCAAGAGTTCATCCACCACATGGTGAGTTGCATGGGAATGAGTTCCACCCAAGGAACAATGACCCAAGAGTCCACCCTCTACATATTGAGCCTCATAGGGATGAGTTCCATCCTAGGAACCATGGACCAAGAGCCTATCATCCACATGCTGAAATTTATAGGGAGGACTTGGATCATGACCCTTACCATGACCATGAGAGACCTCGACACCATCCAATTCATGAAAGGCGTCCACGGGATGACCCGGATGACCCTCTCTTAAGGATGATTAAAGTAGAGGCTCCAAACTTTAATGGTTCCCATGAACCAAGTGTCTACTTAGAGTGGGAAACCGCCATGGACCAATACTTTGAATGGTACCCTATGTCCGACCAAAGGAGGGTAAGGTTGGCCAAAATGCATCTCATCAAATTAGCCAAAACTTATTGGTTAAACCAAGAGGGTCTAAGAAGGATTATGCGGGGAGAGCCTATTGATACTTGGGAGGGTATGAAGAACCAACGTAGGAACAAATACCTTCCCCAATCCTACCATCAAATGCTCTTAGATGAATGGCAAAGCCTCACCCAAGAAGGGAAGACCGTGGTTGAATACATTGAGAAGTTTGACTCCTATCTTTTGAAGTGTGGAGTTCATGAGGACCCGGTCGTTACCTTGTCTCGCTTTAGGAATGGACTTCAAAGTCACATCAAGAGAGAGCTTTTTATGAGAGATGTTGATAACCTTGAGATAGCTTATCAAATAGCTAGGGATGTAGAAAGATTCTCTAGGATCCCTCGATTTGCTACTCCCCGACCGGTCGATCCCAAAAACATGGGACCACGGCCCATTCCGGCCACTGCCATGAAAGCCCATAATCCAAGTGGGAACACCCCATTAAGGCCTTACAACCCTCCACCCACCATCACTCCAAACAAACCCACCCCTGGTCACCCCCTCCCACGGAGGGAAGACATTCCCAAAGGCCCAAATGTAGGAACTACTTCGGGTAGCGGGCGTCAACAATGCTTTAGGTGTCAAGGGTTTGGCCACTTTGCGGGGCAATGTCCATCCAAGGGATTATCTAGCTTGTTTATTGAGGAAGAAACTCCACCCCAAAAGGAACTTGAAGATGTCTTTGAGGACCATGAAGCCTCACTAGATTGGGAAGAGGAGTATGAAGCTCAATACCTAGAGTCGGGTCTAGATCACTCCACTCCATCTACCAACTCTCATCTAGGAGTGATTAGATGCACCCTCACAAAACCCCAAGAAGAGGATTGGCGTCGAACTTAAATCTTTCACACCTTTGTCAAAATAGGGAGCCATGTAAGAAAAGTGATCTTGGATAGTGGGAGTTGTGTCAATGCCGTATCACCCGATACCGTCAAGCTTCTTGGGCTAGCTATCACCCCTCACCCAAGTCCATACCGGGTCTCATGGATCAACAACAACTCCATCCCGGTCAACACTCACTGTCTTGTGCCCCTCCCCTTCTCTTCATACCATGGTCAAATATGGTGTGACATCATACCCATGGAAGTAGGTAGTATCCTACTAGGAAGACCTTTGCTTTATGATGTAGATGCCACCATCTTGGGTAGGAGCAACAAATGCACCTTTGAACATGAGGGTAAGACTATCCGTCTTAACCCCTCCCCACCTCGTCCCATGACCAAGAGGGACACTCCCCCTCAAGGACAACACCCCACCACCATACAAGTCTCGGGGAACTCCACCCCTCCAACCCCATCCCTCACCCAAACTCCCAAACAAAGTGGGACCTCGGGGTTGGCCAAGGGTCTTCATCTCATCACTAGGAAAGAACTTGAAGAGGAGATAGTTCAAGGAGTACCACTATGTGCGGTGGTCATTTGCCTAGGAGAACCCACTTCCACCAATCCACATCCCATAGAAATCCAACAACTCCTAGAAGAATTCCATGATGTGTTCCCAACGGAGCTCTCGGACCAACTCCCTCCCATGCGGGATGTGCAACATGCAATTGATCTAGTCCCGGGGGCCACTCTCCCAAACCTTCCTCATTATCGCCTCAATCCCACGGAACATGCCGAACTTCGGAGGCAAATAGAGGAATTCATTAGGAAGGGCTTCATTCGCATTAGTAAAAGCCCATGTGCCGTCCCGGCCCTTCTAACTCCTAAGAAGGATGGGTCATGGCGAATGTGTGTGGATAGTAGGGCCATTAACAAAATCACCGTCAAGTATAGGTTTCCCATCCCTAGGCTTGATGACATGCTTGATATGTTAGCCGGAGCCACCATTTTCTCCAAAATTGACCTTAAGAGTGGCTATCACCAAGTTAGGATAAGGCCCGGGGATGAGTGGAAAACAGCTTTCAAAACCAAAGATGGTCTCTTTGAATGGTTAGTCATGCCTTTTGGGCTTTCAAATGCCCCAAGTACTTTCATGCGTCTTATGACGGAGGTCCTTAGGCCATTCATTGGGATCTTTCTAGTGGTCTACTTTGATGATATACTCATCTATAGTCAATCCCAAGAGGCCCACCTTGACCACCTTAGGCAAGTTTGTACCATCCTTCGACAAGAGAGCCTATTTGCCAACTTAGGAAAGTGCCACTTCATGACCACCTCCCTCACCTTCCTAGGATTTGTGGTGTCCACCAAAGGCGTCTCCATGGACCCCGACAAGGTCCAAGCTATTATTGATTGGCCGGAACCCCACACCCTTCATGAGGTCCGAAGTTTCCATGGATTGGCAACATTCTATAGGAGGTTTATTCGTGGATTTAGCACTATCACTGGCCCAATCACCGATTGTCTCAAGAAGGGGACTTTTGTATGGACCAAATCAGCCTCTAAAGCCTTCCAAGAACTTAAGGAGAAGTTGACCCAAGCCCCGGTCCTATGCCTTCCTGATTTCTCTAAAGTCTTTGAAGTCACATGTGATGCATCCGGGATAGGGATAGGAGGGATTCTTAGTCAAGAGGGACACCCGGTAGCCTACTTTAGTGAGAAGCTATGTGATGCTAGGATGAGATACTCCACTTATGACAAGGAGTTCTATGCCGTGGTGCAGTCCCTCCGACATTGGAGGCACTACTTGTTACCCAAAGAGTTTGTCATCTTTTCCGACCATGAGGCCCTCAAATACCTCAACTCCCAATAAAAGTTAAATGCCCGACATACTCGATGGGTTGAGTTCATCCAATCCTACACTTTTGTCATCAAACACAAAGCCGGGAGTGAGAATCGAGCGGCGGATGCCCTTAGTAGGAAAGTTTCCTTGTTATCCACTATCCAAGTGGAGGTGAGCGGATTTGATAGGATCAAGGATGAGTACCCTAGCTGCCCCGACTTTGGGCACATCCATACCACCTTGACCACCCATTCTAGCAAGGAACATGAGGGATTTGTCATAGAGGATGGGTTCCTCTTCAAGGGACCAAAGCTTTGCATCCCACGGACCTCACTCCACGACTTCTTGATTTGGGAATTACATGCGGGAGGGCTAGCTGGTTATTTTGGAGTCCACAAAACCATTGCTCTAGTTGAGGGACAGTTTCATTGGCCAAGTCTCAAGAGAGATGTAGGCAAGATAGTGGGTCAATGCCAAACATGTGCTTCGGCCAAACAGGTGAAACAAAATACTGGCCTATATACCCCACTCCCCATCCCCGACCGTCCATGGAAAGACTTGAGTATGGACTTTGTGCTAGGATTACCCAAGGCTCAAAAAAGGCATGACTCCATCTATGTGGTCGTTGATAGATTCTCCAAAATGACCCATTTCATCCCATGCTCCAAAACCTCCGATGCCTCCCATGTGGCCCGATTGTTCTTTGATGAGGTTGTCCGTCTCCACGGGCTACCTAAGACCATAGTCTCCGATAGGGATGTCAAATTCACTAGCTACTTTTGGAAAACTCTTTGGCACATGATGGGTACCCTCCTCAAATTCTCCACTGCCTACCACCCCCAAACAGATGGCCAAATCGAAGTTGTCAATCGGAGTCTAGGGAACCTTCTTAGGTGTCTTGTTGAGGATCACCCCGAAAATTGGGATCTCATCTTACCCCAGGCTGAATTTGCATATAACAACTCCATCAATAAGTCCATAGGGATGAGTCCATTTGAAGCCGTGCATGGATACAAACCAAGAAAGCCTTCCGATCTCATTCCCCTTCCTCAGCATGCTAGAGTGTCCATTTCAGCCTAGTCTTTTGCACAACATATTAGAGAATTGCATGAAGAAATTCGCAAGCACATCAGCAAAAAGAATAAGGCTTATAAAAGGCTGGCCGACTCTCATCGGCTGTCACCAAGAATTCCATGTGGGTGACTTTGTGATGGTAAGGACGGAGAGGCTCTCCCTGGGAGCCAATTCTAAACTAAGGCCACGTGGGGCTGGTCCCTTCCAGGTCTTGAGGCGCATTGGTGCAAATGCCTACGAGTTAGATCTCCCTGAGGAGTATGGAATAAGTCTCACATTCAATGTCGCCGACCTAGTGCCATATAAGGGACCCACGGTGGTACTTAGTGAGGAGATTGAGCCTACTTCTTCCCTTGAGAGAGCACCCACCCGTGAGGAGAGACCACCAGCCAAGAGATCCCAGCGTGAACAAATTGAACAAATATTGGATGAACAAGTCACTACCACTCGGAGCAAGGTATATGAGCGCTATCTCGTCAGGTGGAAGGATCGGCCTCCTTTAAAGGATTCTTGGGTGAGTCGGGAGGATCTCCAGCGGTTGGATTCGGACCTCCTCGAGCAGTACCACAGCCGGATGGACCCCTACTCGATGGAGTCGAGCTCTTCACAACCCAGGGGATTTGATGGAGGCATCATCCACAATTCCCTTTGGCTAGGGTCTTCTTCACACTCCGGCATCGTTTGAGTTCGGGCCTCTCTCTAAAAAGGCCCACTTATCCTTTTTTATGCTATTTACTTGAGTCATTTGATGTAATTTTCAGTTTATTTGAGTCATGTCCCTAGGTCTTGCATTTATTTTCCTAAGTATTGAGTGTCATTAGATTGTGTAATGTGCTATTGGGCCCAATTCTTCGGGCTTGGCCCATGAGCCCCCCTACCCCTTCGGTTATTTGTTATTGAGTCTTTTGTAAGGGACTTATTGTAAAATGTGGGTTTCCTATATATAGGGCCCCATTTCCTTTATTTGGAGGTAATGAATGATTCAATACAAAAGATTTCCATTTGAGTATTCAAGTCTAGTTCTAGTGGAGTGAATCCTATAATTGGGTGAGAAGCCCTAGGGGAGTGATTCCCCACCCCACCTCTCTCTCTATCCTTCTTTCTCTCTCCTAGGTTCGCCCCTTTCCTCTCTCCTCCTCCTCCCAACCACCTCCAACCCCCACCTACCTCCATTAAGGCCCCTCCACTTCCCTACACCCCATTTACTTCCCCCCCTAGTTCCAAGGTAGGGCCCTCCCCATTCCAACACCATCTCCCCCATTCCAACCAAATCTTCCCCATTCCAACACAATCACCCCTCTTCCCCACACCATCTCCCATCTTCCAAGACCATTTTGAATTTGAATTCCCCTTCCCTCCAAGTCTTTGGCCGCCCCCCTCCCATCTCCATTAGGCTAGGTCGCCCCTTTCTCCACCCATTCTCCACCACCCTTGCATACCCCACCCCTCTTCCTCCAGCTGAAAACCTGCGACCTCCCCTTCTTCCTCCACCTCCCCTCTACCATTTGCACCCCTCCACACCTCCCATACCTCCCCTCCACCATTCTTCATCCACCCCTTCACCATATACTATCCCCTTCTTCTTCTTTTAGGGTCACTTGGAGGCTATGTCAAAGCTGCTGTTTGCAGTCCAGAAGTAGCAGTTGAACCAGCAACTTGCAGCGGCCACCACGACCTCCTCCAGACGAGTTTGAAGACCCAAGAGCCACTGTTGGAAGCGTCTACCAGTCTCCTTTTCAACAGAAGTGGTTTCGTCTTCATCCGAGTTGTGTGCTGCCCGGGGGCTCCATTCTCCCACGACTGCGCAGAGTTGGCTCTGCAGAGATCCTGATCCGGAGAGAAAGCTTCACCACGACAAACCCCGGGGGAATCAGCCCAAGAGCTCTTCTTCAAAGTTCTTCATCGCCCAGTCTACTTCTATAATCAAGAAACAGAAATTCATTTGCCATTCGTGATCCAGAGTTCTCATTTTTCTCCTTCAGCTACGCAGATCTGCTACCCACAGTCTTCACCGACTTGTCACCATTTATCTGCATCCCCTAGTCTTCTCCGACATCGGTTGGCTTACCTGTCAGTTTTTCTGCGAAGAGGATGTGTCCACGATTCCAACGACTCTGACGGCGCTTGATTCCGAGGTCAGGAGCTGCCGGGGCATTCTCTGCAATCTGCTGTTAGAAGTCTGCCACTGCAGGTCCGAGAATCTGAAGCTCTGTTCAAACCTTCATCCCGGTCAGCAGCGGCTCCAGAAGAAATTAAAGAAATTCTGAGGCATTCCCTTCCCAGCTATGAAGATTTCCCCACCAGTCTCGTCATCAACAAAATTTTTGAGCGAGTTCTACAGCAGCAACACTGACTACCTATCCATGTTCAGAGAGAGCAGACAGAACCGGTGACTTCATCGTTCAATACTTTTAATCCTAGTTTCCCCTCCCCGCTTGGCCGGCTGAAGGCCCTTCCCTGTGTGGAGGTAATTTTGGTTGTAATATCCATTAACCCCCACCCCAAGATCTCCCTCTTGTGAGAGGTGTAGTGTTGTAACTTGTTTGGGCAGATCAAGCTACCCCGACGCTGCGTGTGGGGATCCACTCGCCTCCCCGCTCGCCCTCGTCTCTGACCGGGACCGGTTTCTTCAAACCGGTCGAGTAAGTGCTCAAACCATCACTCCATTTAGTGTTTGTCTTTCAATATTAGTTCTTAATTCTGCTGGTTATGCGAGTGAGAGCCCGATCCTCAAGCCCCGTTGTCTTGAGTGATCACCGTGGGAGAAGTGCAACCGGTGCCTTTGGCACTTTGTCGGCCCCCTTGAATTGGGCCTCCACACCCATTGGGAATCCCATCTTGGCCTTGCTGGCCCTCTACCAGCAAGGGCCCAACCTCTCAACCTCACCTTGGCATTGCCAAGTTACCCCGGGCTTGGGTGAGTGTCGATAGAGCGGTGGCCCAATTCGGCCCATTTGAATGCGATTGTGCTTGCTTGCATTAGGTCCGAGGTTGTGTCACATCACTCTTACCAGAGGGATAACCTTATTTCTCAACCGCTGCTCACGACGGTCTTCAATTCTGATAGGAAACTCTGGCGTAGACAAATCAGCAGTCACCTCGGGCCAAACTGAATCATCGAGAACATGAGAAGCATCTGGCACATATTTCCTCAACTGAGACACGTGGAAGACATCATGAATAGCTTGCATAGCCGCTGGTAGTTGCAAACGATAAGCTACCGGACCCACAGCTTCAAAAATAGGAAACGGGCCAACAAATTGCGGACTAAGCTTTCCACGTTTCCCAAACCTGGAAACACCCTTCATCGGAGATACCATAACAAACACCATATCTCCTGGCTCAAACTGTAGTGGACGTCTACGCCGATCTGCATTGCTTTTCTGTCGACTCTGGGCTGTCAACAATCTCTGCCTGATCAGACGAACCACATCAGAACATTGCTGTACCATGTCAGGTCCTGTAAACAATCTGTCCCCAACATCAAACCAGTTCAAGGGAGTACGACAAGGATGACCATACATCGCTTCGTAAGGCGCCATGCCTGTTATAATCTGTGCAAGGATTCAGAGGGGGGGTAAATGAATCTCACCCTTAAAAAACTTTTCGCTAAGTAAAAGACTCGAACACTATCCAGGCAGAACAAGCAATCTGATAACAAGTTGAATATTCTTTTAAACAAAAGAGCAAATATGTAACTGGCGCCCAAATAACCAGCTAGCTGAAGCAGCACAAATGAGAATAAGAAAGCTCACGACAATCTGTGAAGGGTGGTAGGAGATATGGAAGAACACACTACAAGCAAACCACAGAACAGCAGGTTTTTAGGTGGTTCGGTCCACAGACCTACGTCCACCCCTCACTCCCAACCGGAGTGAGGCTTCCACTAGCACAAGCTAGAAATCGCAGACTCAGTCAATAACAGGTGCTGACACATAGCTTGACCAGGGGAACAAACTCCCCTCTTCCTCCCAACCGGAGGGACACCCCAGGTGACTCCCAGTCACTTGGAAACTAGAGGTCGAAGACCTCTCTTCCTCCAGACCAGGAGGGACCCCTGGACTTGCAACCCACAAGCCCAGAACCGGAGGACCAAGCCTCCCTTCCTCCAAACCGGAGGGAACCAACCAATGACACCCTGTCAAAGGCAACCTAGAGGTCTCGGACCTCCCTTCCTCCCAACCGGAGGGAACCAACCACAAGTAGCACCCAGCTACTTGCAAACCGAAGACACAAGATCTCCCTTCTCCTGAGTCCACAGGAGGAACCCGATCCCCAACAGGGCAATCGGAAGAACAACAAGTGACTGTTTAAAAAAAATAAAAACCGTAGCAATAGAAAGCTGGAAATGAAACACAATAGTCGTTCTGGATTTGATCCACGAACAGACTGAACAGGTCTTCAATAGACTCTCTCTCTATCTCTCTTTCTTTCTCTTCTGCTCTCCTTTTCTCTCACGCTGTTCTCTCCCTGTCTCTTCTCTTTCTTCTTCTTCTTCTGCTTCCTTCTTCCTTCTTCTTCTTCGCTCTGCTGCTTCTCTTCTCTTCTTTTGCTCACACTCTCAGATTTCTTCGCTGGAGAGCTTCCTCTTCTTAACAGGTCTTGAATAGACTCTCTCTCTATCTCTCTTTCTTTCTCTTCTTCTGCTTCCTTCTTCCTTCTTCTTCTTCGCTCTGCTGCTTCTCTTCTCTTCTTTTGCTCACACTCTCAGATTTCTTCGCTGGAGAGCTTCCTCTTCTTTTGTGGAGAGTTAACCCTTTTCGAGAGGATGATGGGGTGCTTTTATATCAGAAACAGAGCCTCCAAAGGTTGAGTAGAAAATGCGCTAGTGACCACTGATTGGTCCACTTGGCGGGGTAGCACCCCTTATCTAACACGTGTGAGCATCCTGCCCCCTTTTCCCATTGGATCACGTGCCCCCTCGAATGGTTGGAGGCATCCTCAGACTTGAACGAAAGTTCCTTCCTCGTGGCAGGGTAGCAGTCAATGGCTTACACGTGTCTGGCTTGTAGTATTCTGTTTCTGGAGACTGACCGCGTTGACGCACTGTCATCACTGCGTCTACTCTTTGCTTGTACACATTTGAATTTGCCCCACTGCGTCGACCCTGCTGTGGATAGCGTTGACGCGTTGAAGACAGCCAGAGATCAGTCGCCCCTTTCTTAAACTGATGCGTCGACGCTGCCAGCTGGTGGCATTGACGCACGAATGAAGATCAGAAGTGTGTATTGGCCTCTCTTCCGCCGCTGCGTCGACGCAGCTTGTTGATGGCGTTGACGCACGAACATGTACATTAAGGCACTTGATGGCGTGAAGGAACGAGTGTATAGACTTAGTTGATGCCAATGAATAAGTATGTACACTGAGGGAGTGTATAGACTTGAAACCCAAAGGCAGTGTACAGACTTGGTAAGTCTGAGCCAATGTACAGACATCAAGTGAAGACCAGTGTATAGACTTCTCGTGAAAACCAGTGTACAGACTTTGAGGCGTTTGACGGATGTATATACTTAGCCTTTGAGGAACGATGTATAGAGTCTGAATGTGAAGGCAGGCTGTATAGACTTGAAGCGCTTGAAGCGATGTACAGACTTGGTGGTTCAAACAGTGTACAGACTTGTGAAGGCTTCAGCGTTGTACAGACTTCGAAGTTCCACTATGGATGTATGGACTTGATGATCCACTGTGGATGTATAGACTTGAATGAGTGAAGCCAATGTACATACTTCAGCTAAGTAGGCCATAGGCCGATGTGTAGACTTGGGCTTGGAACGAAGGTAAAGATGAGGCTGTATAGACTTGGCCAGAATGTAGGGAAAAGCACCAATGTGCAGACATGAACATCCAGCAGTGTATAGACTTTCACACAAAAATAGACAAAATAGCATGGCGTCAACCCAGCTGTTCCACTGCGTCAACGCAGCAAGTAAACCAGCAACTACTGCCTCAACGCAGTGTCCTTGTAGCGTCAACGCAGTTAGTGAACAGACAGCCAATGCGTCAACCCAATCTCCAACTGCGTCAGCGCACTGTATGAACAATTAGCCACTACGTTAACCCAATCTAGCCATATTCATGAATTAGCTCTTCAAGCAAACAATCAGATATTTAAGCAGTCAAACAGTCATCTAAATTAATTAGCACACCTCAGTGTGACTCATGGTGTGTCAGCCATCATCAAAATCACACAGGGGCACAACAATCTCCCCCTTTTTGATGATGGCAACACTATGAGTTACACTGACTCTGATTAGATTCTTCTCCGCCTTTGCCTTCAGCAAAAAGACATGAGTTGAAGAGGAAAGAATAAGACTATATAAAAAGAGTGAATTAAAAGCTCCCCCTTTTGACTAATCTGCCCCTTTTACTTTAGCAAAACGAATAATCCAGAGATGTCATATGAGACACTCAACATAGTTCAGCAGATGAGGACAACACAATATCAGAAGCAATTAAATCAATTTTCCCCCTTTGTCAAACAACTTATGCAGTGATGCATATGCAACAAATACTCCCCCTTTGACATGGCAGAAGATATAGAGCTAATGCAGACAAACAACATGATCAGACAATCTAGCACATTGTCCCCTAATGCAAATAGTCTCTCAAACAGACCAGAGAATCTTGCCCTTATGATCTATGATGCAAGAGAAATCCACAAGGATGAACTCTGGTTATCCAAAAACTGCAAGTACACATGGTATACTGAGAGAAGTGCTTCTCAAAAATGACAACCAGTCTAATACCACTGAATCAAAACATAGTGATAAAGAGCCATAGGATGAGCAGATTCAACAGTTAGTGAAAATTGAGATATTGAACTTTTCAGCAGATACTAACTTCATAGAATAGAATTTTTTAAGTTCTAGAGTCCTCCATTATAAAAGCTTATGAAACCTTGATTTTCAGATATGGTTTAAGAATGATGTAAACAAGTTTTTCAAAAAAATTGTACTCATATTTGAACAAGCTCTTAATAAAAAGGAACTACAAGCTCATATAAAATTCTAGTTCAACCAACTTCCATCTTACTTAGTTTACTTTCCATGACAGTTTTAAGAGATACATAAGAGAATGCAACAGAATTTTACACTGTTCTTTCAGAATTTGATTTACACTTGTTCATAATTTTTTTTTAAATGAACAATATTGGTTTATCAACACCTTTTGACATGGGGAGACACCTTGATCAGAGGCCCGAATCCCCATTTACTCAGTGTGACAATCGTATTGCTTCTCCCATTTTGGAGAACAGAGGTAGCATTGGAAGTATCTTTGGCATGAGGATACACCTTGATTAGAGGCCAGAATCCCCAGTTACTCAATACAACAATGCCATTGCTCTGTCAAATTTCACAGTATTTTCAATCATCTCTTTAAGCAGAGTTAACCATGGTACTTCATGACACAATCCTTTGGACAGGTTTCTCAGTAACCACAGTTATTGCTCTGTCCATGATTCAGAACAAGTACACTATATATCTCAGTCAAGATAGACAAGGATATCAACTTTTTAGATGTCAGAAACTCTTACATGAATTTACATGAAGCAGACAGTTAAAGTTTATTAAGAGATTGAATCAGATATTTCCAAGTTCCTTGTGTCCAAACAGGAGTACATAAGACTTAAACCAGTTCCATTTGACAAATGTTCTTAAGCATGTATAATGGAAGGTTCCTCATTGAAAATGTTTTAACTTTTATGAAGTAGTATTCAGTCTGAAGATTTACTTCATATCTCAGCAGAGTAATTCAAGTGAGAATATTCACTAAACAACAAGGATTCTGAAGAGTTGTAGCAAATGAGCTGCTCTTGAGCAAAGAGGTTCAAAGTTGACTGAATTGAAGTGAAGCTCTCCTTCAGCAGATTTAGGAGAGACAGACAGATGCCTATAAAGTATGAATTTAGATTTTGAACAACTTCAGAAGCAATCAAGAAAGATCTTTTGATACCACTTTCGTGATGGAATCACTGACACTATAGAATTGACAAGATGAATCAAGTAGGTGGATAGGAAGAGTTCAGATAAAAACACAACTGAACGGTTTAAGCATGCTCCCCCTATCTATATGCAATGTATCACCCCTTTTTTTTTATTATTTTTCAAAATGAGTGATATGCTATGCATTTACTCCCCCTATCTAAAAACATAGAATCAACCTATATGACATGAAGACAATGCATGAGACTTGACAAACTCCCCCTTACAAAGTGCATGATAGTGCATCAGATTTTTCAATGGCAGCATATGCAAATTCAGTCTATCATTAAATATGCAAATCATGTAGGAAGAGAGTTTAGAAAATTAAATCTAACAATGCAGATGGTGAGTTGATATGCAAAGACGGATTTAACATGCTATGCAGTTATTCTAAGAACAAGAAGTGCAGAGAATTTACCTTAATGGGGCTTTATCAACTTGGGTGCCTTGGTTTATTTCCCCCTTTTTATTCTTCAGCATCCAAGGCACACCTGCAAGTTAGCACACTATCTTGCATGGGCAGGTACCCAAACAGTCTTGGGTCCTGCATGGTTAATAGTGACACCTTTGGTAGGTGTTCTAAACAACCTTTTCGCATTTAGGTCATCAGATCTCATCAGATGGCAATTATTCATTGAATGACCTAATACACCACAATAATAGCAAGAGGCAGCAGATTTCAGATTTGTTTTATGCACACTCTGATTAGCATGAGTTCTATGTGCATTTGCATGAAATTTTCTGTTAGCAGAATTAAGATTCTGCTTACCAACATAAGCCAGCCAACAGTCAGCAGCTCTATGGCCTGGCTTCCCACATTCAAAACATGCAAGTGTTTTCCTTTCAAGAACAAATTCATTTCTATCAGAAATATTTCTATTGACAAAGAATTTACAAGATTTATTGTTAAGCTTCCTTCCCTGAGCATGCCAACATTGGGCTGCAATGTGGCCCATCTTGCCACAGTGAAAGTATGAACTAGAATTTCTTCCACCAGCCCTCAGCCAGCATTCAATGGCCCTGTGGCCTGTCCTTCCACACTCAAAGCATGTAATGAGCTTATCTTTAAAAATAAATTTGTTCTTATTAGGACCATGTTGGCTTGCAGGAGATTTACCATGATATGAATGAGATGTTTTCTTATTATTTGCAAACCAGCATTGTGCAACTGTGTGTCCTAATTTACCACAGTGGAAACATTCAATTTTCTTTTTCTGGAATGAAGGATTTCTATCATGAAGGTTCCTAGCAGTCATATCATCCTTCTCCATCAATTTACATTCATGCATCAGATGACCAAATTTATGACAATAGTGGCATGACATTTTCTTTTTAGATGCATGTGAATGTGTGTGTGAACTTTGATCAACATGCCCTAATGAACCCTTTTTATTTATTTTCTGTTTTCCAATCTTTTTCTGATTTTTGTTCTGTTCTTCAGTTTTCTGAACAATGGGCTGTTTATCTTTTGAAGTGGTGGCTACATTTGAAGCCTTTACAAAAGATGTCATCAACTTGCTCTGAAACTCTTTTTTATTAGCATTGTTGTAGCCCAGCCCTTCCTTCCTAGTGTTGATTTTTACACCTAGTAGCTTGTCTAGGTTTTTCTGCCCACATAAAATTTTGACAGAGAATTGTTCAGATCATTTATTTCAGATTGAAGAGAAGAAACCTGATGTTCATAGTTGACTATATCTTCTTCACATACCAGAATCTGTTGAAGCATCACATCATTCAAATTTTTAAGAGTTTCAATCTCTTGTTTCAGTTTGAGCTCATTTTGATTTTCATCAACAGATTTTCCATTTTCAAATGTCAGCAATCTCTCTGACATGGTGGAGTTCAACTGTTTCAGTTTCTCAATTTCTTCCTTTAGACTTGTGTTTTCCTACTCAAGTTTATAATCATCAAATAATACATCAGTTAGGAAACTTGGATATTCTGATTTACAGTTTTCAAAGTTTTCCTGAAGTTTTAGGTTCGCCACACTAATAGCTTCAAATTCCTCATTGATCAATCTGTTTTCACTTTCAAGACTGATTAATTTTTGGTCAGATTCCTGACATTGTTTTCTGAGTTTAGTGTTTTCAGATTTAGCATGATCAAGTTCTGATTGGATTTCATCTAGTTTCGACAGTTGTCTTCTGAATATTTCATTTTCAGTTTTCAGAGTTTCAAGGTTTTCACCTCCTAGTTTTTCCAGCTTCTTTTTCAGTCTTCTATACCTCTTACTCATTTTTTCATGGGAGTGTAACACATCAGCATAGGCATCTTCCCAGTCATCTAAAGTGCAGCTAGAGAAGGGGATGATTACCTCTTCAGCATCTTGGAATTCCTCTTGATCACTGCTATGGTTGCTCTCGTCAGCCATCATGCAGTTGTCCTCATTCATCCTCTGAGCTAGCTTCAGCTGATCCAGAATGTCCTTAGCGGACCTGCAGTCATAAAAACAAGAATGTAGAGCCTTGTCAGTAGCTGCTCTCATCAGGTTAAAGGCTTTCTGATTTTCTCCATATTTTGACTTGTGACTTTTAGTCCATTTGGACTTTTCTTTTGGCAATCTGTGGGGACCTTGTGAAAATAACTTTCACAGATCCGGATTAATCATTTTCACATAATTGTGAAGACTGCTAATCCATGAGTTAAAGTTAGAGCCATTGAAAACCGGTGGAGAACCCATTGAATAAATCGGCAACTAGATTAATGCAGCAAAGGGTAGAAACAGAAATGCACCAAGGGACAACAGGATCCTCTGCAGATCGTTGGATCTGATCAATCAGAGAACCTGGCTCTGATACCAATTGTTATAATCGGTGCAAGGATTCAGAGGGGGGGTGAATGAATCTCACCCTTAAAAAAAACTTTTCGCTAAATAAAAGACTCGAACACTATCCAGGCAGAACAAGTAATCTGATAACAAGTTGAATATTCTTTTAAACAAAGGAGCAAATATGTAACTGGCGCCCAAATAACCAGCTAGCGGAAGCAGCACAAATGAGAATAAGAAAGCTCAAGACAATCTGTGAAGGGTGGTAGGAGATATGGAAGAACACACTACAAGCAAACCACCGAACAACAGGTTTTTAGGTGGTTCGGTCCACAGACCTACGTCCACCCCTCACTCCTAACCGGAGTGAGGCTTCCACTAGCACAAGCTAGAAACCGCAGACTCAGTCTGCAACAGGTGCTGACACACAGCTTGACCAGGGGAACAAACTCCCCTCTTCCTCCCAACCGGAGGGACACCACAGGTGACTCCCAGTCACTTGGAAACTAGAGGTCGAAGACCTCTCTTCCTCCAGACCAGGAGGGACCCCTAGACTTGCAACCCACAAGCCCAGAACCGGAGGACCAAACCTCCCTTCCTCCAAATCGGAGGGAACCAACCAATGACACCCTGTCAAAGGCAACCTAGAGGTCTCGGACCTCCCTTCCTCCCAACCGGAGGGAACCAACCACAAGTAGCACCCAGCTACTTGCAAACCGAAGACACAAGATCTCCCTTCTCCTGAGTCCACAGGAGGAACCCGATCCCCAACAGGGCAATCGGAAGAACAACAAGTGACTGTTTAAAAAAAATAAAAACCGCAGCAACAGAAAGCTAGAAATGAAACACAATAGTCGTTCTGGATTTGATCCACGAACAGACTGAACAGGTCTTCAATAGACTCTCTCTCTATCTCTCTTTCTTTCTCTTCTGCTCTCCTTTTCTCTCACGCTGTTCTCTCCCTGTCTCTTCTCTTTCTTCTTCTTCTTCTTCTGCTTCCTTCTTCCTTCTTCTTCTTCGCTCTGCTGCTTCTCTTCTCTTCTTTTGCTCACACTCTCAGATTTCTTCGCTGGAGAGCTTCCTCTTCTTAACAGGTCTTCAATAGACTCTCTCTCTATCTCTGTTTCTTTCTCTTCTTCTGCTTCCTTCTTCCTTCTTCTTCTTCTTCGCTCTGCTGCTTCTCTTCTCTTCTTTTGCTCACACTCTCAAATTTCTTCGCTGGAGAGCTTCCTCTTCTTCTGTGGAGAGTTAACCCTTTTCGAGAGGATGATGGGGTGCTTTTATATCAGAAACAGAGCCTCCGAAGGTTGAGTAGAAAATGTCCTAGTGACCACTGATTGGTCCACTTGGCGGGGTAGCACCCCTTATCTAACACGTGTGAGCATCCCGCCCCTTTTTCCCATCGGATCACGTGCCCCCTCGAATGGTTGGAGGCATCCTCAGACTTGAACGAAAGTTCCTTCCTCGTGGCAGGGTAGCAGTCAGTGGCTTACACGTGTCTGGCTCGTAGGATTCTGTTTCTGGAGACTGACCGCGTTGACGCACTGCCATCACTGCGTCTACTCTTTGCTTGTACACATTTGAATTTACCCCACTGCGTCGACCCTGCTGTGGATAGCGTTGACGCGTTGAAGACAGCCAGAGATCAGTCGCCCCTTTCTTAAACTGATGCGTCGACGCTGCCAGTTGGTGGTGTTGACGCACGGATGAAGATCAGAAGTGTGTATTGGCCTCTCTTCCGCCGCTGCGTCGACGCTGCTTGTTGATGGCGTTGACGCACGAACATGTACATTAAGGCACTTGATGGCGTGAAGGAACGAGTGTATAGACTTAGTTGATGCCAATGAATAAGTATGTACACTGAGGGAGTGTATAGACTTGAAACCCAAAGGCAGTGTATAGACTTGGTAAGTCTGAGCCAATGTACAGACATCAAGTGAAGACCAGTGTATAGACTTCTCGTGAAAACCAGTGTACAGACTTTGACGCGTTTGACGGATGTATATACTTAGCCTTTGAGGAACGATGTATAGAGTCTGAACGTGAAGGCAGGCTGTATAGACTTGAAGCGCTTGAAGCGATGTACAGACTTGGTGGTTCAAACAGTGTACAGACTTGTGAAGGCTTCAACGTTGTACAGACTTGGAAGTTCCACTGTGGATGTATGGACTTGATGATCCACTGTGGATGTATAGACTTGAATGAGTGAAGCCAATGTACAGACTTCAGCTAAGTCGGCCACAGGCCGATGTGTAGACTTGGGCTTGGAACGAAGGTAAAGATGAGGCTGTATAGACTTGGCCAGAACGTAGGGAAAAGCACCAATGTGCAGACATGAACATCCAGCAGTGTATAGACTTTCACACAAAAATAGACAAAACAGCATGGCGTCAACCCAGCTGTTCCACTGCGTTAACGCAGCAAGTAAACCAGCAACTACTGCCTCAACGCAGTGTCCTTGTAGCGTCAACGCAGCTAGTGAACAGACAGCCAATGCGTCAACCCAATCTCCAACTGCGTCAACGCACTGCATGAACAATTAGCCACTACGTTAACCCAATCTAGCCATATTCATGAATTAGCTATTCAAGCAAACAATCAGATATTTAAGCAGTCAAACAGTCATCTAAATTAATTAGCACACCTCAGTGTGACTCATGGTGTGTCAGCCATCATCAAAACCACACAGGGGCACAACAATGCCAATACTGGAGTGAAAAATGTAATTATAAGCAAATTCAACAAGTGGCAAATGTTGACTCCATGAACCTTGCCAGTCAAGGCAACACGATCTCAGCATGTCTTCCAGAGTCTGAATAGTCCTCTCTGACTGTCCATCTGACTGTGGGTGATACGCTGAACTGAACGCTAACTCAGTGCCCAAAGCTTTCTGGAAACTACGCCAGAAGCCGGAGGTAAAATGTGGATCACGATCTGACACAAGTGAAACAGGAATTCCATGCAGTGGCACGATCTTCTGCACATAAAGCTCGGCCAATCTCTGCACACTCCAAGCAACTTTAATCGGCAACATTCTGGTAGTTTTAGTCAATCTGTCGACAAGCAACCAGATACCATCAAAACCCTGAGAAGTCTGAGGCAAACCCACCACAAAGTCTGTAGTAACGTAGTCCCATTTCCACATTGGAATCTCTAAAGGCTGAAGTAATCCACCTGGCTTTTGATGTTTGGCTTTAACCTGTTGACAAGTCAAGCACTTAGAAACAAATATAGCCACGTCTTTCTTCATACCTGGCCACCAGAATTGCTTTTTCAAATTCTGATACATCTTGGTGACACCTGGGTGAATAGTAAAATGGGAACCATGGGCTTCACTCAGAATCTCATGCCTCAAATCATCTACAGCGGGAACATACCATCTGCCCTGGAAGCTGACGACCAGCTCGTCATCAAATTCCATATCATATCTTGATATAGCACGGGCCAAATCAGAATCAGCCTGCTGAGCTTCTTGAATCTGCTGATACAAAGCTGAACCCAAAACCAAGCTAGCACAAACTGCCGTCCCCGGATCGGCAGGAATCTCAACACTGAATGCCTCACTCGGAAGCTGTTCCCACAATTTCCATTCATGAAGCAACAAATGATTGACTTGTACTTTCCTGCTCAGAGCATCAGCCACAACATTCATTTTACCCGGCTGATAGGAGAGTGTAAAGTCATAATCTTTCATGTATTCCATCCATCGTCTCTTCCTGAGATTCAGATCTTTCTGGGAGAATATATACTGTAAACTCTGATGATCAGTAAGAATCTGAAATTTCTCACCATACAGATAATGTCTCTAGATCTTCAAGGAAAAAATAACTGCAGCTACCTCCAGATCATGCGTGGGATAATTTTCTTCATGCTGTTTCAATTGTCGAGATGCATATGCAATAACCTTACCATGTTGCATCAACACTGCACCCAAACCCACTCGAGAAGCATCTGTGCAAACAAGAAATCCACCCGAGTCGGAAGGCAAAGTCAACACTGGAGAAGAAGTCAATAGCCTTTTCAATTCAACAAAGCTAGCCTCACACTGATCTGACCAGGCAAAAGGTACATCTTTACGAGTCAGTCTAGTCATCGGTGCTGCAATCTTCGCAAAATCCTGGATGAACCTGCGATAATACCCAGCCAAACCTAAAAAGCTTCTAATCTCAATGATCGCTCTCGGTCTCTGCCAATTCAAAACAACTTCAATCTTTGCAGGGTCCATTGCCACTCCGTCACCAGAAATCACGTGGCCGAGAAAATGAATTTCCCGAAGCCAGAATTCACATTTACTGAACTTCGCATAGAGCTCGTGATCTCTCAGAGTCTGCAGAACGATCCTCAAATGCTGCACATGATCTTCATCAGAAGCAGAGTAGATCAGAATATCATCAACAAAGATCACCACGAACTGATCAAGAAATGGGTGAAAAATACGCTACATTAGGTCCATGAACGTTGCTGGGGCATTAGTCAATCCAAATGGCATTACCAGAAATTCAAAGTGACCATATCGAGTGCTGAAAGCTGTCTTCTCCACATCAGATTCCCGGATCCACAATTGAAAGTAGCCAGACCGGAGGTCAATTCGTGAAAAGACAGTAGCAGACTGTAACTAGTCAAACAAATCATCAATCCTGGGAAGCGGATATTTATTCTTGATAGTCACCTGATTCAGCTGCCTGTAATCAATACAAAGCCTCAGGCTTCCATCTTTCTTTTTCACAAACAACACTGGGGCACTCCACGGAGAAAAACTGGGGCGAATATAGCCTTTTTCCAGTAATTCATGTAGCTGTGCTCGCACAACTTTAAGTTCAGCTGGAGCCATACGGTACGGTGCCTTTGCTAACGGGCCTATACCAGGAATCAGTTCAATCACCATTTCAATCTCTCGCTCTGGAGGCAAGCCTGGCAACTCGTCAGGAAACACATCAGGGAACTCACAGACAACAGGAATATCATTGACATCCTGTCGTGGTTTCTCAACAGCAACCACAGAAGCTAAGAATCCCTGGCAACCTGCACTAAGCAACCTATAGGCTCGAATTGCAGAAATAATCATACGAGAAGAAAGGGATCGAATACCTTGGAAATAAAAAGCTGATTTTCCTTGGGGCTGAAAATAGACTTTCTTCGATCTGCAGTCAACCACAGCTCCATACTGCTCCAACCAATCCATTTCCAGAATAACATCATAATCTGCCAGCTGCAACGCATACAATCTTGCCGGCAACTGGTGATTATCAATCATCACAGGAGACTCTCCCAAACACAAAGGTGTAATCATGAAATCTCCCGAAGGCAATTCAACAAACATCTCACAAGATGTCTCTGATGTCGGCTCCTCAATACATGCCAAGAAAGCCTCAGAAACAAAAGAGTGAGAAGCACCAGAATCAAATAAGACGCGAGCTGAAAGACCATAAAGCATAATCGTACCTTCCACCAAATGGGACGCAATAGCTTCAGCTCTAGTCATATGAGAAACTTTGCCTTTCTGCTTCTTCGATCCGGCTGAGGATTGCTGAGAAGACGCCGACACTTGAGAATAAAACTGTTGTTGAGTTTGCGGTACAAGAGGAGGTCTGAATTGCGACTGCTGAGGCTGAGAGAACTGAGGAGCTTGCAATTGCTTCGGCCTCAGCGGGCAATCCCGAACCACATGACCCGGCTGGTCACATCGAAAGCAAAGAACAGGCAGAGAACACGGCTGGCCCTTATGATGACCACCGCATCTCCGACATGTCCATGGCTGACTAATAGCAGAACCCTGACGAGTCTGAGAAGAAGGCGCTGTCAGTTGCTGGACTACATCCGTACCGGACGACGGCTGCTGGAAAAACCTCTTTTTCTTCTTGAACTTCTTAAACTTAGTCTTGGAAGGAGAAGAAGCACTGCTAACCTCTGGTTGGACCGAGGGAACACCTACCACTGGCGGTCGGTAAGCCTGCTGAGACTGTACTGCGGGCTGAACTGACCCTGCCTGAGGATACTCACCTGGTCTCGCCATCTCCAGCTTAAGTGCCACGGCTGTCTGGCACGAACCATCTAGGTCGGCAACACGACTTGCAATCAGGGGCATCTTCAACTCTGGCCTCAAACCTCGCAAGAATTGCTGAGTCTTCAACGCTTCATTTGCCAGCACATGGGGCGCATACTGACCCAATTCCAAGAATTTATTCCGATACTGAAGCACAGTCATACTACCTTGAGTCAGCTCCATAAATTGATACATTTTAGCCATCTGCAAGCAGGCAGGAGTATAGGCACGCTCAAAAGCAGCAACGAACTCTGCCCAAGTGATCTGCCGAAGAGGTCTGGAATGAAAAGCAATCTGCCACTCGGCTTTCCACCACGTGATGGCAGTACCCTGGAGTTGAAAAGCGGTAAGCATAACCTTCTCATCTTCCACACTCTCCATAGACAGGAACACGCGTTCAATAGCATCCAACCATTGCCTCGCAACCTCTGGATCGGTCTGTCCATCGAAAGCAGGCGGATTGAACATAAGAAATTCTTTCAAAGCCTTGCCTCGACTGCCAGGCACTTCAACCTGAGGAGCAACGATCGGCGATGGAGGAGGAACGACTGGAACAACAGGAACAACGGGGACTACAGGAGGAGGTGCAGAACCACTATCTTCCCTCGGCGCATCTCGAGGAGCACGAGGAACTCGAGGAGGTCTTCCTCGACGGGGAGGCATGATTACACTGCCGAAAGCATAAAACAACAACAAACACATCAAACACACAGAAAACACCCTAAGCCAGCAATAGACAACACAAAGGACTAGCTCTGGACAAACGCAAATTCCAATTCCTTATACAAAACCTCAACTAACTCTCTGATACCAGCTGTGACGACCCAGAGTTCAGGATACCGATATACCGATAACATCGATGCACCGATACCAAGAACTGGGGAAGCCACCCAAGAGGCTGATGAGGCCCCTGGAGGGTTAGTGAAGTTTGTCGAGGGGATGCATAACGAATTACAATTTGGAACACGCATATTACAATTAAGTAATAAAATTAACACAAGTGCGGAAGCAATTCAAAATAACCAGAGTGATATATATATAAGCTAGTCTAGAGACATTAAAGTACTAGTCCAAAAAGGTACAACTACACGGGGCATACCCCGGCAAAAGTACAACAGAGTCTCACAAAGGCAACCCGCCAACTGCTGGCAACTAAGCACGGCCTCCAAGCAACCTCACAAAACACCGGGAGACGGCGGGCGCGGCTCACCTGAAAGGAGAAGGGTGAGTCACAGCCAGACTCAGTAGGGTTCACGTGGATCCCCATCTCGCACTAAACAAGCATACATGCGAAAATAAAGGCAATAGGGCATGCATTTAAATAAAATAGCAGGCAGTGGCATGAATAACTAATCACAAGAAAGCTGTAAACTCTATCTAAGCAGGTATAACAGCTAACACATGCCAAAAATAATTAAATGCAAGCGACTGAAACTAAATCTACCAAGTAGACTAAGCCTTAACCAATCCAAGCAGTAGGGAGTAAGACAACCACTGGAACAGAAACCAGATGCGTCCACTAACTACTTACACTGCGTCTCAAGCACTCGCAGTCGGTAAAACGACAAGCTGAGCGCGTAAACAGTACCAAACCAAGTGACCAGTCAGAGTGACACTTGTCAGTGTCAGTCCACAGCCTCTGACCACGTGTGCACACACTGACTCTCGCCTGAGCCAGGCCCTCTAGCTAGTTTTCTCCCTCGGTAGGACGCTACCGTTGGCCGGGAGCCCACAGAACTAGCTTACAAACCGCGTACGGGAAACACCCCTCCGCTATCCCCAAGCAGGTCAGCACTCAACAGACCTTAGGGCAACAACAGTGGCTCCATTGCAAGGAAAGAAAAGCTACTCTATTGGGATATAGAAACATGCCATTATTTAATACAATAGCTAAACATGGCATGTTAAATAGCTCGGGAAGCATTAAAGCATAAGCCGGCATTCTTTAAAACCAACAGGCATGTGACGGTCTACCGCCCACGCGCCACAGGTAAGTAACGGTCGTGGGTAGGCGCGCTACATGGGAAGTGACGCGCCTAGACCTGGCCATTACCACCGCTGCCGAGCCCAATAAATCCAAACAAACGGGCATGTAACGCGCCAGCCTACGCGCGTTACATGGCTCTGGCAGCCGGTCGACTGGCCGTCAGATCCACCCGAGGCTGATTTACAACTAACAGATAAAACTGCATGAAACAGGATGTAACGAGCTAGCCTAGGCGCGTTACAGCCATCTGGCGGTCGGCCGATAGGCCGCTAGAAGAACCGCCTCAACTAGTCAATGATAGTCAACGAGTAAATAACGGTCGAAACCTGGCCATTACACTCAATGTAACGCCCCTTCATTAGGCCATTACATTTAAGTAACGCGTCCATCTAGGACCGCCAGACGTGTGACGGTTCATGGAAGGACCGTCACACCGCCTGGGCCACGGACGGGTTCGGTTTGAAAACTGGTTCCCTCTCGGACGATAGAAATCGTCGGGTAACGACGTAAAAACTTGTTTCCTGTCAAACCATACATCCCAAACAACAATATAACAGCTAAAAACATCACATGCAAAGCCCACAATGCATTAAACTTAAGAAATCAAGCATGAACACCATGAATGGAAAACTACCATTTAGCATGCTATAAGCGCCTAATCAAGGGAACGAGCTACATGAAATGATCCTAGCAAGCTCAGGATTCCGTCCCCCTACCTCTTGCAAGCCCAAACGGTCGAAAAGGCCGCATGCAAGGAGGAAGGGTCACGGGGCCTTCACGCTCCACCTCGCTCCCATGATCACCAAACCATGCCGAAATGGGTACCCACGCGTTCCTCTCGACGCGAGGAATCCACCAGCGCCATCCATGCTTCAATCCGCCATTGAATGACCTGCAACCCAAGAGAGGGGAAGAGGACGGCCGCGGAGGAGAGAGAGACAGCGTGAGGGAGAGTGAGATCGACGAGGGGAGAGAGGGAGTGAGGGTGAGAGGTTAAGAGAAAAGAAAAAAAGAAAGAAAAAAATAAAATTAAAATATATATATTAAAATCTTATTAATTCTAATAACCCTCAATTAACTCCAATTAAATCCGGAAAAATACCAGAAAATTCCTAAAAATTCAGGAAAATAGCCGAATATTCCAGAACAAATATTAGATCCAAACCACTAAGGATCCACTAAGGCACGGGCCTTACACTCGGACACTGGTCGATCAGCTGGCCCAAGCTCGCCATGGCCGACCTGAAGGGCGAGCTCCTGGAAGAGGAGCGTCAGTCTCAGGTCGAGCGCTCCGAGCAGTGGAGGGCCGAGCGAGAGGAGCTTAGCAACCAGGTCCGGGGGGCTGAGCGAGTACGGGAGGAAGCCGAGGTCACGCGGCTGAGGCTGAGGCAAAGCTGTCCGAGACCGAGAGGAAGTTGCTCGAGGCCGAGCAGAGAATAGCCGAGCTTGAGAAGGAGGCTGAGCGAGTTGAGGTGGAGGCGATCGAACGATACAGAGGTTCGGAGGGCTATCACGCAGCTCTCGAGAAGGTCACCTTCTCGTATTATAAGCCAGGCTACCATCGGGGGCTGCAGAAGGGATTCACCCAAGGTTACCATCGAGCGATCATCGAGGCCCAGCAGTAGGTGCCCGACGAGCTTGTCTTTCCGACCGGGCAATGCTACAACTTGGATGCGGATACTACGGATTCTTCCTCTTCGACGTCGAGTGAAGGAGACCGTGGGGATGCCTGCAGCTCGGTGGAGGGATCGCCAACTCCGGTCACCTCTAGAGGGCACGCGGTCAAGGCAGTTCCCACACAAGTGGGGTCAGTGTCTAGATCGGCCGTCACCTAGGGTACCGGGGGCAGATCTCCTGGCGCTGAGGATCCTCCAACTGTCAAACCTCAAGAAAGGCTGCGGGCCTCTCAGAGTCCTCCTGGTTCCACAGGCTAGGAGGAAAACAAAGTTGATGCACTGGTTCTTTTCTTTTTCTTTTTTTTTTGCCATGTAAGATTGGCCCTTGCGATATGTAATGGCAGTAGTATTTAGTACAGAGTTGACTGTTTCTTACTGCCTTTGGCGTGATTTGACCACCAGATCTGCAGTTGCTAAAAATGTGGGGATTTTATTTGCGGATATCTCGCGTCCGGCGACTGTCGCAGTACTGGCGCCTTTCCGACTTTCCATGCCTTGAATGACTTGTCATTTCACGCGTTCCCAGGGAGAGGTCATTGGAGGGAGGGACGAAGCAACTGTCCCTTGGGGAAGGGTTGCCGCCTTTTGCATTTTTTCGAGGGGAGGATCACTTAAGACGAGCATTCCCCCTGCTGGCCTATAAGAAAGGTCCCGGAGGGCGCCTCCACTTCTCTTCAACGCTTAAGACTTTTCTTGCAGTTCTTCATTTTTCTCCCTTCTTGCGAATTGCTTGTCTTTGTGCGGGGGAGTTATCAGTGAAACATGGGAGGTGATTCGGAAGATGATAATCCTGGCGGCCACCGCAGGCGCTCGTGCTACTTCGGCGTGGAAGAAGGACAGCGATGGGCGGGCGGCGTTCAAGAAGGGATAGCACGTAGAAGCGCGCCTATTCCCGACCATCGGACCGCCGCCACCATCTTAGGATGAAGGTAGAAGCAGAGGTAGAAGTAAGGGTACCTCTCGAACTATTCCAAAAGGAAAAAATGTCTGGAAACCGGTGGCCGCTTCAGGTTCAGTTGTTCTTAAGAATGTAAAAACTGATGAACCTCCTCCAAGTAAGATATCTGACTCTCCTGACAGTACAGATGTGATTCTTGTGGGAGCCTCTCCAACAATGATTACTGAAGATGAGGTGGTGCCTCCTTCAAAGGTTGCGGTGGATTATTCTGATGTCTTAAATGGCACTTCCGCTGTTGATCATGAAAATTCAACTCCTGCTCATATGGATATCATTGCTAAGGAGACTAATGTTGAACCAAGTTTATTACCTGTATTTTATTTGGCTAGATCGGTTATACCCCCAGTAAAATGCAATGCTCCTCCTAATATGGAGCTCCCTTCAGGACAAAGACTTGATGCAAATGCTATCATTGTTCCTATTCCAGAGTTAGCTATTGTTGATTCTAGAAGTTTGGGCTCACAACAGTTTCCTACTTCCTCATTAGGCCTTCAGCCAGTGTCATCTTATTCCTCTCAGACTCAGCAGCATATTGTCGATTTGGTAGCTAAAAGACAGGACATTGCTTCTGCAGCTGCTATTGATAATGTCAGGGTTCTTTTAAATGATTACACAGGTGTTAAAACTAGATCCATGATCAGGTCGGGATCATCAGGAAATCTCCCTATATCAAAATCCTCATGAATTTCATTATTTGGAATATATGAGGTATAGGAAATGATGTTTCAGTTGGGAGAGTGAAACTTTTCATTAAGACTCATAAAATTGACTGTATTGATGTACTGGAACCCAAACTTCATGTCAATAAAATGCAAGGCATATGCAGAAAGTTGGGTATGGATAATTGTATTGCAAAATGTGATGATATGGCTCATATTTGGATTTTTTGGAGGGACACCCTGGTTTTCTCAATTGTTAGTTCAGATGAGCAACAACTCACCCTTACTCAATCAGGTTCTGTGTGGCCATTTTTTCATCTATATGTTGTCTATGCAAAATGTTCTGCTTGGGAGAGACAACCTTTGTGGACATCTCTTCAATTGGTGCACTCACAATTTTCAGGGCCTTGGTTAGTCGCTGGAGATTTTAATTGTATCCTGACTATAGATGAAAAACTAGGTGGAAATCCACCCAATTTGGGTGTAATCTCTGACTTTAATGAATGTGTGTCAGATTGTGCACTTATTGACGTAGGCTTCATGGGGTCAAAGTATACATGGCATAATAATCAAGCTGGGTGCAATGGTATTTGGGCAAGGCTAGATAGGGTTCTGATTAATTCAGAATGGCTAAACTCGTTCCCCATTTCAGTTGAGCACTTGTCCAGGGAAGCTTCTGATCATGCTCCATTATTGGTGAAATTGCTTCAAAATAATAAATTCAAGAGAAGATTTTGTTTCCATAATATGTGGACTTTGCATGACAATTTTCTCATGGATGTTAATACCTGCTGGAATACTAGTCCTCTGGCCACCTCTGCTATGACTACTCTGTATCTGAAACTTAAATACTTGAGGAGAATGCTTCACAATTGGAACAAGCAGACTTTTGGTCATGTCCAGTTAAACTTGAATGCAGCTGAGGATTCAGTACTCAAAGCATAGCATTCTTATGATTTACATCCATCTATGGACAATCACACAACATTGGAGGAAGCCAAATCCCTTATTTCTAAAAGACTATTACAGGAGGAATGTTTTTGGAGACAGAAGTCTGGGATCAGATGGTTAAAGGAGGGGGATAGAAACACTAGATTTTTTCATACTTCAACCAAGGCCAAAAGAAATAAGCAGTGTATTACTCAGCTTCGGAATTCCTCTGGTATATTAACTTCAGTCCATAAAGAAATGAAGGGAATTGCATTTAATCATTTTCAGACTGCCTTTTCCTCTCAGCACCATTATATTGAGGAATCCTCTTTAAATTGTATTTCGAATTTAGTCACCCAGCAAGATAACCAAATGCAATGTGCTATTCCCACTGAACAAGAAATTAAAGAGACAGTCTTTGAGCTTTCTGCTGACAGTGCACCAGGTCCCGATGGTTTCACAGGGGCTTTCTTCCAAAAGACCTGGACTATCATTGCTGGAGTGGTTGTTGGTGCTGTTCAAGAGGCTTTTACTAGTCCACAGCCTCTCCCAAGATCTGTAACATCCACCTTAATAGCTCTTATTCCTAAAAGACCAAATGCTGTGGAGATTTCTGACTATAGGCCTATCAGTTTATGCAACTTTTTCTATAAGATCATCTCTTCTATTGTTAATAAAAGGTTGGCTTCTATTCTTCCTAGCATTATATCACTGGAACAGTCTGCTTTTGTAAAGGGGAGGCACATAACAGAAAACATTGCTCTTGCTCAAGAATTGACACAGGAACTGGGCAGAAAAACCAGAGGAAGGAATGTTATTTTTAAACTGGATATGGCCAAGGCTTATGATCGGCTAGAGTGGGATTTCCTGTTTGCTGTCCTTCACAGGTTTGGCTTCAGTTTGGCTTTCATTCAAATGATTGGTAAGATGATTAACAACTGCTGGTTTTCAGTTCTACTGAATGGTGATGCAGCTGGTTTCTTTAAATCTTCAAGAGGTGTTCGGCAAGGTGACCCTCTTGCCCCCTCCTTATTTATTATTGCTGAGGAAAGCTTGAGTAGGGCACTAAAGGAAGCTCATTTAAATAGACAAATAGACTGCTTCCAAGGGCCTAGGAGGTGTCCCACTATATCCCACCTATTATTTGCAGATGACACCATGATCTTTGCAAAGGCTAGCGTTCTCTATGTCAGAAACTTATTAAAAATTCTCAAGAATTATGAAAGAGGGTCTGGCCAGCTTATTAATATCAGTAAAAGTGGATTCTTTTTGCATCCAAAGACTAATGCTTCCATTATTACTCGGATTTCTAATCTCACAGGCTTCACAAGACATAGTTTCCCTCACAAGTATCTTGGATTCCCTCTGGTTTTAGGCCGAAGTAAAAAAGTTCATTTTGCTGGTATCATTCAATCCATTCAAAAGAAAATTGCTGGTTGGAAATCCAGCTTACTCTCCCAGGGGCAAAGTTGATATTGATCAAGCATGTGCTAACCTCTATCCCAATCTTTACTCTATCCTCTTCTCCCCTCTATTCAGGAACACACCTTATGCTTGAGAGGTCTTTTGCCAATTTTTTTTGGGGCTCCTCCCAAAATGGGAATAAAAGACATTGGAGATCATGGGCTACCATTTGCAGACCTATTTCACAGGGAGGCCTCGGCATTATGTCACTTAGGCAAATGGAAATAGCCTTAAGAGTTAAGATGCTATGGCAGGCTTTGCATACTAATTCACTGTGGGCTAGTTTCTTCAGAGCAAAGTATTTTGGGCAGAAACATTTGAGAGATGTGCATTTTAATACTATGAATGGCCTTGCTAGACGAAGCTGGACTAAGGCAAAAACACTGGTCCTCCAATTTCAAAAGGTCATCATTGGGGATGGCAAGCTCACAAATTTCTGGTATGATCATTGGATTGGGAATCAATGTTTGGCTGACTTTGTTCCTGCTAACAGCATTCCTAACCCTCATATCTCTGTTAATGACTTCCTGATGCATTCATCAAGAAGTGAAAAGGGACTTTTAGACAGTTTTATGCCTACTTATGTCAAGACAGCAGTTATCAACACCAACCTATCTTTAGATACCGATTATAATGCTTGGAGTTTGTCAGCCTCAGGGAGTTACTCAGTGGCTTCTACTTATCAGGTTGTTTCTGAAACTGTTTCAAACCAGCCAGCAGTGCATTGGGAAAGGCTGTGGTCTCATTGGTTACCAACGAAGATTTCTGTCCATTTGTGGAAAATCCTTCACAACAGCCTTCCTGTTGATTCCAATATTCAGCGACTAGGTGTGCACCTTTGCTCTATTTGTTCCTGCTGTCAGGTCCACCGTGGGGAAACCATGAACCATCTATTTCTCCACAGTGAATTATCTTCACACATATGGTCATACTTCAATTCTATTGGACTGCAGTTGGAAGGAAATTCCATTATCTCACTCATCTCCAATGCTGCTAGTACTATTCAACCGAAATCAGCTTATGGCCATTAATCCTAGCAGTCATTGGCTATGGCTGCTGGAGTATTTGGAGGGCTCGAAATTCTGTGAGGTATGAAGGCAGTACTCTGTACAAAAGCAGGGTACTTCACCAAATCCTAAGTCAAGTGAAAACCGCCTGTGCTAATGCCAATTTCAAGGAAGCTAATATTTACAAACGGAAGATTCTTGATACCTTGGGTATTTCTACTCACCTTTCTAATGATGCTCAGCTGAAAATTGTAAAATGGATATGCCCCCCTTGGCCATCTCTCAAATTAAACTCTGATGGTGCTTGCAAACCCAATGGAAATTCAGGAGGTGGAGGTGTTATAAGAGACCATAGTGGTAATGTTTTGCTTGCCTATTCCCATTTCTATGGTCAGACCAACAGTCTTGTAGCAGAAACGAGAGCTCTGCTTGATGGTATCAAGTACCTCCACACTATCTCAAGCCAGCCAGCCCTTATTGAATGTGATTCACAAGTCCTTGTTCGACTAATTAAAAAGGAATACTAATGCCCTTGGTCTATTCTATCATATGTCAGAGTGATTTGGAGATCTATCTCACAGCATGACAAGATTGATCATATTTACAGAGAAGGCAATAAAGTAGCGGATTCATTGGCCTCTTTAGCTTGCTCATCAAAATGTAATGTTTTTCTTTATTACAATGAGCTACCCTCAATTATAAAGGGAGAGGCTCGGTTGGATAAGCTGGGTTTTCCCAGCATCAGATTGATGTAATCTCTATTCTTTTACTTTAGCAATAAAATTTACCTCCTAGTGGTCTGATGGTCCCTCCCATCCGCCCCTATGCAGGGCTTTTTGGAAAAAAAAAAAAAAAAAGAAAGCAGGGCGTCCGGCACGGCGGCCTCGCCCTACTCCTTCCTCACCTTTGCCTGCTTCTCCCTCCTCTTCCATCCTCGCCGCCCCCTTCTTTCTCCCTCTTCTGCTCTTCAACCAACTTCTTCCCTCTTCTTTCACACTTTGGAGGATGCCTTCATCCTTGCTCGCACCACTTGGAGGTGCTTGCTTTCTGTTCGGCTTCCGTCCTCCTTCCAAAGAGTTGGCAGAGGACGCCTTCACTTGTTTTCCTTCTTCTCCTTCCTATGATACCTTTTTTTCTGAGTTTCCCAAGTGAATAAGGTCAGCTGATGTAATACCCTGGATTCTTATCGAATCTTTCAGATCTTTATCGGAGTGCTTTCGGGTCGCTTTTGTGGGTCCTGAGTTGGATTTTACAATCCATGTGAGTTTTTCTCTTGTACAAGTTACGGAACCCAGTGGTGAGTTTATTTCTCAATTCATCGACTCGAGGATGCTATAGTTGCGATGTACTCTTTGAGAAGATTGTTTCAGCTATTTTTTCGTATTTTTCTGAATTAGTGTATTTTCGACACAAAAATTAGAATTTCATAAAATTATAAAAATTCCTAATTTTCTTTCTATTTAACCTTCCTCACCCTCTCTCCTCCCTCATTTCTCACCTCTCTTTCTCTCTCTCGTTCTATCTCCCCTCTACTCCTCTCGACGTGGGGTGCACACCGTTGGCGAGCTGGCTGAGGTGGGAACGTGATGGGGTGATCGGGATGCATGATGGGGCGACGGATTGAGCGTGGCGCGGCGCGAACCCTCGGTGGATTCAAACCCAGCGCGGTTCGTTGTTTTGGCAGTTTTCAGCGCGGTTTAGTCGCTTCAGGGCACAGAATCGTCGGTGGAGGTAGGGAAATTGATCACCTACTTCTTTTCTACGTTCCCTCGAAGTTTCACACTGAACGGTGAGCATAGGAGTGGGTTTTACGTTGCTAGGGTAAGATCATGCTTTTGGGATGTTCGCAGGGTTTGCCAGAAAATGGTGACGATTTTTAGATCAGTTGGTATTAATCGAACCCCTGGAATGTCAGCGTTCCAGATCCGTTGATTTCATGTTGATTGGTTGTCATTTGGGGTCGGTACGAGCCCGGGAACCCCGATGACTCAATTAGGGTCAATTAGGTAGAATTGCCCATTTTGAGCCATTTGTGCGTTGTTTTGACCCCTTCCGGAGTGTGGAAGGTTGGTATTATCATTGTGGTTGTTATCCCCTTCGATCGAGATCGAATGGGGCGTGGAATCGGGCCTGAGGATTAGGGTTTGATCAGATTTCCGCCGTAACCGGTCGACCGGACCGGATGGGCCGGTCGACCGGCAGGCGTTCGCAGGACCGTGTTGGGTCCGGGCGTTGGTCCGGTCGACCAACCACCCTGGGCCGGTCGATCGACCCTGCCAGGCCGACCGACCCCAGGGGTGAGGTTGATCGAAATTCTGTATTTATGTTCGTTCTGAGTCCTGGTCGGTCCGGTTGAGACCCAATGATCGACCTATGGCCTCGAGAGTGTCCCGGACACCCTGTGAGTTCCGTGTTCGTGTTTCTGGGGTGTCGAGAGGTGCCATATTACCTCGATTAGTATGTCTTTAGGTGTGTGTGTTTCGGGCTTTGTGTTACGCTCGATCGAGTCACCGTGTATCGGTGTGAGTGCGATGGGGTTCCCCCGCATGTGTGTGGCCTCCCTTGAGTTCCCGTCTTGAGGGGATGGCCTCGGCGGCTCATGAGCTGCTTCGGCATTCGTGCTACCGTGGTTTTAGACCTAGTCAAGAATTTAAGTCGGTTGGCCTTGGCGGCCCAACCATCGTCCGCTTCTTCGTTATGGCGCCCCTTTCGTAGGCCGCTACAAGTCGTTGACTTAGGTCAATGTTTTAGGGCGATTAGTGTGGTGGTTATCTCTTGGACCGCCTAGTCCGTGTAGTGTGTCTGTTATCGACTGCTTGGTGGTTTGTCTGGGTAGGTCAGTCGGAGTTTGACTGAGCCTAACGGCCATAGCTTTGACCGCTACAGTCACCTCATGGCCCTGTCTATGACCACCAGTGTCTATGCCTCTATGTATGTACAGAGTGTCGCTTTTCGACGTTTTGGTTTCCAATTGTCTTGGCTCGACCGTGTGGTTTATCTTTCGTCCCGTGGATGTCTCTTGATGTCATATGAGGGGTATGACCATGATATAAGGTAGCCAGGCATGCCTTGGTTTCTGTACTATTGTAGAGTCGTTGTCAGGTTCCGGTCAACCCGGTGAGACCCAGTGGTTGACAAGTAACCTTGTGTGTGTCTCGACTATTCTGGATAGCTCGAGACAGTGGTTCTGGACGCCTAGAGGTACTGTCTTACCTCGGTCTGAATGTCCAGATGTGTTGAGGGTCTTGATGCTCCTTAAGGTCTCTATGAGTCATTTTATATGGTTGTGTGGGTCTGATGATCCAGTGTCATTTTCCTGTGGCTTAGGATTAGACCGATTGGCGACGTGTCACCGCTTTGAACGATGATCTTGACCCAAGTCGTGAGACTCAAGGATCGTTGTGTTTTAAGGTCTAGTTGCCCTGTCCTAAGTCTGTTGGCAGTTGCTGTACTGCCTTTGTGCTTCGTAGTACGGGTGATAGTGCGTGCTTGGCCTGTCTGTACTGCAGCACTCGTGTTTCAGAGTCTTTGTGTCTAGTGAGCCTCTACTAGTCGTAGCCCCACGACCTCGAGTGTCGGCCCACCTGGGAGTGGGGGTGGGGCAGTTCCCGATATACGGTTTGTAAGCTAGTTCCGTGAGCCCTTGCTTTACAATAGCGTCCTACTGGGAGGGAAAACTAGCTAGAGGCCTAGCTCTAGGCAACAGTCGGTGTGTGCACACATGGTCAGGGGCGTTTGGACAAGCGCCGACGCGCGTGACCCTAACTAGTCACTCGTTATTGTAGTTCCTGTTCTGGTTCAGAGAGTATCTCAGTCTCCATCGTTCTCGACGTCCGTAACGAGATACCTGCGGCGCAGTGTAAGACGTCAGTGGACACATCTGGCTATGCTTCTAGTGAGGAGGTGCTTCTGTCAAGTGACACGTGACCCTCGCGTTTCTCGCACTTCATGTCGTGACCTTTTCGGGTTAGTCTTTTCTTGGCTATACCCTAGGTCAGTGTTGTGTGGCATGCACGATGCTCCAGTCGTGTAAGTGGTTACGTTCAGGGAGCGTGCACGACAATCCAGTCGTGTAGGCTTTAGTGTTCCGTGTCTGTCTAGGTTTCTTCTAGGCTTTTTACCTGCTTCCGTAGGCCTTAGTGTTGAGGCAGGTGTTTTGTCGACGGATCGGTAACTCCTGACTTTGTAAGATCAGGGTTTGCCCTTCTGTCGTTGTTTGGAGTAACTTAGGGAGCCAAGCTTCTCTCGGTGGTCGTGTTCCGGTCCTTGCGGCTTTACTTTTCCCTTTTCTTTTAGCTGTTCTACTCCTTCCGTTACGGCTTTCTTTTATAGCTTTCTAGTTGTAGTTTAGCTTTTCCTGCTTTACTACTACTGTTATTTTAGCTGTTGTTCCATGTTACTATGTTATTTTTCAGTGGGGATCCGCGTGACCCCTACTGGGCCAGTGACACGAGGCTCACCCCTACTTTTCAGGTGTGGCGCTCTTCTTCCTTCACGGTTCCTGGTGTGGAGTGTTCGTAGTTGCCAGCGGTACTTGCGTCGAACTTCCCCCGACCTCAGTTTACATTTTCCTTCATGTTAGAGTGTACTTGTCTTTCCTGTGGATTGGACTCTGGTATAATTGTTAATTTGAACTGTTAATTAAAAAGTAATTTTATTTCTGTTACTTTAGCAAACCTGATTAATGAAATTTAATTGCTTACTATTATATCTGCGACTTCAATGTACTACACGACAATCCTTTTTCCCTTCGGAGCTTTACAGCTCTTGGGAGGCTTCACGGGTTCCAAATGGTATCGGGTCTGCTCGTTAATCCTATCGGGTATATCCGGTATCCGGAGTCCGGGTCATCACAGGTGGTATCAGAGCGGTTGTTGTCTGAAGTACATGGGAATCTGAGATATACAGTGTCCAGAGTCCTTAAAGTCTAGTAAAGTCTTTCGCTGGCTTAGGTTTCGCGATTCCTTGTCGCTTTGTTTTCCATAAGTGGTCTTGTGCGTGCTGTGTTGGCACTGTACGAGATGGTTTTGCTCTCGTCAGGATGCGACGGGATGCTCTTTTTCATCGTGGTGTTCTTCTCGATCATGCTGTACTTGGCAGAGTTCGTTGGTAGGCTTGAATCTACAGTACACTGTTCAAGATTTTTCCGTGGTTTGTTCAGGTGGCTGGTGACTTATAGCGTTGGTGTGCTGACCATGCACGTTCTCATGCTGTTTTGGTCATCCCAGCTTAAGTCTGTTCAGCTCCTGAGGTGTTTTACTTCTGATGAAGTGGTTGCTTTATTGCCTCGATTGAGAAGATGCTCAAGCGAACCAAGGATTTTCCTTCCTGGTGAGCTACTGTTAGTGAGCTTGATTCTCATCGTCCTATTTGGTGGAGTCTTTTCGAGGTAACCCTTAGAAGTGCTATCTTAGTGAGACCTTTGTCCTGTGTCTACTTAAGTGTGGACAGTGTTTATTCTGAGCCTGATCTGCCTCTTTGTTTCGCAGTTGCTTGGCTTAGGACGCAGTTTTGTGTTAAGAGCCATTGTGCACCGTGTTTATAGTGCCGTGTCTAGCGGCCGATGTGTTGTGAAGGCTCAATAATTATTTTCAGGGCATAAGGGTAAGCTAAGATTAGCAGTTTTCTTCGTGCTTTGTGTTGAAGCTGGCGATCTTCTTGGTATGCACCTTGGCGACTTGTGATCGGTTGCTAGCAGGATTAGTACTCGTGGTGTAATACATTGTGATTTTCATAAATTGCGATGGCGCCGAGTGTGTGCTGAGATGCAGATAGCGGGATATTTTTGATGCCTATGTGTGTTGTATGAGTGCGCAGCGGAAGTGTGTGGGTTGATAACCCACAGGTCGAGGATCATTGGTTGTAAGATTCTGACCGATCGAGAGAATTGCCTTTTAACCCTGCGAACTCTATCGTGAGACCGTTTAACCCTGCGAACTCTGAAGAAATCAAGGATTTTTTCTCTCTATCTGTAGACGTGTCCCCAGGCTTTATCTAGAGATTTCTTCTCGAATATGGAGTCTTTTTCGATGCCATTTCTTCTGGATGAGAGATAACTTGATTATCTCCAACTTTTGTGATAATATCTCGTCCTAAAAATGAATGGAACCCTAATTTCGGGCTAGGCTTTCTAGGCTCTATAAATAGACCCTAAAGGCCGAGTTTGAAAAGGGGGGGAGGAGATTTTTGGTCGACGGTGAAGCCCTGCCGCATTCTTGAGCGACCTAGCACCAAGGAGGGAGGCTTTCTATGTCCATACAAGCCTCCGGTTCAGGGAGTAGTCGAGTTTTGAGTCTTTTGTGTTTGATAGGTTTCGTCACTTTTTCATCGCATGCATTACTTTCTCCCCACGTTCTTCTTCATTCTCATCACCATGCACACATCCACCTGCATTTTTGACACCCTAGGGGTTTAAAATCCCCCAGGTATCCCCCTTTCCACTTAGTCACGTTCAGTCCTCATTATTTTGACATATACTACACCATTCAGTTCTAATCTAGGTTGTTTCTTTGTGTTTTTACGTTGTTTTGCAGGTCAGCAATCCTTAGCACGAGGCCCATCCCCTCTGGCCGGCTGGAGAGGGTGGAGGTTGGACCCCTTTGCGACTTTTGGCTCGGTGGTCTCGAGCGGTTCTCTTCTGTCCGTGCAAGGAGACGTGCGGTGCATCTTCGGCCGTTCTTATTCGTCCGTCGGTCGTTACAGAGCCATTCAACATCCAGGAGCGCTTCCTCCCGCATCTTCTGCAGCACCCTTAGGCGGTCTATCGTAAGACCGTGCATCTATAGGCAGTTCTTCGTCAACCGCTCATCTTCCCTGTGCTGTAGCTAGGCGAGTGTCTCCGCTTCCTTTCCAAAGCACGGCGTGTTCATCACGTTCGACGCTTTGGTGGCGATCACGGTCATTTTCATTTTCTGTTCTCCTCTTACTATCTTTCACTTACTCATCGCATGTTGATTTATTCATAACACCATCTTCCTTTAAGTAAGAGGAGAAAATATATCTACACCCTTCTTTTGTGGCGATCACGGTGGGACCACTAGTGCCCATCGTGTTAGTGGCTTGCTGACCCCCCCTTTTTCTTTGTTAGTTCTGTGTTTTGGGAGTGATTTCAGGTTTTATGTTGGTATCTGTTCCTGGATGTTGAGCGGTTAGTACAGAGCCGTGCAAGACCTTGGGCGGCTATTAGGGCACCGCTCTTCTCTCCGACGGGGTCTTGACTCCTACGACTCTGCTGCCGCAGGCGGTCTGTCTTAGACCGTTCAAGTTTTGTGCGGTCATCCCTTGGCCGTCTATCCTCTTGGCACAGGTGCGTTTCTGTCTCCTTCCTGTCTATTCTGGCTACTGTTATACGGTTTATACATGTCCGTTCTATACGTTGTGCGGCCCACTATCGACTGTACATCCAGGTTTCATTCCAGCAGTTTCTGATCGTCTATTTCCTTTTGATATTGCGCCGTGGCTTGAACGATCCATCCTAGACCATCTATCTTGTGGTGCGGTCTCCCATAAACCGTCCTTCGGATGCCACAGTGCACCCGAGGTTGCTTTGCTTGACATACTTATATTGTTTTTGTTCTCCTTAGTGCTGCTTATTGATCTCCCCCTTGTTATATGTTGTTGTGCATACTTGTTCTCATCTTTGCATGTTTATTTTGATCATTGGTTGCTAGTTTATTAGGCTAGATTTGCATGCACTCCGGTGTACATAGGAGCATACATCTCTTTCATAGTAGTTGCATTCCTACCGAGGTAGGGTTTCTCTCGTCTCCATACTCCTTGGAGCCGACTAGGTGACCTTGTCGAGGACCTCCGGAAGCCCCCGTGAGCCATGGATTCCCACACAGGCGTCGGGCAGGTTGTACCGTACCATCCCCCAGTCTAAGGTTTGCATTCGCGGGAGAGAGAGTCCTTTAGAGTCCATTCTTTCCCTGTTTAGGTACCTTGTGGTTGAGTGACTTCACATTTTAATTAATCCACTAATGTCCTAAAAGAGAACTTATCAAAATCCTCGCGCATCATTTGATATTGGTTTGGATAATTGGTTGATTCTTTTCTCATCTCTCTCCTCCATTGTATGTGGCATGGTGTCCTCATTTGCATCTTTTTGATGAATTAGGCTTGTTAGGTCTAGTTCATCTGCGCACGTCTCCATTTAGCTGCATTTGTCTTAGGTTCATTCCCCTCCTTGTATTCATTTGAAATTCACTGTATAAAGTCTCCATTCTTCCCATGGGGCACTTCTCCCCTGTACCTTATTCCTATACCTCTCCATCTTCTTACTCCCGTGTGGATTCCTCTTCCCATGCGGGCCCATCTCCTTATTCCTCTATTGGACCCTATTCTGTTAACGGGCCTTCTTACCCCGCCCGTGCTGCTGCTAGTCCAATCAATCCTCATTCCCACATACATAATTCTTCCAGGCCCATGCATTCCCTCATTCCCGGAATGGGCTTTCCTTCTTCTCAGGTCGGATCCCCTTATCTGGCCCATCAACATTATCCTGGTCTAAATTCATCATCCCTTGCTCAAGCTGGCCCATATCCTTCTCGGACTCTTCCTACTGAGGAGATGATCGCCCAGGCCCAACGCCAACTTGATGAATTGCAACGACAAATCAATCCTCAAAATTCTCTGGATATCCCATTTGCATTCGAGGTCTTCAGCTCCCGCCACGTCAACAGATTCCGACTTATCGTCGCTATGGTGGAGTTGGTGACCCTTACGTGCATTTGAAGGAATTCTTATATGAGTCGGCCCAGTTATAGCATGATCAACGCCTGCTGGCCTATTTGTTTGGCCTATCTTTAGAGGGCTTCGCCAAGGATTGGTTTTTCACATTACCTCAAGGGCAGATGATGAATTTTCAAGTCATCCAAGCAAGATTCATTCAGCAATATCAAGACCAGGTTAGGCCCAGATGTTCTATGGTTGATCTGGCCCAAGAGAAGATGAAGCCCGGCGAGGAGTTCTCCACGTTTGCTGACCGCTGGCATCGCCTAGCCGCGCAAGTACCAGGGCATATTCCGAAGGGCGAGCAGATCAAGATGGTTATTTCTAACGCAACGCCCGAGCTCAGATGTATCATAGCCCTGAACAATATCACTTCATGGCAAGAACTCTACAGTCGAGCCCGCTTCATTACCCAATAATTCTTAGTTTCCTTTGACCATGAGTCTCCTCCACCTTCGCCTTCCACATGCACTTTCCCTCCGCCCTCCACTGCAAGTCAGCCCTCCACCTCATATCCCTCCACGAGTCGACCGTCCGCTTGGCCACACCCATATACCTCCATGTGCTCCACCTCGTATCCCCCCATGAGTCAGCCCTCCGCTATTTTATTTCACCACGCCTCTCCTCTTCCGGTCAAGGAAACACTACACCCAGAGCGGGTAGATGTCGTCCACTATATTCCCACGCCCTCCACGCCGTCACAGAACTCTAGCCCTCCACCTTCACCTACGCAATCCCCATTGCCTACGGAGCCTCCGCTCCCATCCTCATTACCTTCTCACCCCCCTCGGCATCCACCTTGCCCGAGGCGGGCTCCTCACTCTTCGTTGCCAGAATCCTTTACAGATGTGTTCAGGGCTTTGATGGCCACTCATGCTGTAACAACCCTGGAAAAAAAATAGATTTTTAAATAAATCAAATTAAGATAAAAGATAAGTAAATAGATGACAAAGAGCCTAAATGAGTAAATCATTAATCAAGAGGAAAATAACGCCTTTTATCAAGGCGCTAATTTAAAAGGAAACGCCTCTATCTAAGGCGTTAATTTAAAAAGGACGCCTACACACTAGGGCGTCAAATTTTAAACGATGGGAAAATAAAATTAAGGAAAGAAAAGAAAACACCCTCACCTTGGGCGCGTTTTTAATAAGTAACGACTAGGACAACGTCGTCAATTAAAACACATGACCTAGCCTAAGGTGTGAATTCAGTTCGTGTTTCGTTCGACCCAGGAGACCATCCAGGGCAAGTTCTGGATAACTACGACAAAGATGGAAGATGGTAAGGACTCTATCATGGAAGTATTACTTCCAATACAACTCTAACCCTATTAGGATTCCCAAAATCTTATAAATAACCTTGTCCATCGAACCCTAAAAGATATTTGGTCGAAGGAGGTTTCGCTCTGCTGCTGTGCGTGAAGAACAGGTTTATGTTCTTCTTCCTGCCTCTGTTTTCGATCAACTCATGAAGAATATTAATTTTTCTTCATCTTATTCTCCTATAGGTTGCCTGCCTTGCGTTTCCTGACGTGCTGAAGAACGAGGGGTTCTTCCTCAAACATCATCTTCTTCTTCTTCTGGTGGTCAGAAGACTCTGTTGCAAAACAGAGTATCGTTTCTTTTCACATATCTTCACCCAGATAATCATCAGGTAGGTTTTCTCAAGAACGTAGCCCAAACTAGCTTAATATCTTTAATAATATCATCGATCCTCCATGCATATAGTTTTATTGTGGTTTCAACTGTTTCTAAGCAATTTTCAAAGCAACGCCCTTGACCAGCGTGCTAATTTAAAGAAGCGACCCACACTAGGGCACTAATTATTGTTTTGACGCCCTGCCCAGAAGTCGTCAATTACATGTAATTAATAAATACCCACGTTTAAAATTTAATATCTATGTAACCATGAATCTAATATATTGCATGAGTATACCTGTGAAATCCTATTAATTATCTTGTCATGACCATGAAATTGTTTTCCTGAAATTTTATTATCTGAAAATTGATAAATTGTTGAATTAACGACCTGCACAAGGTCGTCTCTTATTGAAATGACGCCCCAGACCAGGGCGCTAATTGAAAAATAACGCCCCTGTCCAGGGCGCATTTTGTTAAAATTCCAGAATATTGATTTTATGCAGAATAGAAATATCGAAGGGACGACTATTTTATACGTCGTCAAATTGTGAATAAACGCCTCTGAGTAAGGCGTTAATTGGATAATTAATGACTTAGCTTAAGTCGCTATTTTCTGTATTATTGTTTTACACTGATTACTATCAACCGAAGGGTTATATATATATATATATATATATATATATATATATATATATATATATATATATATATATATATATATATATATATCGGCACTATATTTCCACTCCGTGAATATAGTCCCACGTTTCATGATATTTTTATCGCACTACCCTCAATTCTCATTGACATACAAGCTCTCCATTTGACATTCCGTTCCTTTGGACTAGCGGGTTAGTCATAGAGACCTCCGTAAGACTCCTCAAGCTTTGGATTCCCTCAAGGCCGACTTATCTGGTTGTACCATAAAAACCCATTACACTATTTTGCCATGTCACTCTATAGAAACATGGTATACCTGCCCTCATGTTATGCAAGGTGTGTATCATGAGAATTCTTTTAACGGGATGAGGTTATCATGCCATTTGATGCTGTTCTTGTAAACCCCAATTCTATATTCAACATGATATTCTTGTGGACCTCAATTCTATATTAAGAATGAGGATGTCTTGCCATTGATGTGTTGTTCATGTGGACCTCAATTCTATATAAAGAGTGTCCATACTTGCTTGTCATGGTACCCAAGTTAGGGAACCAATTCCACCTAGTTTTATCGATAACCGTGATTGTACCGTTATTATCGCCATTCTATGTCAAGTGTCATATTTTGGACTCTACTCTATCCAAGTTTATCCTACATGTCTATAAGCTTTATTCTTGAAATTTCATATTGGCTATACACAAAAGTGGATGTTAAAATACATGATTAATGCCTGCGCATATAGGGCCCGATCTGGTCCTAGGAGGAGCACCCGAAAGTACTTGTGCCCATGGGAGTTGATTGATCACGGTATTGGCATTATACCGAAGTGCATGACTAGCTTGATTGAACATTCCACGAATCTTGTACTTGTACTTGACTTGATATTACATGACTTGCGTGACCCGATAAAGGGTAATTTCATACTTGCGTGCTTGAACGTGATAGCCAAATTCCAACATGACATGATGAATACACTTGCTTGAATATCTTGATATCTTTTGATATAAGTTCTTGAAAGTTCATGACTAGTTCTCGTCGCTATCTTATTGTTATACACTCTCTCTATCTTGTCATTTTATGCGAGCATGCATAGCTATAGTACATTCATGAAAGATGTAATTACTTAAACCCCTTGCTAGTTCTTGAGATATAATTTCCTACTGAGCGTTCGCTCACTCAGTGTTTCCCTACTTTTCAGGTAAGTCCGACGATGAGGGAACTCAAACGGATGGGGAAAATCAAGAGTGAAAGAGATAGAGCTTCTTCCGTGTTATCTAGTCTTTTTCATATTTTCTTGAGTCAACCTTGTATTTTTCCTTTATTTTAGTTAGTATTTCAAAGGTTTGTAATAGACATATTCTTATGAAGGAATAAAGGATTTGGTTATCTTTACTTTTGCGCATTTCTGATTTTGGTGTCGAATACACTAATACTCTGATTGACATGATTGATATAAACTCGTCACGCGTCTCCGGGTATCTTCCGCTCTCGGGGCGTGACAGTTTGTGTGGTATCAGAGCCTAGGGTATTCAATTCCTAGGAAAACCCAAGTCCAAGGATAGGTTCAAACCTTTAACCAGCGAGATTGGGTAGAACCAAGGGTTGAGTTAACATAAAAACTTAAAAGCCCTTAAAGCGAGTATATACTAATTTAGTTATTGTAATTGCAGGATAATGGCTGCCGAACGTGCTTAGTGGCGCAACATGCAGCGTACACTTCAAGGCATGACTCAGGTGCTGCAACAAGTAGCACAGGGAGGTGCACAACGAGCAGGGAGTCTCCACCAAGTCTTTAAAAACATGAACCCGCCTAAATTCACGGGTTCTACTGATCCGGACGACGCAGAGCACTGGATCAAGGAGACGGAACGTATATTCCGTGTTATGCAGTGCACGGATCAAGATAAAGTCTTATTAGCTACCTTTCAGTTGGAAAGGGATGCCCGATGCTGGTGGGAATCAATAGAAGCTACTTTAAATCAAGACCAAGTTACTTGGGAAGAATTCGTTGAACATTTCAACGCTAAATATTTTTCGGACCGAGTACAGGAGAAGAAAGCCGCAGAATTCGCGGCACTGAAGCAACGATCTTTGTCAGTGGCCGAGTACGAGGCCCAATTTTCTAGATTATCTCGGTATGCTAAGTACTTAGTTAGCACCGAGAAGATGAAAGCTAGGAGGTTCCTAAATGGGCTCAGGCCCCAATATATCACACAGCTGGTGCCAATGGATATTCAAGTCTATTCGGAGATAGTACGTCGAGCCCAGCTTCTAGAAGCTGCCACGGAACTATCTAATAGAATCCGTGGGAAGGACAAGAAAGAACAAGTTACAAGTTCGGGTTCCTTTAAACCCAACTTCAAGAAGAGGCCTAGCAATGGAGGTACTTCCTCACAAGATCAGAAGTTTAAGAAGACCAAGCCCTTCTCCATCACCACTACCCCATCAAATATAGTGTGCAAGCATTGTGACAAGGCAGGCCATAGAGCAGAAGAATGCTGGAAAAAACTAGGAGCATGTCTCCGCTGTGGGAGTCGCGATCATCGAATTCCCGATTGCCCATTACTTAATGATCAAGCTGGGGACGAGAAGCGCCACTAACCAAGAATGCTCGTCTTCATGCAATTAAGGAGACCGAACAAGAAGAAGAAGGCGGACTAGTAGAAGGTACATTGAAAGTTTGTTCCAAGTCTGCATATGTCTTAATTGATACTGGTGCTTCACATTCAATTGTTTCCAAGAAGTTCGCTGATCCGTTACCCCTAGAACCGGAATGGATAAAATTAGTCTTGTATACTCCTCTAGGAAACGAGACTGATATTACACACCATTACCAGAACTGTGAAGTATTGGTTCATGGTAAGAATCTCCCTATTGATCTTATATGTTTAGATCTAAAGGAGTATGATGTCATATTAGGAGCGGATTGGTTATCTAAATATCAGGCAACGGTCAATTGCCGCAATAGCAAGGTTACTTTAAAGGAGTTCCCAGAACTGATCTTTACTAGCCCCAAGAGGCGAAGTAAAACCCCTCTTATTTCGGCTCTCCGAGCTAGCAAGCTCATCAGGAAAGGATGTGTATCTTTCCTTGCATTCATCACGATTAAGGAGGCTAAGGAAACTAAGATAGAAGACATTCCGGTGGTACAAGAATTTCCGGATGTATTTCCGGAAGATTTGCCTGGATTACCCCCGCAAAGGGAAGTGGCCTTCACCATCGATTTAGTTCCTAGTGTGGGTCTAGTTTCTAAGGCACCGTATAGAATGTCACCTGCTGAACTCAAGGAGTTAAAGGAGCAATTGATGGAACTCATTAAGAAAGGATTCATAAGACCAAGTACTTCCCCATGGGGAGCGCCTGTATTATTTGTAAAGAAGAAAGATGGATCCATGAGGTTATGCATCGACTATCGACAGTTGAATCATCTCACTATCAAGAACAAGTATCCACTGCCGAGAATCGATGAGTTGTTTGATCAAATTTCAGGATCCAAGTACTTTTCCAAAATTGATCTTAGGTCGGGATATCATCAGTTAAGAATCAAGGATGAGGACATTCATAAGATTGCATTCAGAAGCAGGTACGGCCATTATGAATTTGTTGTTATGCCTTTCGGACTAACAAATGCCCCTGCTGCCTTTATGCAGTTAATGAATAGTATATTCAGGCCTTATTTGGATCAATTCGTGGTGGTCTTTATTGATGATATATTGATTTATTCCGAGACCAAGGAAGAGCATGAGGAGCATTTAAGGATTGCATTACAAATATTAAGGGCAAACCAATTATATGCAAAACTCAGCAAGTGTGAATTCTGGCTTGAGGAAGTGACTTTTCTCGGACATGTTATATCAAAGGATGGCTTATCAGTAGATCCATCAAAAGTTGAAGCTGTAATAAATTGGAAAAGACCGACTAATGCTAGCGAGATCCGAAGTTTCTTAGGTCTTGCTGGCTATTACAGGCGATTCATCAAAGATTTCTCTAAGATCGCCGTACCACTTACGAGGTTAACTCGCAAGGAGATCCGTTACGAATGGAGTGAGGAATGTGAAAGAAGCTTCCAAACTCTCAAGGATCATCTTACTACAGCTCCTGTCTTAGCTTTACCAATGGAAGGAGAGAAATTCGAGGTATACATTGATGCTTCTGGCATTGGCCTCGGATGTGTTCTAATGCAACAAGGAAAGGTTATAGCTTACTCTTCTCGTCAATTAAAGAAGCATGAAGAGAACTACCCCATCCATGACTTAGAATTAGCCGCGGTAGTATTTACACTAAAGATCTGGAGACATTATCTATATGGAGTGCAGTTTACTGTATACTCCGATCACAAGAGTCTCAAGTATCTTTTCTCTCAAAAGGAACTAAATATGAGGCAACGACGTTGGCTAGAATATTTCAAGGACTTCGACTTCAATATACAATATCATTCCGAAAAGGGTAATTATGTAGCAGATGCCCTTAGTCGAAAGCCGAGAACACTGTTAGCCAATTGTATGATTCAAGAATGGAAATTGTTGGAGCAATTCTCTAAGCTCAATATAAGCATGGACACGAACTTCAAATGTGTCACATTGTCTCATATAAGCATTCATCCAGACCTATTAACTGAAATACAAGCACTTCAGGATGATGACCCAATATTAGTAGAAATCAAGGGCAAACTAGAAGGACAGTCTGATTTCCAATTAGCATCAGATAGAAGGTTGTTATTCCAAAACAGAACTTGTATACCGGATTGTCCCGAGTTAAAGAAGAAGGTCTTAGATGAAGCTCATAGGTCAAGGTACACGATTCATCCTGGTTCTACCAAAATGTACCAAGATGTGAAAAGAAATTTTTGGTGGCCCAACATGAAAAGGGAAATAGCGGACTACGTGTCGCGCTGTCTCACATGCCAACATGTCAAGGCGGAACACCAAAAGCCTGCTGGAAAACTACATCCTCTAGATATCCCTAAATGGAAGTGGGAGGATATTGGTATGGATTTCATCATGGGATTATCTAAATCAAAAGGAGGACATGATGGAATATGGGTTATTATTGACCGATTGACTAAATCGGCGCATTTCTTGCCAATCAAGAGCCGATGGTCAGTCGATATGTTGGCTGCATTATACATCAAGGACATAGTCAGATTACACGGTATTCCTATTTCAATCGTGTCTGACAGAGATCCCTATTTTACTTCACATTTTTGGAAGGGACTACAACATTCGTTGGGAACAAGGCTTAACTTTAGTACAGCTTTTCATCCTCAAACGGATGGTCAGACCGAGAGAACTAATCAGGTGATTGAAGATATGCTCAGAGCTTGCATCATTGATTTTGATGGAAGCTGGCATGATCGCTTGCCTCTGGTTGAATTTGCATACAATAATAGCTACCAGGCAAGTATACAAATGGCACCTTTCGAAGCCTTATACGGAAGAAGTTGCCGATCACCCTTATGCTGGGACGAAGTTGGAGAGAAACAACTATTAGGACCAGACATGGTAAGGGATACCACTGAGAAGATACAATTGATTAGAGAAAGACTGCAAGTTGCTCATTCTAGGCAAAAGACTTATGTTGACACAAGAAGGAGAGATCTTGAATTCCAAGTCGGAGATCATGTATTTCTCAAGATATCGCCTAGACGTGGCATACGGAGATTTGGCGTCAAGGGCAAGCTTACACCAAGATTCATCGGACCCTTCGAGATACTGGGAAGAGTTGGCGAGGTTGCTTATCGCATCGCATTGCCTCCTCAACTATCCGATGTTCATAATGTGTTCCACATATCTATGTTGAAGAAGTATGTACACGATCCATCACATATTATTGATTATGGAGACTTAGTTATCCAGAAGGATCTCACATATGAGCAGAAGCCCATGAAGATACTAGATCGTGAAGTACGTACTCTAAGGAATAAGGTTATTCCCATGCTAAAAATACAATGGAATAAGAGTTCCGATCATGAAGCCACATGGGAGACCGAGGAATCCATGAGGAAGCGATTTCCAGAATTATTTTAAGGTATATACTCTACACTCTCCACATATATATGTACTAATGAATTTGGGGACCAAATTCTTTTAAGCGGGGGAGGGTGTAACAACCCTGGAAAAAAAATAGATTTTTAAATAAATCAAATTAAGATAAAAGATAAGTAAATAGATGACAAAGAGCCTAAATGAGTAAATCATTAATCAAGAGGAAAATAACGCCTTTTATCAAGGCGCTAATTTAAAAGGAAACGCCTCTATCTAAGGCGTTAATTTAAAAAGGACGCCTACACACTAGGGCGTCAAATTTTAAACGACGGGAAAATAAAATTAAGGAAAGGAAAGAAAACGCCCTCACCTTTGGCGCGTTTTTAATAAGTAACGACTAGGACAACGTCGTCAATTAAAACACACGACCTAGCCTAAGGCGTGAATTCAGTTCGAGTTTCGTTCGACCCAGGAGACCATCCAGGGCAAGTTCTGGATAACTACGACAAAGATGGAAGATGGTAAGGACTCTATCATGGAAGTATTACTTCCAATACAACTCTAACCCTATTAGGATTCCCAAAATCCTATAAATAACCTTGTTCATCGAACCCTAAAAGCTATTTGGTCGAAGGAGGTTTCGCTCTGCTGCTGTGCGTGAAGAACAGGTTTATGTTCTTCTTCCTGCCTCTGTTTTCGATCAACTCATGAAGAATATTAATTTTTCTTCATCTTATTCTCCTATAGGTTGCCTGCCTTGCGTTTCCTGACGTGCTGAAGAACGAGGGGTTCTTCCTCAAACATCATCTTCTTCTTCTTCCGGTGGTCAGAAGACTCTGTTGCAAAACAGAGTATCGTTTCTTTTCACATATCTTCACCCAGATAATCATCAGGTAGGTTTTCTCAAGAACGTAGCCCAAACTAGCTTAATATCTTTAATAATATCATCGATCCTCCATGCATATAGTTTTATTGTGGTTTCAACTGTTTCTAAGCAATTTTCAAAGCAACGCCCTTGACCAGGGTGCTTATTTAAAGAAGCGACCCACACTAGGGCGCTAATTATTATTTTGACGCCCTGCCCAGAAGTCGTCAATTACATGTAATTAATAAATACCCACGTTTAAAATTTAATATCTATGTAACCATGAATCTAATATATTGCATGAGTATACCTGTGAAATCCTGTTAATTATCTTGTCATGACCATGAAATTGTTTTCCTGAAATTTTATTATCTGAAAATTGATAAATTGTTGAATTAACGACCTGCACAAGGTCGTCTCTTATTGAAATGACGCCCCAGACCAGGGCGCTAATTGAAAAATAACGCCCCTGTCCAGGGCGCGTTTTGTTAAAATTCCAGAATATTGATTTAATGCAGAATAGAAATATCGAAGGGATGACTATTGTATACGTCGTCAAATTGTGAATAAACGCCCCTGAGTAAGGCGTTAATTGGATAATTAATGACTTAGCTTAAGTCACTATTTTCTGTATTATTGTTTTACACTGATTACTGTCAACCAAAGGGTTATATATATATATATATATATATCGGCACTATATTTCCACTCCGTGAATATAGTCCCATGTTTCATGATGTTTTTATCGCACTACCCTCAATTCTCATTGACATACAAGCTCTCCATTGGACATTCCGTTCCTTTGGACTAGCGAGTTAGTCATAGAGACCTCCGTAAGACTCCTCGAGCTTTGGATTCCCTCAAGGCCGACTGAGCTGGTTGTACCATAAAAACCTATTACACTATTTTGCCATGTCACTCTATAGAAACATGGTATGCCGGCCCTCATGTTATGCAAGGTGTGTATCATGAGAATTCTTTTAACGGGATGAGGTTATCATGCCATTTGATGCTGTTCTTGTAAACCCCAATTCTATATTCAACATGATGTTCTTGTGGACCTCAATTCTATATTAAGAATGAGGACGTCTTGCCATTGATGTGTTGTTCATGTGGACCTCAATTCTATATAAAGAGTGTCCATACTTGCTTGTCATGGTACCCAAGTTAGGGAACCAATTCACCTAGTTTTATCGATAATCATGATTGTACCGTTATTATCGCCATTCTATGTCAAGTGTCATATTTTGGACACTACTCTATCCAAGTTTATCCTACATGTCTACAAGCTTTATTCTTGAAATTCCATATTGGCTATACACAAAAGTGGATGTTAAAACACATGATTAATGCCTGCGCATATAGGGCCCGATCTGGTCCTGGGAGGAGCACCCGAAAGTACTTGTGCCCATGGGAGTTGATTGATCACGGTATTGGCATTATACCGAAGTGCATGACTAGCTTGATTGAACATTCCACGAATCTTGTACTTATACTTGTACTTGACTTGATATTACATGACTTGCGTGACCCGATAAAGGGTAATTTCATACTTGCGTGCTTGAACGTGATAGCCAAATTCCAACATGACATGATGAATACACTTGCTTGAATATCTTGATATCTTTTGATATAAGTTCTTGAAAGTTCATGACTAGTTCTCATCACTATCTTATTGTTATACACTCTCTCTATCTTGTCGTTTTATGCGAGCATGCATAGCTATAGTGCATTCATGAAAGATGTAATTACTTAAACCCCTTGCTAGTTCTTGAGATATAATTTCCTACTGAGCGTTCGCTCACTCAGTGTTTCCCTACTTTTCAGGTAAGTCCGACGATGAGGGAACTCAAACGGATGGGGAAAATCAAGAGTGAAAGAGATAGAGCTTCTTCCGTGTTATCTAGTCTTTTTCATATTTTCTTGAGTCAACCTTGTATTTTTCCTTTATTTTAGTTAGTATTTCAAAGGTTTGTAATAGACATATTCTTATGAAGGAATAAAGGATTGGGTTATCTTTACTTTTACGTATCTCTGATTTTGGTGTCGAATACACTAATACTCTGATTGACATGATTGATATAAACTCGTCACGCGTCTCCGGGTATCATCCGCTCTCGGGACGTGACACATGCGTTACAACTCCCTCCTGTTATGCTTGCCGACCTGCGGTCGGGAACTTGATCCATTTCTGTGAATTCCATCGTCAATAGGGGCATTCGATTGAGAATTGTTCCGAGTTTCAGAACTTGTTTATGGTTTGGAAGACAAAAAGATGATTGATTGGGCTATCATGCGCCAAGTTATTTCAGATCTCAGCAGCGAGCCGTGCCTCCTAGGCAACCGTCTCCACGTCAAGACCAGGGGCACCCTGGTGTTTCTTCAGTTGATAAGGTACCTGCTCCACTACCCACTTCTTCCTCTATCCCATCTCCTCCACCACCTTTACCTACTCCAGCCTCCGCTCCGGTAACCTCTCCCTCCGTTTCCACCACCACTTCTATTATTAACGCATCTCGAAGTGTAGTAAAGATACGTCGGAGAGCGCCACCACCTGCCACTTCCTCCACTACGCCACCACCTTCTCCACCCCCATCTTCGCCGTCTCCATTGGCCACATCTCCATCATCACCCTCTCCATTATCCCCATTACCCTCACCATCATCTTCGTCACCTCCTCCCGCAATGATCCATGTTCCGTCACCCTCACAACCATTCCCACGACCGATGCCACTTCTTTCACCATTATCCTCTGAACCTGAGCAGGCTGAACCTAAATCCATACCTCTACTTTTTCCTTTACCTCTACCCATGCCCATCATCATCATTATTCCCCCATCATTTGCACCATCGCCACCCGCACCCTTCAAACCTCCTCATTCTAACCTCCCTCTATCACTTCCCACTTCACGGAGCAGGTACCCGTTGCCTTTGGTGCCCCTCGGGTTTAGTCCCCAGGAAGAAAAAGCGCCGAGCTGGGTTTCGATTATGCATTACAAGCTTCAAGATTTCACTTGCCGCATGCCAGTCCGAGTCCTGGTCTCTAACAATTCTAGGGATAATGAGCCTGGATTTGCTATGAAGACGGTTGCTGAGAAGAGTTCATTAGCGCGGGTGCCATTTTCTTCTAAAGCGAGGCCGGTGGAAATTTCTTTGCTCACCAGAGAATTCACGATTAATGTTATTATCACCCCTCGCTTGATTGTTATTCAGTACATTGGCCCAGAAGAGTTTTCCGCCCGAATGGTGCTAACCCATACGGCCGCCAAAGGTTTAATGAGTGCAGCACTCAAGGGGCAATTGGCCGTGTCTTCTACATCTTCCAAAGACATTCTGCATGTCTTATGCAATCTCCCTCGGTTTATTGGTAAGTCGGCCGTGTCAACGCCGCACATTACTCCCCCTCAGTTCTGTCCTGCTTTTCTGGTAAGGGAGTTATGCTTCGTGCCCAGTTGCCTAGTAGAGTTGCCGACTCTCCATGTTCTAGTGCCAAGAGATAGGACTCCATGGTTCCATGATACTCATCATCCTAGGGAGTCAGTTGCTCACGAATGTCCGCAGCATGTTAGCACCACGGGTCTAGGGGCAACCGCCTCGATAAAGCTGCATATTTATGACCAGGCCAGGCCGTCTACCAGGTGGGCCCGCTATTTGAGAAAGTATTACAAATCAGGAAGCCCAAAGGTCCGGGTCAGCACCAGGCATACCCGTGTTCAAGAGATTGCTGCTAAGAAGAAGCGGCGGCGTAAGTTTAAGGGCCGTCGATTGTGCACTAAGGGGTCCACTTCGTCCTCTTGCTTTCGTTCATCCATTATATTGCTCAGCTCCCACCCTTGGGTGGTGTACCTTGTGGAACGCGCTTTTTTAGTTTTTTATATATGTATATATAGATTTGTTATTTATTGATTTATTAGCGTGCCAGTCACTGGGGTGATAATTTTATTATGCGCTCGATCTGACTTTTAATCAGTCGATTGTGAAGTCCGAGCCGGGACCCGAAGTTCGTCATACCATAAAGGCTATGACGTTAATTACGCCCTTCCTAAGAAGGACAACCCTTGATTAAACGCCAAAAATAGGAGGAAGGTAGCGGCAAAAATAAGACTCAAACGAGAGAGAGGGTTGGTTCATCAGCAGGGCGTTAAATGGCCTGTGTGAAGCGAGGATACATCAAATGCGGAGCGAATCCGGCGGCATGTCCCCATTACCTTGGACTATGTGTGGACGCGGATTTTTTCATCATCGTCATCCATGTATGTGGATGAGGATATGATGTCTTTGTTTATTTATTTAATTTGGTTTATTGGGTTGATTGGTTGTCTATTGATTTATTGGTTTATCTATTTATTGGTTCATTGGCGTGCCAGTCACCGAAGTGACAATTTTATTGTGCGCTCGATCTGACATGGTCAGTCGATTGTGAGTGATCGTGTCTGGACTAGAAGTCCGTCATACCCTGAACGCTATGACGTTAATTACGTCCTCCCTAAGGAAGACAACCCTTGATTAAACGCTAGAGGTAGGAGGAAGACAGCGGTAAAGCCGTATGCTCAAAGGAGACAAAATTCATCTGTTTGCAAGACGTTAAATGTATTCGGGCAAAGCAGGGGTTTGTTAATTACGGGGACAAATCCGACGGCATATTCCCACCATCTTGGATGATGCCAAGTGGGGAATAGGAAACCACCCATGCAGTGGCAAAGTGGGAACCGTAAAGGATCGGGCATAATTGACCCGGAGTCTGAATAGGGACCGGCATGCCATGGCACGCCCCATATGGGTGCGGTAGCACGTTTATATCCCCCCTTCGAGGGGACCATCGGAGGGCATACAAAGGCACGACTCCGTGGGCCGACGGGGTTGAGAGATAATATCACAGTGACCTGGCCAGGTGTGTGTGAATTTCGGCAGCATGTCCCCTTGACTTGGATTGTGCCAAGAGAAGATAGGTCATCACCCACGGAATGCCGGGATGACAACCGAATGAGGATGGGCACCGGGCCCCGGGACATCGCTTGCCTCTGTTTCATCGGTCAATATCCCCTTGAAACCCTTCAGAACGCATGTAACGACATGGCCCTTTAGGTTCATAAGGGTGGAATCCGGATCGGGAATGAGGGCTGTAGGGGAGGGAGGTCCTCCCCATTACTGTATCTTCTCAGATCATTCATGACGGTCTCATGGCAGTGGGGAGAAAGTCCCCTGACTGGGCTTCATTGGGCCAAGAAGAGGGGTCTCGGCGTGGCTTACTGGTTGGCCAAGGGGGGTTCTCGGCGTGGCTTCTTGGTTGGCCAAGGGGAGCTCTCGGCGTGGCTTTTTGATTGGCCAAGGGGGCTCTCGGCGTGGCTTACTGGCTGGCCAAGGGGGGGTTCTCGGCGTGGCTTCTTGGTTGGCCAAGGGGGGCTCTCGGCATGACCCTTTTGGTGGACAAAGGGGGGGGGGCTCTCGGCATGGCCATTTGGTGGATAGAGGAGGATCTCGGCGTGGGGCCTTTGGCTGGAAGAAGGTCTCGGCATGGGGCTTCCCGGCGCGCTCATGGCCGCGCCGGGAGCCTAGCGCCAGGAGGCTGTGGGCTATAGGGTTTTGCACAAAATGAGGGCTTGTCGTTTAGCTGAAAGGAGGGGAAGGCCTCTCGGCCTTACGGTTCTCGGCGGGGAAACTTGCACGCCGAGAAGGTGGAATGCAGACGGATTTCAGGGTTTCAGGGCTCAATAACGATGCTCTGTTTCTGGGATTTCTGGGTTTTATGGCTCGGATTGAGGCCGAATCAGAGATGTACGAGGAGATTTCAAGAAGGCCTCTGCTAGAAGGACGCCAAGGGAGCTGAGAGGCCGGATCATCAGGAAGAGGGGAGACCATCATCGGGGCCTAAGTAGCTTTTATCTGTATACTGCCAGACGTCTGGGGGGGTCAAGAGATGGCTGTCTCTGATTCCCCAGACTAGCATGATATCATCTGGGAAGCAAATCGGCAATGAAAGAACCCTTGATGCTGGGACCTCAGACCCTAGTCATTCAATGATTGGAATGAGGATCCGGGGTCGCATTCGTCTGCAGGCTCAAATGTATCTTTTATAGCCGGCAGTCCGGGGAACCAAGAGATTGATGTCTCTGGTTCCCGGACAACACAAGAGGCTTGAGGAACAGACTCAAATACATACGGAGGGCATGCTCTTGAAGCGGGAAGAGAGAGGAGAATAGAACCCAGCAACCCATTGAACAAGGGTGGGGGTTCTACCTTCATCCCTGTTCGAAGAACAGACCCGACACCGGAGCCTGAGTCATTTCACCCATGGGACATTCATACAAACAGTATGCATACATATGGAGACAAAGGAAGATCGTATCGCCTAAAATCCATCACGGCCATTGCATTTATTTCATCTCACCATCATTTACATCGAGAAACATAGAGGGGAGGAACAGGGAAAGAATCGTATGAATAATCTAAACATCAAGACTTCGACTATTACATACGGAGAATCAGTAAAAAGAAGAAAAAGAAACATCGAACATGGGGGGGAGGGTGGAGCATTGACTCCTCTCCTTCCCCCTATCAGCCCACCTGGAGCCCTTCTTCTTTCCTTTCTTCTGCTTCTTCTTTCGACGGAGACTCTCTCCCTCTCTTTTCATTTCTCTTTCTCTTTCTGGCTATCTGTTCGCTCTTTTCTTCTTTTCTTTTCTGTCTATCCTCTTTCTTGCTATCTCGCTGCTTCTCTCTTCGAAGGGAGGGGGTTTTATAACCCTTTTCCTCTTCCTTCTCGGCAGGTACCTTCACGGCGCGCTTGAGGTAGGCTTCCCGGCGCGCTCGAATCCGGCCTCTCGGCGCCAACTTTGGGCTTCGACACAGGCTTTCGGCGCCACCTTCATACAGGCCCACTTGGGGTTTCTTTAAATGTATCATCATCCCAAAGGGTCTATCGTCTATGAATTATCTTGTATTGAAATCGCGATTGCAATCTCCATCAGTTCGCAGACAGGGTTTTATCAGTCCGTAGACAGGGGTTTCATCTGGATTGTCATCTGAATGGTGACAAAGTCGGGTATCATCTTATCAATATCGTCACTCTAATGGTGACGAGCTCGGACATCAGCTTTAGTCTAGGAAGACCTCAGCCGGGTGTATAATCTGTGTAGACGATTCTTCTTCTGCTCTATCTTTTCAGGGGCCTTTATCATCTTCATCTGCCGGTGCCGGCTTCATCTTTATCTCATATTACTTCCGTCAGTAAGCCGACATCTGACTTACCCTGACATATCATCTGTGACTTCTTGGACGAAGCAGTAGTACAGCTGGAAGGTCTCATTAGTCGAGTGACTGCTGCTTTATCAGTGCTGCCGTCTGAGTGACATTGGCGCCGGGCATCGGCTTTGGCCGACAAGGGCTTTAGCCGGGTGAAAGGTTGATAAGCTTCATCATTAGTCTTTCACTGTTGGTCAGACCCTCTTTTCAATTATACTTCCACCCTTGTTCATTTTCCAGGTGTCAACAAATGCCCCCCACCTGCGGGCGGCGTAAGCGCAGAATAAGCGCCACGGGGGTTGCAGGTGTCTTTTACTATTGGAGGGTATCTTCCTCAATTTGTCTTCAATTCAGTTCTCAGACCTGATCATCTCGCTGTAATAGTATTCTGCACATCGATGTTTCTTCTCTTCATATTTTCTGTCATTATTTTCAGCATTTGGGGCTTTTCGGCCTACAGGACCTCCCGGCGGGAAGCTTCTCGGCGTGAGGGGCTCTCGGCGCGGCCTGGTCGGCTGGGCTCTCGGCCTGGACCCTCTCGGCGCGCCCTGGCGCAGGGGGTCTCGGCCTGGGATTTTCTCAGCCTGGGGGCCTTCTCGGCGCGCCCTGGCCGCAGAGGGGCCTCGGCCTGGGGGCTTCTCGGCGCGCCTTCTGGCCGCCGGGGGCTCTCGGCCTAGAGGTTCTCAGCGCGCGTTTCACCGCGCCGAGAACCTGGTCGCCTGGGCCACCTATTTAGGGCGCCGACGGCCTGTTTTTCTTCATTCTTCACCATTCTTTCTCTTTCTTCAGTTTTTATCCATTTCCTCTCTTCGGCACGAGCCGTCTTCATCCTCTCGGCGGTGGCCGCGAGTCCTTCCGTCCTGGGTGACGTGTTTTGGGGATTCAATCCCTTCGCTTCCGGGATCACCCCCTCTTGGTTGGTGACTCCCTATTCTTTTGGGCAGATCCCGAATAAGGGGAGATGCTGCCGAAATTTTTATAGAATCTCATTCTGCAATTCTTATAAGATCGACTTTTAATCCACATTTCTTCTTTTGTTTACAGATATAGCAATGGCTTCTGGCTCTGCTGCTGCATCTTCTGGAGCTGCTGGAGCTAGTTCATCGACCCTGCCAGACATATCTCGGGCCACAGTGAATTGGTTGAACGTGCACAGCTTGGATTATGGATATGATAGAATAGCTTTAGTTGACGAATCTTCTGATTCTGAAACTGACACAGTGTCGACGGCCCGGGTATACTCCACGGCGACCGAGACATGCTTCAGGCGGGATAATAACTACCGGCCAGACTTCCCGAAGGATCGCCACTTGATGCCGTTCATCCGGACCTTCACAGTGGGTGGCTTGCGAGATTATCGGATAGCTCGCGTAGTTGAAGCTGCCATCCTTGCCGAGCGAGATAGCCTGAAGGAATCAGTGTATCGCAGCAAGGCCATATATCTTCCTGGGGAGAAGCGGGACTGGGATGCAGTCCTTGGAATATCGGAGCTAGAACCGGAGAAGAAGATGCTTACCCGGGCACCGGAATTTACACCTGCTCGGTGGGACAATGCTGGCGGCCGAGTTAATAGGGAGAAGCCCGGCTATGGTATGTTCTTGGCACCTATAAAGTGGGGATATCGCGAAGAGCCGTTCGTGCTAAATTGCTCGGCCATTCAGTTCAAGTACCATTTGTCGGCTGGTTGGTTCGGAGACTGCAAGATCACTGACTCCCATCTATTCCGAGTAGGGGCAGTAGAATTTACTGAATTTGTTCTGACGGAATATGCCCCTCTGCTGATCAGAGCGGGAGTATACCACAGTGTTTTTGCTTCCAGATTCCGATATCCCATCTCCAGGGGGTTATGCTGTGGGATGTTTGAAGTGTTCTGTCCTTTGTTCAACACTTTTTATACAGCAGAGGGTGAGACATCCCTAGACCTCTGGAGTTTATCACGGCTCTCCGGTCTGCCTATTGACGGTGAACCGTATGAAGAAGTCTGCTTGGCAGACTCCGAGAAAGACAGCTCTGATGGGGAAGGCAAGTATTCCCTTGGCTTCTCTTACCGATATCTGATGAAGGTCTATCGCTCCATTTGTCTGGCATATAGTAGAGGATCCTCCAAAGGCTATCATCCCCGAGAGAAAGGTAGCAAACTGAGGGTCCGGATCGGGCAGTGGCTCCAGTACTTCTTCGACGGTCCCCTGAAATATGCAGATTTCCCCTCTATGGGTCCTGTTGCGAGCAAGCAGATAAGAGCTCCCCGCTATAAATTGGCACTGCCATCTTCATTGCGCCATGCGGGCAAAGGTGGTCCCAACCCGGCAGGGGTAGATCCCATCACACACTGTGCAGCTTATTTCACATTCTGGCTGTGTACTTTTGCTATTCCACAAGGGGACGAGACAGTCATTCGGCCAGAGGCCATATATCCAGCTTGTCAGATGGCCTGGGGGATGAAGCTGTCGCTCTGCCCAGTGGCCCTGTGTTTGATTTATAAATCTTTGGGGGACCTGCACAAGCATCGGACTCCCCGTTCTTTGAGGACCGTGGGTCCTTTTCATTTCTTCAATGCCTGGGTCTGCAGTATATTCCCTGAATTAGCTCCGAGAACCTTGCAGGCAGATACAGTGTCACCCAGGATGATTGAATTTGCCAGCGCTGAGCCTGGTCCCTTTTATGATCAGCTATTTAAAATAAGGGGCCGACTGATAAAAGTACCAGTGGACGCCCCTGGCAGCATACATTTCTGGAGCTTGGCAGCAGGTTCAGCTCCTTTGATTGATCCTCAAAGAGAGTGCAAGCTGGAGGAGATAGAGACATATATCCACCCTGTCTCAGGGGTCAACACTGCTCGGCCAATATTGGAACCGGAGCTGGTGAGATGGGCCATGGCAATTCGGCCCAGTGTTTTGGTTTACAGAAAGGGTGGCCTGCTTCTGTTGGAGCCATACTATCCGTTCCGATTTGGGCGGAACTTTGGTTATGACCAGCACATCCCTACATCAGTTGCTCAATTTCCCCTGGGTAGCAGGGCCAAGCACGGGTCCACCATTGTCGGCGACGGCCGGTTGTGGTGGGATTTCTATCATCGTCAGGACGACGCAATCTTCAGGGTGCCCACCGTCTCCAACCGTGTTCCCCGGGTAACATCAGAATATATCAAATGGTGGAACATTCGGACCGGCTTTTTCAGGGATGGCAGGGGTGCTTTCTGGGATGTGGCAGAGAGCTCTTTCCTGAAACAGCAGCCTGGGCCAGTGTTTGAAATCCCCGAGGCTCATCTGAGAAAGCTTTATTCGCAGAACCCGAGGGAGGCAGAGAACTATCTGGCCCAGCGTCGAGCTCTGAAGGAAAAGAATTCTGAGCCGCCCGCTCCTGTCTTTGCTGCTATTAACAAAGACAGTTTCGTAAAGACCCTGAAACATCTGTGCCATATAGGAGATGATCGCTTGGAGGCACAACAGTATCCATTTCCTGTTGAAGAGCTGCTCCCGGCAGTAGCTCATTGGAGGGGTCCAGTTGATAAATTTCATCCGTATAGGACGTTTGTACGCCGGGAAGATAGAACTCAGACGTACTATAAGCAAACGTCCTGGCTGTTCATTCTGCTGAGTTTGCATGGATTATCTGCAGAAAGCCCGATAGCTGGCATTTTGAACAAGCTGTTGTTTATATCATTTCATTATGTCGATGGCTGGGGCATGGACCATCTTGACTTGTTTCGCTGCCTTGATTTTCATGGCCATAATGACCTGGTAGCTTTAGTGGAGAAATGCCAGATATTCGGCGATGTTTGCTGGCTTATCAAGGAGGCTGCTTCCCGCTCCAAAGAAGTGGCTTATCTGTACTGGCCGCTCTCTGTATTTTATGATGGACCAGCATGTATAATCTCTTCCTCTCTGACTGCAGTGTTTTCTGTTTAGCATCTGAATTTTGCATCTATTGATCCCATCATCTTTCTGCCGTTCTTAACAGACCGGCCCGACATAAAGCGGCAAGGGCTCTACAGGAAGATTATTGCGCAGGCCGAGAAGCCTACTTACTTTGAAGTTCCTGCTGCAGCACCGACCACTACTCCCCTGCCTCCTGGCAAGAAGAGGAAGGCTTCTGCAGTCAAGGCTGCAGTTGGGAAGGCCAGGAAGGCCAAGAAAGCTCAGGCTCAACAATCGGCTTCGGTAGTGATGGACACCGGGACCCCTCTCCCTGACATTCCCTCATTTGATGAGTTCGAAACTCAGAGGGAGGCCAGTCAGGCATCAGTTCAGGGTAACATCAATATTCTGCCATTGCATTCTTCATTCTATCTTGCTGGGTTTCAGAGGAGTGTTTAAATCTGACCACTCCTTCTTGCACAGCGCAAGAGCCAGACGCGGCGCCCTCCGAGGTGGGGACCAGGTTGCCCTCTCCCACGCCGACTAGTGAGGCGGAGGGTAAGCATGCCCTTTTCATCTTTTTCTGCTCATTTCAGTTACTTTTCATCGTCCCTCTCACAGGCTTTTCTTTATAGTGATGGCCGGGGAGGAGACTGAGATTACAGGAGCGGGTGGCGATATTACTCAGCCGCGGGAGGGTCACAAGACCCAGGCGAAATGGGGCCCCGCTCCCAGAAGGCGCATAGTTACCCGGTCTTCCTCCAAGCAGATGTTAGAATTGATGGCCCCGCCCATGGATAGAGTAGAAATCTCTTCCGGTAGCTCTGCGGCCGCTTCTGAGGCAGGTGGAGAAGAAACAGATTTCAGCAGGAGCGACACGGAGGATGCCTCCAAACCAAAGGCCCCATCCGTATGTACCGCCATTGTTTTATCATTTACACCCCCCAAGCTGGTGGTGCCATTTTCTGGAGAAGAATTACCAGAAGAGTTCGCCGCTCTGGATACCGAGGCAGATATAACTCCTCCTTTTGTGGTCTCATCAGCGGGGCTTTCTTCTTCCCTGCAGTCTTTTGAGGATATTGGCATCACTTTAGAAGTGAGTCTTTTCCATTTATGGTTTCCTTTTTTCCCATCTTTATCTGCTGCTTGACGCTGCATTGATTCGTTCACAGGAATCCCCCGTTGCCCTACCGGCTACGAGTGCAGCCGTTGAAGCCACTTTATCTGGCACCCTAGCTATTGTTCCTGCTTCGGCAGCCGTTCTTGAGATAATTCGCCCTGTGCCGGTGAGGGTGCAGTCCTCCACAGACTTAGCATCATTGGACCTGCGGAATGCAGGGGAAGGCCCGGCTCTCATCAAGGCTTTGGATTTCAGAGCTGAAATGGACCCAGCCAGGGGTTCTGCCTTTATGCCAGCTGCAGTGATGACCATCGCTCCAGAATCAACAGTTCCCATAGTATCAGTCATGGAGAGCGAACCTTTGCCTCTTCAGACCGTGGCCCCTGCAGCCTTGACATTGCAGGGGCTAGGCACCGAGATGGAAGAAGGAGAGGTATCTGTTGCAGAACTGGGAGTATCGCCTACAACGGCCACGAAATCTGCTTCCGTATTTTCAGAATCTGAGGAGGAGATGCCTGGAGTTGCATCCGAGAGTATTTCGATGGCCGCCTCCGAGGAGATGGAGGTGGAAGATCTCCCGGCCACCTCAGAGGTTATGGGCGGAGCTCAGTTGGTGGCTTCGGCAGACCTGCCGTCTTCTTCTTCACAGCCGGATATCACCCTATGGGCGGATATAGACAGTGAAGTAACTTTTGAAGTAGCTCCTCTTCCTTCGCCTGGCTTCACTTCCCCTGAAAGTTTTGTCTGGCAACATCTGGGCATGCTGCGTCAACTGGTGGAGTCCCAACCTGGACTAACTTATTCACAGTTGAAGGAGATAGCCGGGCGCTTCACCGCCGGCTTACAGGCGATGGGATGTCCCACAGAAATATGGGCCCAGCGGGTTCTTTTGTTGTTAAAATTTATTCATCACCGGGATTTCTTGACACACATCATGTCGGACAGATTGGCAGCCTTGAAGTTGCAAAGAATGGAGTGCAAGTCCGAGCTGGCAAAGATGAACTCTATCCTTCAGGAGCGACAGCGTCAAATGCAGTCTTTGGCGGAGCGGGAGCATTTCGTGCGCGACCGGATAACTATCCTGGAAGCTGAACTGTCTGATCTCCGAGCTGAGCTGCCACAGCTAACAACTTCTCGACCGCAGCTCGAGGAAGAAGCAGCTTTATTAGAGGGGCAGGTGGTATCCTTTCGAGACCAGTCTGTTCGACTGCAGGAAGAGGAGGCTCGGCTTCATGAACTAGGAGCCGCCCCTTCTGTGGGTCTTCTGGCATTCGAGGATATCTTTCGGCAGTCATGAATCATTTTCTCTTTCTTATCTTCTTCTCTCTTTTTTTTTTGGTGCTCTTTTGTGATACAATGTCCCCTCGGGGCCCTTCATGTACTCACTTCTTAATAAAAAGAAAAATTTTGCTTTATGTGTATCCGCCTTCTTTTCCATGTGGTTTTACAATTCAGGGAAGTGGGGTAGTGGTTTTAGCAACCCCTCATGCGAATGGCTCGTATCTGGCAGGAGAGCGTCCACCCCTTTAGAGAAAGGATGGGGAACTCGCTCCACCGCGTGACGGCATCCGAAGAGGTGCTTAAACCGGATTCTGTTGGTAGCGGCAAACGTCCCTCTTGGCAATATGTGCTGTGAGGGAGACAATTTGCAGGAATGTGAAAGAAAGGGCCTTATCAGAATAGACGGAAAGTCTAGACTGGGTAGAGGTTATAGCAGGTGGGACGATTACAGGATATGTGGTTTTTATCAAGATAGACGTAAGGTCTGAACTGAATAGGATTTTATCATTGATCGGGCGAAATGCCAGTCGATCAACAGCTGGTTTCATCATCGATATTGGGTTTATATCGATGCAAGAAGAGTTCATAAATTTCCTCAGGATAGACGAAAGGTCTAAACTGAGTAGGGTTTTATCATTGATCGGGCGAGGTGCCAATCGATCAACAGTTGATTTCATCATCGATATTGGATTTATATCGATGCAAGAAGAGTTCATAAATTTCCTCAGGATAGACGAAAGGTCTAAACTGAGTAGGGTTTTATCATTGATCGGGCGAGGTGCCAATCGATCAACAGTTGATTTCATCATCGATATTGGATTTATATCGATGCAAACAAGGATCTATAAGTTTCCTCAGAATAGACGAAAGGTCTAAACTGAGTATGGTTTCACCATTGATCGGGCAAGGTGCCAATCGATCAACAGTTGATTTCATCATTGATATTGGATTTATACCAATGCAAGAAAGGATCTATAAGTTTCCTTAGAATAGACGAAAGGTCTAAACTGAGTAGGGTTTCATTATTGATCGGGCGAGGTGCCAATCGATCAAAAGCTGATTTCATCATCGATATTGGATTTATATCGATGCGAAAAGGATTTATAAGTTTCCTCAGGATAGACGAAAGGTCTAAGCTGAGTAGGGTTTTATCATTGATCGGGCGAGGTGCCAATCGATCAACAGTTGATTTCATCATCGATATTGGATTTATATCGATGCAAAAAGGATTTATAAGTTTCCTCAGAATAGACGAAAGGTCTAAACTGAGTAGGGTTTCATCATTGATCGGGCGAGGTGCCAATCGATCAACAGTTGATTTCATCATCGATATTGGATTTATATCGATGCGAAAAGGATTTATAAGTTTCCTCAGGATAGACGAAAGGTCTAAACTGAGTAGGGTTTATCGCAGGTGGGACTTTGCCAAGAAATGCGTAGGTTTTATCAGGGCAGACGTAAGGTCTGAGCTGGATAGGCTTTAGTAAAATGGTGATGGCAACATCTGGTGGGATTTGTGAATGGGATATGTGGATTTCATCAGGGCAAACGTAAGGTCTGTCCCAGAAAGGCTTTATCATCGGTGGGGCATGGAGCCATATGACCGACGGAAGGTTTTACTGATAAAGGCAGATGAAGGTATCGTGCCGGTTGGCACGGAACTTTTTGAATTACCATATTACTGACCCAAGTGCCCTTTCGGGTTTTCACCAGAGCCAGCCCCCTCTTGCTTTTGCCCACGCGTCCTTTCGGATTTTCACGTGGCGGGGTACCCGATTTTGCCTGCAGTGCCCTTTCGGGTTTTCACCACAGCTGGGTTTTAGTCATTTTTGCCCTCATTCAGAATGCCTGAACAAGACTAGCGGGGTATCTCTATTTTTAACCCCATTTTGTCTCTTCTTTTCTTCCCTCTTTTTTTTTATTGAAACTTTGATTCTATAGCTGATGGACGCAGCTTGTGCATATGTCATCATTGATGTGGGTGCTAACATCAATGCAAGGGTTTCATAGGTCTCATCAGGATAGACGTAAGGTCTAAACTGGACAGGTTTCATCGCTGATCGGGCAATGCGCCAATCAATCAGCAACGGGTTTCATCGTTGGTATTGGGTTTATACCAATGAAAGGATTTTTATAGGTTTGATCAGGATAGACGTAAGGTCTAAACTGGACAGGTTTCATCGCTGATCGGGCATTGCGCCAATCAATCAGCAACGGGTTTCATCGTTGGTATTGGGTTTATACCAATGCAAGGATTTTTATAGGTTTTATCAGGATAGACGTAGGGTCTAAACTAGACAGGTTTCATCGCTGATCGGGCAGTGCGCCAATCCATCAGCAACGGGTTTCATCATCGGTATTGGGTTTATACCAATGCAAGGATTTTTATAGGTTTGATCAGGATAGACGTAAGGTCTAAACTGGACAGGTTTCATCGCCGATCGGGCAATGCGCCAATCAATCAGCAACGGGTTTCATCATCGGTATTGGGTTTATACCAATGCAAGGATTTTTATAGGCTTCATCAGGATAGACGTACGGTCTAAACTGGATGGTTTTTTTTATCACGGCGGGACGTAAAGAGATACGCGGGTTTCTTCATGGTTACCACATTACCGACCCAAGTGCCCTTTCGGGTTTTCACCAGAGCCAGCCCCCTCTTGCTTTTGCCCACGCGTCCTTTCGGATTTTCACGTGGCAGGGTACCCGATTTTGCCTGCAGTGCCCTTTCGGGTTTTCACCACAGCTGGGTTTTAGCCATTTTTGCCCTTGTTCAGAATGTCCGAACAAGACTGGCGGGGTATCTCTATTTTTTACCTCATATATATATATATATATATATATATATATATTAATTTTCTTCTATCCCCCCCCTTCCTGTTTAGAGGGTGTCAGATCGTGACGACACAAGATCACGATAAGTGGTAGCCTGGTTATGACGGAGTGTCACTATACCAAGAAAAGGATATCTTGGCTAGGGCGGAGTGCCATTATGCCAAGGAAAAGGTATCTTGACTAGGGCGGAGTGCCACTAGGCCAGGGAAAGGGTATCTCGGCTAGGGCGGAGTGCCACTAGACCAAGGAAGGGTAGCTCGGCTAGGGCGGAGTGCCACTAGACCAAGGAAAGGATATCTTGGCTAGGGCGGAGTGCCATTATGTCAAGGAAAAGGTATCTTGACTAGGGCGGAGTGCCACTAGGCCAGGGAAAGGGTATCTCAGCTAGGGCGGAGTGCCACTAGACCAAGGAAGGGTAGCTCGGCTAGGGCGGAGTGCCGCTAGGCCAAGGAAAAGGTATCTTGACTAGGGCGGAGTGCCGCTAGGCCAAGGAAAGGGTATCTCGGCTAGGGCGGAGTGCCGCTAGGCCAAGGAAAGGATATCTTGGCTAGGGCGGAGTGCCGCTAAGCCAAGGAAAGGGTATCTCAGCTAGGGCGTAGTGCCGCTAGACCAAGAAAAAGGTATCTCTTGCCCGATTACTCGGGGAATATCAGCTGTGCAGCATGATACAACTTTAGGTGTTTACCGTTGAGTGGTGAGGATTGAATCTCCCCTCGATGATTAACAACTATGTAGGCCCCTCCTTCATAGACCCTTTGTATCACATATGAACCTTCCCAATTGGTATTTAGCTTTCCCTTCGGGTTGGACGCCATGACTTCTTTTTTCTTGACCATGACGAGGTCACCTTTCTTAAATTCTCGTCCTTTTACGAGTTTGTTAAATGCAGTGGCCATGCGGGCCTGATACATTTGGATATTCTTCTGAGCTTGGAGGCGCTTCCCTTCCAATTCAGCCAATTCTTCTAATCTTCTTTCTGCATTGGTTTGTTCGCCATGGGCTAGGTCGTATTGGACTGCCACCCTGAGTGACGGGACTTCCAGCTCTAGTGGGACTACTGCCTCTGAGCCGTATACCAAGGAGTATGGCGAGCACCCTGTAGGTGTTTTGAAGACGGTGCGATACGCCCACAGAGCTTCATACATCTTTTCTTCCCAATCCTTCTTATTGGCACTGACGACTTTGGCCAGCAGGGTGCACAAAGTCTTATTGAAAGCTTCTACCAATCCATTTGCCTGTGGATTGTAAGGAGTGGAAGTCCTCCATTCGATCTTATATTTCTCGGCAAGCCGATAGATTTTCTGATTTCTGAAATGACTCCCATTGTCAGATATTATTCGGCTGGGGATCCCAAACCGGAAGATGATGTTTTGCTTGATGAATCTGGCGACCAGCTCACCAGTGACTTCTCTTAGTGCTATAGCCTCTGCCCATCGGGAGAAGTAATCTGTTATGGCCAGTATATACTTATGCCCGGCCGAGGAAGTCGGTAGTGGACCGACTACATCAGTTCCCCATTGTGCAAACGGCCAGCTAGGGACTGTAGGGTGCAGAATCGTAGGTGGCCTTCTAGGCACAACAGCATGCTCCTGACACTTCTGGCATGACTTTGCAAATGTGCAGCAGTCTTCAAACATAGTGGGCCAATAGTAGCCCAGCTTCTTGATTTCTATCTTCATCTTGAGACCAGCCTGGTGGGCACCTGCTGTCCCAGCATGTACTTCTTTCATCGCTTGCCAAGCTTCTTCAGTGGACAGGCAGCGGAGCAGAATCTTCTTGCGTGCATCTGCCATTATTCGGAACAGAGTCCCGTTCCTGAATTCATAAGAATCTTTGATTCGCAAGAGTTTCATCTTTTCTTCTCTTTTCTGCGGCAGCTGTTGGTGTAAAAACCATTGTAGCAGGTGTTGTCTCCAATTAGATGCATGTTCTGTACTGATCGTGGCGACTTCATTTTCTTCGGGGCAGCCTTCTAGCATGCTGGGGACTTGCCGCCGATTTATGACAACAATGTTCAGTGTCTCATCTGGTGGGACTGCTATTGAGCTGGCTAGCTTTGCCAATGCATCAGCCTGGGCATTATGTGCACGGCCCACATGCTTGAGCTCAATATGATAGAATTTCGCCATGAGGCGCACAGCTTTTTGGTGGTAGGGGTTCAACTCCGGCTTTCGCACTTCGAACTCACCTTGGATTTGCTTTATTATCAACATTGAATCCCCGAATACCTGAAGCATCTGGATACCCATGTTGAGGCTTATATGCAGTCTGATTATCAGGGCTTCATACTCGGCTTCATTATTAGTGCAGGGCTTGTTTATAGAACAGGAAGTATGCACAACCTCCCCTTCTGGCGATTTCAGCACAATACCGGCTCCGGCCCGTATTCTGATTTTTCCATCGAAGTCCATCTCTGTTCTAGATGCTCCGTCAAAGAATAGCTGCCACATAGTTGACTGAGCTTGGCAGGCTTCTAGTGTCTCATCATCGGGTAACTCAGTCCCCAACATATCATTCTCTGGCACAGGATGTTCTGCGAAGAAATCGGCCACAGCCTGTCCTTTTATTGCCCTCTGGGGTATATATGTGATATCGAATTCCATCAGAATTACTGCCCATTTGCCCAACAGGCCTTTCAGTACTGGTTGAGTCAGTATGTATTTGAGTGGATCTGCTGTAGATATCAATCTGATTTCATGTGACAGCATGTAGTGCCGGAGCTTTTTAACGGCAAAGACTAGTGCCAAGCATGTCTTTTCTATATAGCTGTAGCTTTCTTCTGTTCTGATCAGCCTCCTACTCAGGTAGTATAGAGCATGCTCTTTGCCTTCTTCATTTATCTGTCCTAGCATTGCCCCCAGGGAACAGTGTGTGGCTGCAATGTACAGTATCAGGGGTTTGCCCTTAATAGGTGCCCCCAGCACTGGAGGGGTTTTGAGATATTCTTTCAGCTTCTCAAAGGCCTCCTGACAGCCATCGTCCCAGAGGAATGGCACATCTTTCATCATGAGCTTGTGAAAAGGGTGGCATCTCCCCGACAGATTTGATATGAATCGTCGGATGTAGGCCAAACGCCCTTGTAGAGATCTCAGCTCGTGGAGATTCCTTGGTGGAGGGAGCTCCTGGATAGCTTTAATCTTGGATGGGTCAATCTCAGTGCCCCTATGACGGACGATGAACCCAAGGAATTTTCCACTGGACACGCCGAAGGCACATTTCATAGGGTTCATTTTGAGCTCATATTTGCGCAGCCTCTGGAACACTACTCTCAGATCCTGCAAATGGTCTTCTTTTCTGCTGGTTTTCACCACCAGGTCATCAATGTAGCACTCTACCTTTTTGAAGAGCAAATCACCAAAGATCTTTATCATAGCTCTTTGGTAAGTAGCGCCGGCATTCTTGAGGCCGAACGGCATCCTTTTATAGTGGAATATCCCCTTCGGAGTGCGGAATGCAGTGTGCACTCTGTCTTCTTCAGCGATCCAGATCTGGTTATATCCGGATGACCCATCCATGAATGACATGGCTTCATGGCCAATGGTTGCATCGATCATTACTTCAGTAATTGGCACTGGGAAATCATCCTTTGGGCAAGCCTTATTCAGGTCCCTGAAATCTACACATATTCTGATCTGCCCATTTTTCTTCTTCACGGGCACTATATTGGCCTGCCATGTAGTATATTGGTTCTCTTCAACAAAGCCTACATTGATCAGCTTGTCGACTTCTTTGTTGATCTGATTTATCAGTTCGGGACGCATTCTCCTTGAAGGCTGCTTTACAGGGCTTGCCCCCGGGTTTATCACCAATCGGTGCTGTGCCACATCAGAGCTCAGTCCCGGCATCTCATCATATGTCCATGCAAAGCAGTCTCGGAACTCTTTCAGAAACTGTATGTACTGTTCTCTGGCAGTTGGTTCTAGCAGTGCACTGAGGAATGTCGGCTTTGGCTCATCCGCTGACCCCAGATTCACTTCTATCAGCTCATCGACGGTGGCCTGGCCTCCGTCCTCAACTTCGGGTGGGGCTTCTTGCAAATCAATAAAGCCTCCTGGGATATAATTCTCTTCAGTTTCATGTTCTTCTGTATCGTTATCCTGCTCATCAACGGATGTCGGCTTATCATATAAGGCCGATACCATCGGATTCTGTTCAGTCTGCCCCGAGGATGAGACTGGTTCAGAAGTGAATTCAAAAGTGGAATCTTCCGTTCTTAGGGATCTTTTTGTTGCAGGCTCCCCTGAAAGGTCATCTTTCTGTAGAGCCCGGACTTCTTCCAGAATGCGCTCAAATTCCAGGCATTCTCTCAGTTCTTTGGCCATCTGGTCTTCATCCGGGGTTCCCATATCAAATTGTGCTTCGGCCTGGAATAGATCCTCCTTGCAGGACGGGTCCTTCCAGCACCGACCCCTCTCAGTTTTATCAGACATCCCTGCTTCTGGCTGGTCATCTTGGGCTTCATTGTCTGTTATGGTTTGATACATAACCTCTTCATCCTCAAAGGGATATTGATCATATCCTATCCCAGGGGAGTCTCCATGCTGGTAGAAGGTAGAGATGACATCCACCTCGGCTTCATAATATTCTTGAAGGGTATAACCCAATCTCGGATGCTGTGTGATCTTCCTCAGTTCCTTATTATCACAAGGCGGATCCCATAACTCCCTGAATGCTTTCTTCTGGGCTGCAGATTGTAGTGATGGCATTTGCATCTTAGAGAACATCTGCGAAACCTGCTGGGTAGTATACTCCAGGCCTGTAATCGGCACCATCCGGTTTGCGGCTTCTTCAGGGACCATGCAGTCTTGATCGTCTTCTTCGACTGCCTCCCCGGTGTAGAATATGGTAGGTGGCTCGCAGAAGCGAGGGATTTCCATAGTCTTCAGTGGCAGCACTGTTTGGTATTCTAGGCTGGCGATGGGTTTCATTAAACCTCTTGGGACCTTCACCTGTATGCACCTTTCTTTCATTTCTTGATCAGTGCTATCTGGATGGATGCTAGGAGGAGTGATCCGAGCAAAATCATCAGCATAAGAGATGTGAGCTACTTCATGCTTTTCAACATAGCCCCTGGGTGGCGATGGAGACCAGGCTTTTGCCTTCGTCGCCGGCTTCTTCTGGCTGATCACAGCCTCTTTCTTTTCATCCTTTTGTGACACCTCGGTGTAGTAGGAGGCATCGAGCATATGGCATTCAAACACTTCAAAGGGATGTAAGTCTGCAAACACCCTTTCTTCCTTTCCTTCATGGCAGTATTTTATGCATTGGTGTAGCGTGGATGGCACTATCTGATATTCATGCAGCCACGGTCTCCCCAACAGGGCCTTATACGTGGTGTTGGAGTCGATCACATAGAATCGTACCACGGTAGTGAGGTCGCCCAATGTGAGGTTGAAATCAGCCACCCCGAGAGGTGTTTCACATTTCTGGTTGAACCCAGCAATCTTCATGTCTCTGACCTTGGTAAGCTGCAGATCAAAGTAGTATTTCTGATAGATGCGATACGGGAGAATATTCACAGCAGCCCCGGGATCTATCAGTATCCTGCTCAGCGACTGACAGTTCAGGGAGCCCCTCATATACAACGGTCTGTTGTGACTGGCATTTGGGATCATCATATCATCTTCTGTGAACGTGAATGATGGTCCAGCATTCACTTCTGCCAAGAGTACTTCATATTGTGCCGGCGACTGTAGGGCATCCACAATTGCTTGGCGGGCCTCTTCACTCAGAGAGAGTATCTCCCAGATGGAGAATCTGGTGGGGAGCTTCTTCAACATTTTCATGATTCGACTGCCAACCCGAACATTAGACAGCCTCATCTCCTCTGCCCATCGGGGTCTTGGAGGTTCATGTGGTGCCTGTGGCCTTTGCTGCCCAGTCCCAGTTTCATTTTCTTCATCGGTCCCCCGGAGGGCTTCTTCTGTAATGACTGCCCCTGGCTTTGCTAGAGGGCTATTTTCTTCATTTTCTTCATGATGTTTCTGCTTTCCAGTCGCTATCTGCTGGCATTTATCGCTTTTAGCTGGAGCAGTATGAGACGCCTGCTCGTTTTCTAAGCTGGACAGGAACTCCAGGAATGAAGGGGCTCCTTCTGCTTTATCTTTTCCTTGGTACAAGCTGGCAGGGGGAGGAACCTGGACACCGTGCACCTCTGGTTTCGGGATCTGATAGGGTTGCTCCCCTCTGAACATAATATTATGGTTAGCTGGTGGCGGACGCCCCCATTTTCTCCCAGACCGTGTTGCATGGGCTGAGGTAGAGGCCTCAGCATGATTGGCTTCTAGCGGGGCATCTGATGCTTCTTGTTCATCATCCTCCCCGGGCAGAGAAAAGAGTACCGACAAAGTATTGCATTGTACTATCGTGACCTTCTTTCCCTTTTTGGCCTTAGGACGTCTCTTCTTTTTCTGGGAAGTTGGCTTTGCTAATTCCTGCCCCCAGAAGGACTCAGTCTCATCTTTTCTTTGTTCTGCCTCTGGCTGCTCTTCAATTTTCAATTCTTTGAGCTGCTCCCAGAGTATACAGTCTTTCACCAACAGGTGTTTCGGCTTTTTCTGCTCATACTCATCAAGCTCATTAATATATTGCTGCAGACGCCTGGTTGCAGGACTTTCTTCTTTATGTGCAGGGAGGGGAGTTTGTCTCCTCCGGTTGCGAGTATGGATCCGGATGACTGGTCCGGTCTCAACTGTAGGCCATATTGGCTTTATTGGAGGCGACTCAGGCCTTGGGGTGACACCCCAGATAACTGCTCCGTTGGTTTTAGCTGCGGGAGTCTTCTTTCTACTTTTTGTGGGTACCGTCTGCCATCCTTCCTGATCTCTCAATGGGGTGAGGAGGCAGGCTTCATAGGTGTGCCTGGTGCATTCTTCAATGGCTTCCTTAGGCAGCTGTTGATAGATTGAGATCATATTAGCGGCCACCCTCCAGGGCGGAAGCTCATGTGGCCGAGGAGGCTTCACCTGGTAATCTCCCAGCTGCAGTTCACCCTTCTTGACCATTCCTTCCATGATATCTTTGAAGACATAACAGTCCTCAATTGGGTGCCCCAACACCCGGTGAAATGGACAGAACATCGGATCATCTTTCTTTTCTGCATCTTCGGGCTTCTTCGGTTCAGGCAATGTTACCTTATTGAACTATATGCCCAGTTAAATAATGCTGCAGTCTTATCCTTGGGAAAAGAGTAAGCCCTTCTCATCCTGTCCCTCAGAGAGACTTTGTCTCTTCTTTCTGCTGTATCTGCCATCGGGGGAGCTTCATCTGCCCCTTTCTTCCCTTTTTGTTGCTCAAAGGTTCTAAAATCGACGGTGTTGGCCTCAGAGTGTGACGGCCGCCGATCATTGGATTTACCTTTTGGCATGGCGGGAGCATTGACGGTCGGACGTTTGGACAAGAACGCCTCGACCTCCGCCACTATATTGTTCAGTCGGTCAAATGTTTTGACATCTGCACCGATCATTTTTTCTAGTACCTCCCTCCTGAGGTTCTGCTTGCATATCTGCGCTGCATCCTCCTGATGAGGAGGTCTTCTGCATCTCATGGCTAGATTTCTCCATCTTTTGATGTACTCCAGTGCAGTTTCATCCTGTTTCTGCCTGGTAGCATACAGTTCTGCTATTGTGATTTTTCTTTCCGTGACATGAAACCTGTCGTGAAATTTTCTTTGCATATCGGGCCAATCAACCACTGATCCTGCTGACAAGCTTGAATACCATTCAAAGGCCAACCCAGTGAGGGACGAGCCAAAGAACATGAGCAGATAGGCTTCATCGACTGCTAGGTCGCCCATGATGGTAGTATAGTAGGCTATATGCTCTCTGGGGGAGCCCTGGCCATTGAATTTCTCAAACTTTGGCGGCTTGCTGACGCCTGGAGGTAGTCTTTTGGCAGCATACTGGGGAGGATACGGTACCTTGTACACATCATAAGTACCCGCATCACCACCAGTCTTTTCTGACAGCTTCATTTCCACAATTATTTCAATCATCTGCTTGTGGGCTACAGCTGGATCTATCTCTTCTGGGAAGAAGTGAGCTTATTGCTGGCTGTGAGGAGTTGTCATCACAGTGGCGCGCAAGGTGGGCGCGGTAGGCTGTGTCTGAGACACAGAGGGCTGAGCTACCGTTTGCTGTGGAACAGGTTGACTTGGTGCTTTGCCCTTATCAGCTAAGAGAGGATTAGCCAGGATAGTTGTTTCTGTGGAGCTGGATGTCTGCCCCGCAGGTTCAGCTTGCTTCGAGACTGATGTAGCTTCCTGTCTCTCATTGAGCTGTCTTCGGAGAGCATTGATCTCCTGTTGGTATCTTCTGAACATCATCTGGATCATGGGATCCATGGTTGATGGAATTTGTATATCTTCAGAAGTCCCTTCAGCATCATCAACGAAGGGGTTATCTCCATCTTTCGCTGTTACCACATTAACTGTCATAGTGGTAACCCTGCGGGCTTCATCATCAATTTTGATTTTATCTTTTGCTGCCTGGCCTCTTCTTGTGACAGGACCAGGTCTAGTTGCCAGCCTGAGCAATTCCTCTGGCTGAGTTGGTAGTATATCCTGCCCCCTGGCCAGTCCAGCCATATTCCAGGCGAAGATTCGCATCTTTCCTTTCCGCCTGTAGACCTTTGTTTTTACTTGACTAGGATATCTGAGCCGGTCAAAGACCGATATTCTTTCTTTGGCTTCTTCCTCGTACAGGTCTTCTTCATTATATCCGACCCTGGGGCCTTCTTCATAGTCATTTGAATCGGAGGAAGAGGCTTCGATCATCATTTCTTGGAGGGTTTCTCCTTCTTCATCATCCCTGATGCCCAAGGCACGGGATAGTCTTTGCTGGCCTAGGGCAGAGCTCCCTAGGTAGTGGAAGTAATCTTGGACTACTTGCTTAGTCTCCTCTGGGTCGCGCCTTTTCGGCTCAGGTCGGAGCATCAGTCTGTCCTGGCCCTTTTGCTGCCGGGCTAGTCTTGTCACCCGAGCATTCAGATGTTCGGCCCTGGGATATTTGAAGATATCAGCCTGTCTGGCACAGGCTCCTGATCTTCTTGCAGTAAGCATAGTGACTGGTTCACTTCTTCTCATATCGCCAACTTGGCAGCGGTTGGCAGCAGCATTGTAGCTCTTCTCTTCCCATCTCTTGCCCCTGGCTATGGGATGGGTGTTGGTGAAGTTTTCCCTGGTCTCATATCTTCCGCCCCTCATCATGGGACGAACAGCAATCATATTTCTTTCTTGACCCTCAATCTCATGTCTCTTCCCCCGGGTCCTGGGGTAGACAGCAGTAGCATTTCTTTCATCTTTCTTCATCTCCCTTCTACCCCCTGCTCTGAGGCGGGCAACAGTGATATCAGTGAGGTTCTCTCTGTCTTCAGCTGGGGCCCAGCTTTGGATCCTCTTCGGTCGCCAGACCTGTTTGTATTTTGCTGGCTTGGGCGCCAGCGGCTTCTTTTCAGCAGCTTCCCAGTTGGCCCTCCTAGCGGCCAAAACCTGGAACTTGTTGTCAGTTGGGATGGTCGGGACGATTCTGTCCGGCCGGACTCCCCTGGGGCGACCATCGAGGTTCGCCCTAATAGCACCCATCATTATCGTCTTTCCGGAATTGGAAAGGCGATGATCAACAGCAGTAGACCGGCTCCTCCGGTTGGTTTTCTTCCCCTTCTAGGCAGCAGTGGGGACCATGTCCCTTTTCTGGATATGATGGACGTAGCAGGCGATGGCCGTGGGGGCCGTTTTCTTCGGTCAGCCATCCTTGCGATCAGCGGCCTCCACTGGGGCGTTTGCAGCAGCGCCTTGCTCCTCGTTATCGACCTGTAGAAGGTCGGTGTAGACAACGCCCAAGCAGTTGGGCAGCCCGACAGCTGGGGGAAACGAACCGAACGCCAGTGGTACCGCGAGGTACCCCTCCTGGACCTGCATGTCCACCGGTTGCTTGTCGAAGCATACAGACGCGATTTGTGTTGTCATCGTAGTTTCTTGGAAACAAGGAAACACACGGAATCAGAAATTTGAGGGGGGCCCGCTGGGCCTCCTACCTTAGCGTAAAGATGAAGGGAGACTAGGTCCCACCGGGCGTGCCAGACTTGTGGACGCGGATTTTTTCGTCATCGTCATCCATGTATGTGGATGAGGATATGATGTCTTTGTTTATTTATTTAATTTGGTTTATTGTGTTGATTGGTTGTCTATTGATTTATTGGTTTATCTATTTATTGGTTCATTGGCGTGCCAGTCACCGAAGTGACAATTTTATTGTGCGCTCGATCTGATATGGTCAGTCGATTGTGAGTGATCGTGTCTGGACTAGAAGTCCGTCATACCCTGAACGCTATGACGTTAATTACGTCCTCCCTAAGGAAGACAACCCTTGATTAAACGCTAGAGGTAGGAGGAAGACAGCGGTAAAGCCGTATGCTCAAAGGAGACAAAATTCATCTGTTTGCAAGACGTTAAATATATTCGGGCAAAGCAGGGGTTTGTTAATTACGGGGACAAATCCGACGGCATATTCCCACCATCTTGGATGATGCCAAGTGGGGAATAGGAAACCACCCATGCAGTGGCAAAGTGGGAACCGTAAAGGATCGGGCATAATTGACCCGGAGTCCGAATAGGGACCGGCATGCCATGGCACGCCCCATATGGGTGCGGTAGCACGTTTATATCCCCCCTTCGAGGGGACCATCGGAGGGCATACAAAGGCACGACTCCGTGGGCCGACGGGGTTGAGAGATAATATCACAGTGACCTGGCCAGGTGTGTGTGAATTTCGGCAGCATGTCCCCTTGACTTGGATTGTGCTAAGAGAAGATAGGTCATCACCCATGGAATGCCGGGATGACAACCGAATGAGGATGGGCACCGGGCCCCGGGACATCGCTTGCCTCTGTTTCATCGATCAATATCCCCTTGAAACCCTTTAGAACGCATGTAACGACATGGCCCTTTAGGTTCATAAGGGTGGAATCCGGATCGGGAATGAGGGCTGTAGGGGAGGGAGGTCCTCCCCATTACTGTATCTTCTCAGATCATTCATGACGGTCTCATGGCAGTGGGGAGAAAGTCCCCTGACTGGGCTTCATTGGGCCAAGAAGAGGGGTCTCGGCGTGGCTTACTGGTTGGCCAAGGGGGGTTCTCGGCGTGGCTTCTTGGTTGGCCAAGGGGAGCTCTCGGCGTGGTTTTTTGATTGGCCAAGGGGGCTCTCGGCGTGGCTTACTGGCTGGCCAAGGGGGGGTTCTCGGCGTGGCTTCTTGGTTGGCCAAGGGGGGCTCTCGGCATGACCCTTTTGGTGGACAAAGGGGGGGGCTCTCGGCATGGCCATTTGGTGGATAGAGGAGGATCTCGGCGTGGGGCCTTTGGCTGGAAGAAGCTCTCGGCATGGGGCCTTTGGCTGAAAGGAGGTCTCGGCATGGGGCTTCCCGGCGCGCTCATGGCCGCGCCGGGAGCCTAGCGCCAGGAGGCTGTGGGCTATAGGGTTTTGCACAAAATGAGGGCTTGTCGTTTAGCTGAAAGGAGGGGAAGGCCTCTCGGCCTTACGGTTCTCAGCGGGGAAACTTGCACGCCGAGAAGGTGGAATGCAGACGGATTTCAGGGTTTCAGGGCTCAATAACGATGCTCTGTTTCTGGGATTTCTGGGTTTTATGGCTCGGATTGAGGCCGAATCAGAGATGTACGAGGAGATTTCAAGAAGGCCTCTGCTAGAAGGACGCCAAGGGAGCTGAGAGGCCGGATCATCAGGAAGAGGGGAGACCATCATCGGGGCCTGAGTAGCTTTTATCTGTATACTGCCAGACGTCTGGGGGGGTCAAGAGATGGCTGTCTCTGATTCCCCAGACTAGCATGATATCATCTGGGAAGTAAATCGGCGATGAAAGAACCCTTGATGCTTGGACCTCAGACCCTAGTCATTCAACGATTGGAATGAGGATCCGGGGTCGCATTCGTCTGCAGGCTCAAATGTATCTTTTATAGCCGGCAGTCCGGGGAACCAAGAGATTGATGTCTCTGGTTCCCGGACAGCACAAGAGGCTTGAGGAACAGACTCAAATACATACGGAGGGCATGCTCTTGAAGCGGGAAGAGAGAGGAGAATAGAACCCAGCAACCCATTGAACAAGGGTGGGGGTTCTACCTTCATCCCTGTTCGAAGAACAGACCCGACACCGGAGCCTGAGTCATTTCGCCCATGGGACATTCATACAAACAGTATGCATACATATGGAGACAAAGGAAGATCGTATCGCCTAAAATCCATCACGGCCATTGCATTTATTTCATCTCACCATCATTTACATCGAGAAACATAGAGGGGAGGAACAGGGAAAGAATCGTATGAATAATCTAAACATCAAGACTTCGACTATTACATACGGAGAATCAGTAAAAAGAAAAAAAAGAAACATCGAACATGGGGGGGAGGGTGGAGCATTGACTCCTCTCCCTCCCCCTATCAGCCCACCTGGAGCCCTTCTTCTTTCCTTTCTTCTGCTTCTTCTTTCGACAGAGACTCTCTCCCTCTCTTTTCCTTTCTCTTTCTCTTTCTGGCTATCTGTTCGCTCTTTTCTTCTTCGTCTCTTTCTTCTTTTCTTTTCTGTCTATCCTCTTTCTTGCTATCTCGTTGCTTATCTCTTCGAAGGGAGGGGGTTTTATAACCCTTTTCCTCTTCCTTCTCGGCAGGCACCTTCACGGCGCGCTTGAGGTAGGCTTCCCGACGCGCTCGAATCCGGCCTCTCGGCGCCAACTTTGGGCTTCGACACAGGCTTTCGGCGCCACCTTCATACAGGCCCACTTGGGGTTTCTTTAAATGTATCATCATCCCAAAGGGTCTATCGTCTATGAAATATCTTGTATTGAAATCGCAATTGCAATATCCATCAGTTCGCAGACAGGGTTTTATCAGTCCGTAGACAGGGTTTCATCAGGATTGTCATCTGAACGGTGACAAAGCCGGGTATCATCTTATCAATATCGTCACTCTAATGGTGACGAGCTCGGACATCAGCTTTAGTCTGGGAAGACCTCAGCCGGGTGTATAATCTGTGTAGACGATTCTTCTTCTGCTCTATCTTTTCAGGGGCCTTTACCATCTTCATCTGCTGGTGCCGGCTTCATCTTTATCTCATATTACTTCCGTCAGTAAGCCGACATCTGACTTACCCTGACATATCATCTGTGACTTCTTGGACGAAGCAGTAGTACAGCTGTAAGGTCTTATTAGTCGAGTGACTGCTGCTTTATCAGTGCTGCCGTCTGAGTGACATTGGCGCCGGGCATCGACTTTGGCCGACAAGGGCTTTAGCCGGGTGAAAGGTTGATAAGCTTCATCATTAGTCTTTCACTGTTGGTCAGACCCTCTTTTCAATTATACTTCCACCCTTGTTCATTTTCCAGGTGTCAACACTATGCCAGATGGGGAAAGGAAACCACCCATGCAGCTGCAGGATGGGATCCGTAAAAGATCGGGTATATCTAACCCGGAATCCGGATAAGGACCGGTGCGACATGACACACCCTGTGCAGGCGCGATGTCTTATTGATATCCCCCTTCGGAAGACCATCGGAGAACATGCAAGGGCAGAACTCCGTGGGCCGGCGGGGTTAGGACAGAATACCATGATCACTCAAGGTGATGTGAATGAATTTTGGCAGCATATCCCCTTATCCTGGATTATGCCAAGAGGAGATAAGCCATCATTCACGGGATGCCGGGATGAAAGCTGGAAAAGAAGGGGGCACCAGGCCCGGGGCCATCGCCCTCATCCATAGCATCGATTGATGTTCCTTTGGAACCCGTCGGAGCACATGTAGTGACATAGCCCTTTAGGTCCATAAGGTTATAAAGAAATACGGATCGGAACAGAACAATGTAAGGGAGGTCCTCCCCATTGATTTATTTCCTGAGGGATGCCAAATGCTCTCTGTATATTCCCCGGGTGGATACAACATGGGGATCAAGGTTCAGACCAAGATGAAAGAGGTTCTCGGCGTGAGGGTTCAGAAATATGGCATGGCTTCTCGGCGCGGGCTGAAGGGAGTTCCCGGCGCGCCAGGAAGGGGGCTCTCGGCATGTGCTGAAAGGGGGAAGATGAGGATCTCGGCGCGGGAGTTCCCGGCGCGCCTGGCGCCGGGAGAGTTTGGCGCCGAGAAGGTGCTGGGCTTGAGCGCCGTGAGGACTTATGGGGTTTTACGGTGCTCTGTTCTAGGGATTTTTCTCAGGATTCAGACAGTGGCTGGGGAATGGATTCAGGAGGCAAGTGAGGAAAGAGCCAGGGGCCTACCAGGTTGACAGCAGAGGGTCACAGATGAAAGGGGTTCGAGGGATCAGAGTCACCGGGCCTTCGAGCTCTCAGGAACAGGCTTCACGCCATCAGTATTGCCGACCATCCAAGATATCGAGAGACAACAAACTCTGATCCCTGCAATGGCCCTAGTGGCTTGAGAAATTTGAGAAGAAAATCACGGACTCCGTGACATTTAAATCATCGATGACATTGAGGGAGAGAGGGGGGAAACAAGGCCCAGAAATCCACAGTGGGGATTGGGGCTTTGTTGGCTCCGTCCCATCTTAAACAGGCATGCGTATAAACACAAGGGATTATCGGAGTCCTAAGCATTCGAGCAATCAATGTATGCAGGGGACGACAGATACCCTGAGAGGGAGAGATAGAGAGGACAAAGCCCAGGGATCCATGGAGGTGAGGATCGGGGCTCTGTACCAACTCCCCCGGGGCTGCAAGAGAGGCAAACAGCAGGGAGTACCTATCAGCCGCCAAGACTACCGACAGACACCTGAAATCATTGACACATCGATCAAAAATCCGCAACCGAAATGATAGCTACCACGATCATCAGAGAGGGGTGAGAGAAAGAAACTCGAGCTTCTACTCATTCCACCATCTTTATTATTCATACTTCATTGGCTACAGCGAGATAACTCGGACGATAGTCGAAAGGAGACTTTGAACATCCTTCGAGTAGAAGAAATCCCACATACAAGGGTAAAAAGAATACATGAGAGAAGAAAAGAAAACCTGTTCAGAATAGCAGGAGGATGGGGGAGGGTGGAGCATTGACTCCTCTCCCTCCCCGAGCACCCCACCTTCTCCTTCTCTCGAGCTTCGCAGCAGCTTCTTCACTCGCTCCCTTTTCTTTCTCTTTTTATTTTCTATCTATTTTCTGGATGATGTTTTTTCTTTTTTCTTTCTCTTGGTGTGTGTCTCCCTCTTTGTGTGTGATGAACAAGGGGGGGGGGTTTATAGGCACAGCAGCCCCCTTCTCGGCATGGGTCTCTCGGTGTGCACATATCAGGTTCCCGGCGCGCATCTTGCGAAGGCTCCCGGCGCGCATATTGCGAAGGCTCCCGGCACAGAGGCTTCTCGGTGCCAGTCTTGGGCCGTGGTGAAGGGCTTTCGGCGCCATGGCCCATTTAGGCCCCCGACTCCTTTTCTTATTGCTCTACTTCTTTTTATCACTAGGCTTCAGAGACGCCTAATCTGTCTTTTCATTTGTCAGTCCTTCGAATCGGCCAGAACGGGTGAAGGTATTTTTAGTTGATGGGTTGACATAATCTTATCAGAACATTGCTGGGGTTCTCATCAGTCAGTAGACTTGTAATTCTTCATCAGTATTGCCGTCTGAGTGATGACAACACCGGACATCAGCTTGGCCGGGGAGGGCTTCAGCCGGGTGGTAGCTTTAGTGGTGACTATTTTGTAATTCTGGCTTTGCAGGAATCTCTGAGAGCTTCATGTCTGATTCAATCTTTTCTTTGGTCTCATCTTTGTTCTCAGTTATATTTCAGGTGTCAACAAATGCCCCCCACCTGTAGGTAGCGGGAATGCAGGATAAGTGACACGGTGCCTGCAGGTGTACATATCATTCAGCATCTGAACCCTTTCTCAGTTTGCTATTATCTGGCATCTTTCATTTCTGGCTTAGAATCTTCCTTTCACTAGCAAATTCTGCAATCTCTTTCAATTTCATTCAGTCCCTTTGGTCTTGATGCTCTCAGCACGGATCGCTCGGCTTGTAGCTTCTCGGCGCAACCACTGATAGGGGTTCTCGGCGGCACTTCTCGGCGTGCCTTTTGGCCGAAGTGGGCTCTCGGCCTGGGGGTTCTCGGCGGCATTTTCTCGGTGCGCATTTTGGCGTATGGGGGGCTCTCGGCCTGCCCTTTTTTTTGGCGGGTTTTTTCAAATTGAGGGGGTTCTCGGCGCGCTAAAGGCCGCGCCGAGAACCCTTCTTCGGCGGGGCCTATTTAACTCACCGAGAGCCCCATTCGCCTTCATTTCTCACGGTCCCTTCTCTCTCTTCATCCTCTCGGTAGCGGCGAGCTCCTCTTCGCGAGCGCTCCCATCCCGTTTCTTCCCCGTTTCTGTAGATTTCGTCCGGGTAGGATATTCTTTGGGGATTTAATCCCCTTTTGCTTCCGGGATCACCCCCTCTTGGTTGGTGACTCCCTATTCTTCTTGGGCAGACCCCGAATAAGGGGAGATGCTGCTGAAATTTTCAAGGGCTTCATATTACAATCCTTACGAGACTGCCTCTTATCTTAGGTTTTTTACTTCACATTTCTTTTTCCTGACTGCAGATATTGCAATGGCTTCCGGCTCTGCTGCTGCATCCTCTGGAGCTGTCGGGGCCAGTTCGTCAGCCCAGCCAGATATATCACGGGCCACAGTAAACTGGCTGAATGTGCACAGTCTAGACTTCGGATATGACAAAATCGCTTCCGTTGATGAATCGTCTGATTCTGAAACCGACACGGTGTCAACATCCCGGGTATACTCCACTGTCATGGAAACATGCTTCAGACGGGGCACTGATTATCGTCCGGATTTCCCGAAGGACAAGCACTTGATGCCGTTTATCCAGACTTTCACCGTGGGTGGAATGCGGGACTATCGAATAGCTCGTGCAGTTGAAGCCGCAATTCTGGTCGAGAGAGACAGCCTGAAAGATTCAGTGTATCGTGGGAAGGCTATATATCTTCCCGGGGAGAAGCGTGACTGGGATGCAGTCCTTGGCATATCGGAGCTGGAGCCGGAAAAGAAAATGCTGACCCGGGCCCCGGAGTTCACACCTGCTCGGTGGGATAATGCCAGTGGCCGAGTTCATAGGGAGAAGCCCGGCTATGGTCTCTTCCTGGCACCAGTAAAGTGGGGGTACCGCGAAGAGCCTTTTGTGCTGAATTGTTCGGCCGTTCAGTTCAAGTATCATTTGGCCGCTGGTTGGTTTGGAGATACCAAGATCACTGACGCCCACCTATTTCGAGTAGGAGCAGTGGAGTTTACTGAGTTTGTTCTGAAGGAATATGCCCCTCTGCTGATCAGAGCCGGGGTATATCACAGTGTCTTTGCTTCCAGATTTCGATATCCCATATCCCGAGGGTTATGCTGTGGAATGTTTGAAGTATTCTGCCCTTTATTCAACATATTTTATACAGCAGAGGGTGAGACATCTCTTGACCTCTGGAGTCTATCACAGCTTTCCGGACTGCCTATTGATGGCGAGCCGTATGAAGAAGTCTGCTTGGCAGATTCTGAGAAGGATAGTTCCGATGGTGAAGGCAAGTATTCCCTTGGCTTCTCATACCGGTATTTAATGAAGGCATATCGCTCCATCTGTCTGGCGTACAGTAGAGGGTCCTCCAAAGGCTATCATCCCCGAGAGAAAGGCAGCAAGCTGAGAGTCCGGATAGGGCAGTGGATTCAGTATTTCTTTGACGGCCCCTTGAAATATGCAGACTTCCCTTCCATGGGTCCGACGGCCAGCAAGCAGATAAGGGCTCCTCGCTATAAGTCAGCGTTGCCATCTTCACTGCATCGTGTAGGTAAAGGTGGTCCAAATCCAGCAGGGGTGGACCCTATCACACATTGTGCGGCTTACTTCACATTCTGGTTGTGCACTTTCGCTCTCCCTCAAGGGGACGAGACAATCATCCGGCCAGAAGCTATATACCCGGCCTGTCAGATGGCCTGGGGGATGAGGCTGTCACTTTGCCCAGTGGCCTTGTGTTTAATCTACAAATCTTTGGGAGATTTGTACAAGCATCGGACTCCCCGTTCTTTGAGGACTGTGGGTCCTTTTCATTTCTTCAATGCCTGGGTCTGCAGTCTATTTCCTGAACTGGCTCCCAGAACTTTGCAGGCAGACACAGTATTGCCCAGAATGATTGAGTTTGCCAGTGCTGAACCTGGTCCTTTCTATGATCAGCTGTTCAAAATAAGGGGCCGACTGATAAAGGTGCCGGTGGATGCCCCTGGCAGCATTCATTTCTGGAGCTTGGCAGCAGGTTCAGCTCCTTTGGTTCATTCTCAAAGAGAATGCAAGATGGAAGAGGTAGAGACCTATGTTCACCCCGTTTCAGGGGCTAATGCTGTTCGGTCTATTCTGGAGCCGGAGCTGGTCAGATGGGCCATGGCCATTCGACCCAGTGTTTTAGTCTTCAGGAAGGGTGGTCTGCTTCTCCTGGAACCATACTACCCATTCCGCTTTGGGCGAAATTTTGGCTATGATCAGCACATCCCTACATCAGTTGCTCAGTTTCCCCTGGATAGCCGAGCCAAGCATGGGTCCACCATTGTTGGTGATGGCCGGTTGTGGTGGGATTTCTATCATCGCCAGGATGGTGCAGTTTTCAGAGTTCCCACTGTTTCCAACCGTGTTCCCCGTGTAACATCAGAATACATCAAATGGTGGAACATTCGAACCAGCTTTTACAGGGATAGTAGAGGTGCATTCTGGGACGTGGCCGAGCGTTCCTTTCTGAAACAACAGCCCGGGCCAGTGTTTGACATCCCCGAGGTCCACCTGAAAAGGCTTTATTCACAGCACCATAGGGAGGCGGAGAACTATCTGGCCCAGCGTCGGGCTTTGAAGGAAAAAAATTCCGACCCGCCTGCTCCTGTCTTTGCTGCTATCAACGAGGACACTTTCATGCAGAGCTTGAAACATCTGTGCCGTGTAGGGGGCGCTCGTTTGGAGGCGCAACAATACCCATTTCCTGTCGAAGAGCTGCTCCCGACAGTAGTCCCTTGGAGGGGTCCGACAGATAGATTTCATCCATATACGACGTTTGTGCGTAGGGAGGACAGGACTCAGACGTACTACAAGCAAACGACTTGGCTGTTCATTCTGCTGAATTTACATGGGTTATCTGCGGAAAGCCCGCTAGCCGGCATCTTGAATAAGCCACTGTTCATCTCCTTTCATTATGTCGACGGTTGGGGCATGGACCACCTCGACTTATTTCGATGCCTTGACTCACGTGGTCATAGTGATCTAGCAGCTTTAGTGGAGAAATGCCAGACATTTGGTGATGTCTGTTGGCTTATCAAGGAGGCTGCTTCCCGCTCCAAGGAGGTAGCTTATCTGTACTGGCCGCTCTCTGTCTTTTATGATGGCCCCGCAGGTATGATCTTTTCTTTTCTGACTGTATTGCTTTCTGCTAAATATTTAAACTCTGCATTCACTGACCTCATTGCTTTTCTGCCGTCTTCAACAGACAGGCCGGATATAAAGCGACAGGGGCTATACAGAAAGATCATTGCGCAGGCTGAGAAGCCTACTTATTTTGAAGTCCCTGCAGCAGCACCGACTACCACTCCCCTGCCTCCTGGCAAGAAGAGAAAGGTTTCTGCAGTCAAGGCTGCAGTCGGGAAGGCCAGGAAGGCCAAGAAGGCTCATGCTCAGCAGTCGGCTTCGGTAGCGATGGACACTGGGACCCCTCTCCCTGATATTCCCTCATTTGATGAGTTCGAATCTCAAAGGGAGGCTGCTCAGACATCGGTTCAGGGTAACATCAATAGCCTGCAGTTGCATTCTTCATCCTCTTTTGCTGGATTTCAAAGAAGTCCTTGAATCTGACCCCTCCCTTTTGCACAGCCCAAGAGCCAGTTGTGGCATCTTCTGTGGTGGAGACCAGGCTGCCTTCTCCCACGCCGGCTAGTGAGGCGGAGGGTAAGCATGCCTTTTTCATCTTTTCCTGCATATTTCAATTACTTTTCATTGTCCCTCTCACAAGCTTTTCCCTATAGTGACGGTCGGGGAGGAGACTGAAATTACGGGAGAGGCTGGCGATATCACTCAGCCACAGGAGGGTCATAAGACCCAGACGAAGCGGGGCCTCGTCCCTGTGAGGCGTATAGTTACCCGGTCTTCTTCCAGGCAGACGTTAGAAATGGCGGTCCCGCCCGTGGATAGTGTAGAAATCTCTTCTAGTAGCTCCGCGACCGCTTCTGAGGCAGATGGAGAAGAAGCAGGTTTCAGCGAGAGCGAGACGGAGGGTGTTTCCAAATCAGAGGCCCCATCCGCATGCACCGCCATTGTTCCATTATTCACCCCCTCCAAGTTGCTGGTGCTATCTCCTGAGGAGGAATTACAAGAAGAGTTCGCCGGCTTGGATACCGAGGCAGATATAACTCCTCCTTTTGTTGCTTCAGCAGCGGGACTTTCTTCTCCTCTGCACTCCTTTGAGGACATTGACATTACATTAGAAGTGAGTCTCTTTTCTTCTCCTCATTGTTTCCCCTTTTTATCTGCTGCTTGATGCTGTATTGATCTGTTCACAGGAATCCCCTGTTGCTAGCCCGGTGATGACTGCAGCCTTTGAAGCCACTCTGTCTGACGCCTTGGCCATTGTTCCTGCTTCGACAGTAGCCTGGGCAGGCGTTCCTGAGATAATCCGCCCTGTGCCGGTGAGGGTGCAGTCCTCTACGGACTTAGCATTGTTGGACTTGAGGACTTCGGGGGAAAGCCCGGCTCTCATCAAGGTCCTGGATTTCAGAGCTGAGATGGACCCAATTAGGGGTTCCGCCTTTATACCGGCCGCAGTGCTGACCATTGCGCCTGAATCGGCAATTCCCATAACCTCAATCATGGAGAGTGAACCCTTGCCTCTCCGGGCTGTGACCCCTGCAGCCTTGACATTGAAGGAACTGGCTGTTGCAGCGGGGGTGGAAGAAGGAGAGGTAGCCGTTACAGAAATTGGAGTATTGTCTATAACTGCCCCGGAATCTATCTCCATACTTTCGGAATCTGAGGAGGAGGTACCCTGCGAAGAGGATGTTGAAGGTGCGGGTATTGCATTAGAGACCCAGGAAGCAACCACTCCGGCACTTACTGGAGTCACCCCCGCGAGCATTCAAACGGTGACCCTCGAGGAGATGGAGGTGGAAGGTCCCTCGGCTTCGTCAGAGGTTGTGGAGAGAGCTCAGTTGGCGCCTTCGGCAGACCTCCCGTCTTCTTCTTCTCAGCCAGATATCACCCTATGGGCAGACATTGACAGTGAAGTAACTTTTGAAGTGGCTCCACTTCCCTTGCCTGGCTTTGCTTCACCTGAGAGTTTTGTCTGGCAACATCTGGACATGTTGCGCCAGCTAGTGGAATCCCAGCCCGGACTAACTTATCCGCAGTTGAAGGAGATAGCCGAGCGTTTCACCGCCGGTTTACAGGCAATGGGTTGTCCTCTAGAAATATGGACCCAGCGGGTTCTGTTGTTGTTGAAATTTGTACATCGCCGGGATTTCTTGGCACACATTATGTCTGACAGACTGGCGGCTTTGAAGTTGCAAAGGATGGAGTGCAAATCTGAGCTAGAAAAAATGAACTTTATTCTTCAGGAGCGACAGTGCCAACTGCAGTCTCTGGCGCAGCGGGAGCAGTTCGTGCGCGGCCGAATAACCATTCTGGAGGCTGAACTGTCTGGTCTCCGAGCTGAGCTGCCGCAGATAACAACTTTCCGGCCGCAGCTCGAGGAAGAAGCAGCTCTATTGGAGGGGCAGGTGGCATCATTTCGGGACGAGTCTGTTCGACTGGAGGAGGAGGAGGCCCGACTTCATGAACTAGGGGCCGCCCCCTATGTGGGTCTTCTGGCCTTCGAAGACATCTTCCGACGGCCATGAATCATTTCTTTTTTTTTCTTTTGACTTCTATTGTGATACAATGTCTCCTCGGGGACCCTCTATGTACTCCCTTTTTTAATGAAAAGGACTCTTTGGCTCTATATGTATCCATCTTTTTTTTCTTTTGCATGTGGTTTTATCACTGTGGGAAGTGGGGTAGTGGTTTTAGCAGTCCTTCATGCGAATGACTCGTACTAGGCAGGAGAGCGTCCACCCCTTCATAGAAAGGATGGGGGACTCGCTCCACTGCGTGACGGCATCCGAGGAGGTGCTTAAACCGAATTTTGTTGGTAGCAGCAAACGTCCTTCTTGGCCATATGTGCCGCGGGAGAGACAACTTGCAGGAATATGAATAAAGAGGTTCCATCAGAGTAGACGTAAAGTCTAGACTGGGCAGAGGTTATAGCAGGCGGGACATTAAAGGGTGTATAGTTTTCATCAGGACAGACATAGGGTCTGAACTGGATAGGGTTTCATCATTGATCGGGCGAGGTGCCGGTCGATCAATAGCTGGTTCCATCATCGATATTGGGCTCATATCGATGCAAGGGAGCTTCATAGGTTTCATCAGAATAGACGAAAGGTCTAAACTGGCAGGATTTCATCATTGATCGGGCGAGGTGCCGGTCGATCAATAGCTGGTTTCATCATCGATATTGGGTTGATATCGATGCAAAGAAGAGTTGAAGTTTCATCAGAATAGACGAAAGGTCTAAACTGGGTAGGGTCCTATCATCGATCGGGCAAGGTGCCGGTCGACCAGTAGCTGGTTTCATCATCGATATCGGGTTTATATCGATGCAAGGGAGAGCTCAATTTTCATCAGAATAGACGAAAGGTCTAAACTGGGTAGGGTTTCATCATTGGTCGGGCGAGGTGCCGGTCGACCAATAGCTGGGATGTAGGTAGAGGTGTAGGTCTTGTCAGGATAGACGTAAGGTCTATTCCAGCAGGTTCTATCGCGGGTGGGACTTGGCCAAAAAATACATAGGTTTCATCAGGATAAGCGTAGGGTTTATCCTGGTAGGGTTTCATCGTTGATCGGGCAAAGGGGCCGATCGGTCAAGGGATGGTTTAGGAGTTTGATCAGGACAGACGTAAGGTCTGAACTGGCCAGGCTTTATCAGACTGGTGACCGGTTTTATTATCGATGGGATATGTGAAAGGAGGGTATGTAGATTTCATCAGGGTAGACGTAAGATCTACCCCGGCAAGGCTTTATCATTGGTGGGGCATAGAGCCAGATGACCGACAGAAGGCCTCGTCAGCGAAGGGTAGGTGAAGGCAACGTGTCGGTTGGCATGGAACTTCTGAATTACCACATTACCGACCCAAGCGCCCTTTCGGGTTTTCGCCGGAGCCGGCCCCCTCTTGCTTTTGCCCACGCGTCCTTTCGGATTTTCACGTGGCGGGGTACCCGATTTTACCTGCAGTGCCCTTTCGGGTTTTCACCACAGCTGAGTTTTAGCCCTTTTTACCCTTGTCCAGAATGCCTGAACAAGTCTGGCGGGGTATCTCTATTTTCAACCCCATTTTTTTGTACTTTTTTTTGTCGTTTTCTTTCTCTTTTCTTTTTCATTATCTTTTCTGGGACCAGAACTTTCATCCTATCCAGACGAAAGGTCCGAATCGATTTAGAGGATATAAGTAGCAACTCGAGCACGAGGCCGCTTTCTGAGAACATGAGTTTCATCGTTAATGTGGGGTTTAACATTAACGCAAGGGAATAGAGTTTCATGATCTATCCAGACGGAGGGTCTGAATAGATTCAAAGAGCGGTGTTGTGCTATGTCAGAGCGGACGGAAGGTCCACCCTGGATGGATTTTAGCGTCGATCAGGCAGCGCGCCAGCCGACCGATAGCAGGTTTCATCATTGGTATTGGGTTCATATCAATGCAAGGATTTCATAGGTTTCATCGGGTTAGACGTAGGGTCTAGCCCGGACAGGTTTCATCGCTGATCGGGCAGTGTGCCAGTCGATCGGCAGTGAATTTCATCATCGGTATTGGGTTTATACCAATGCAAGGATTTCATAGGCTTCATCGGGATAGACGTAGGGTCTAGCCCGGACTGGTTTCATCGCTGATCGGGCAGTGTGCCAGTCGATCGGCAGCGAATTTCATCATCGGTATTAGGTTTATACCAATTCAAGGATTTCATAGGTTCCATCGGGATAGACATAGGGTCTAGCCCGGACAGGTTTCATCGCCGATCGGGCAGTGTGCCAATCAACCAGCAGTAGGTTTCATCACGGCGGGACGTAAAGAGATATGCAGATCTAGTCGGAACATACGTAAGGTCTAAACCGGACCGGTTTCTATGCCGATCGGGCGGCGAGCCCGTCGACCAAAGGTGGGTTTCATCATCGATATTGGGTTCATACCAATGCAAAGGAATTCATAGGTTTCATTAGGATAGACGTAAGGTCTAAACTGGACATGTCTTATCATTGATCGGGCGGGGTGCCGGTCGATCAACGGTGAGTTTCACCATGGTGGGACTTTGGATAGGGTGAATGAGGGTCTCATCAGGATAGATGTAGGGTCTATACTGAGTGGGTTTAATCGTTGATCGGACAAGGTGCCGGCTGATCGACGAGGAGTTTATGGTGGGAGACGAGGCTTTCTTTGGGGTTACCACATTATTGACCCAAGTGCCCTTTCGAGTTTTCACCGGAGCCAGCCCCCTCTTGCTTTTGCCCACGCGCCCTTTCGGGTTTTCACGTGGTGGGGTACCCGATTTTGCCTGCAGTGCCCTTTCGAGTTTTCACCACAGCTGGGTTTTGGCCATTTTTGCCCTTGTCCAGAGCGCCTGAACAAGCCTGGCGGGGTATCTCTATTTTTAACCCCATTTTGTCTCTTCTCTTTCTTCTTCCCTTTTTCTTTTTTCTTTTCTTCTCTCTCTTTTTTTTCTTTTAGAGAGTGACAGGTCAGAATGTTATTATATCACGATAAGGGGTGACTTGGCTAGGGTTGAGTGCCGCTAGATCAAGGAAGGGTAGCTCGGCTAGGGCGGAGTGCCGTTAAACCAAGAAAAAGGTAGCTTGGCCAGGGCGGTGTGCCGCCAGACCAAGAAAAGAGGGTAGCTCGGTTAGGGCGGAGTGCCGCTAAACCAAAAAAAAGGTAGCTTGGCCAGGGCGGCGTGCTGTCAGACCAAGAAAGAGGGTAGCTTGGCTAGGGCGGAGTGCCGCTAAACCAAGGAAGAGTAGCTCGGTTAGGGCAGAGTGCCGTTAAACCAAGAAAAATGTAGCTTGGCCAAGGCGGTGTGTCGCTAGACCAAGGAAGAGTAGCTCGGTTAGGGCGGAGTGCCGCTAGACTGAGGAAGAGGGGAGCTTGGTTAGGGCAGAATGCCACTAAACCAAGGAAGGTAGCTCGGTTAGGGCGGAGTGCTGCTAAACCAAGGAAGAGTAGCTCGGTTAGGGCGGAGTGCCGTTAAACCAAGAAAAAGGGTAGCTTGGCTAGGGCGGGGTGCCGCTAAACCAAGGAAGGTAGCTCGGTTAGGGTGGAGTGCCGTTAAACCAAGGAAGAGTAGCTCGGTTAGGGCGGAGTGCCGTTAAACCAAGAAAAAGGTAGCTTGGCCAGGGCGGTGTGCCGCTAGACCAAGGAAAGAGGGCAGCTTGGTTAGGGCGGAATGCCGTTAAACCAAGGAAAAGGTAGCTTGGCCAGGGCGGTGTGCCGCTAGACCAAGGAAAGAGGGTAGCTCGGTTAGGGCGAGTGCTGCTAAACCAAGAAAAAGGTAGCTTGGCCAGGGCGGTGTGCCGCTAGACCAAGGAAAGGTAGCTTGGTTAGGGCGGAGTGCTGTTAAACCAAGAAAAAGGTAGCTTGGCCAGGGCGGTGTGCCGCTAGACCAAGAAAGGGTAGCCTTTGTCCGATTACTCGGGGAATGTTGGTTGTGCAGCATGATACAGCTTTAGGTGTCTACCGTTGAGTGGCGAGGATCGGATTTCCCCTCAATGGTTAACAACCATGTAGGCCCCTCCTTCGTAGACCCTCTGTATCACATAAGGGCCCTCCCAATTAGCATTTAGCTTTCCTTTTGGGTTGGACGCCATGACTTCTTTTTTCTTGACCATGACGAGGTCACCTTTCTTAAATTCTCGTCCTTTTACAAGTTTGTTGAATGCAGTGGCCATGCGGGCCTGATACATTTGGATATTCTTCTGAGCTTGGAGGCGCTTCCGTTCCAATTCAGCCAGTTCTTCTAGTCTTCTTTCTGCATTGGTCTGTTCGCCACGGGCCAGGCCATATTGGACTGCCACTCTGAGTGACGGGACTTCCAGCTCTAGCGGAACCACTGCCTCTGAGCCGTATACCAATGAGTATGGTGAGCACCTTGTAGGTGTCTTGAAGATGGTGCGGTATGCCCACAGAGCTTCATACATTTTCTCTTCCCAGTCCTTCTTATTGGAACCGACGACTTTGGCCAGCAAGGTGCAGAGAGTCTTGTTAAAAGCATCTGCCAATCCGTTTGCCTGTGGATTGTAAGGAGTGGAGGTTCTCCATTCGATCTTATACTTCTCAGCAAGCCGATAGACCTTCTGATGTCTGAAATGACTTCCATTGTCAGATATTATTCGGCTAGGGATCCCGAACCGGAAGATAATGTTCTGCTTGATGAATCTGGCGACCAGTTCACCAGTCACCTCTCTTAATGCTATAGCCTCCGCCCATCTGGAGAAGTAATCTGTTATGGCCAGTATGTACTTATGTCCGGCCGAGGAAGTCGGCAGTGGCCCGACTACATCAGTTCCCCATTGTGCAAATGGCCAGCTGGGAACTGTAGGGTGCAGAGTTGTAGGAGGCCTTCTAGGCACAGTAGCATGCTCCTGGCATTTCTGGCATGATTTTGCAAATTTACAGCAGTCTTCAAACATGGTGGGCCAATAGTAGCCCAGCTTCTTGATTTCTATCTTCATCTTGGGACTAGCCTGGTGGGCACCTGCTGTCCCAACATGTATCTCTTTCATTGCTTGCCAGGCTTCCTCAGTGGACAGACAGCGAAGTAGAATCTTCTTGCGCGCATCTGCCATTATTCGGAACAGAGTCCCATTTCTGAATTCATAAGAATCTTTGATTCTCAGAAGTTTCATCTTCTCTTCTCTTTTCTGCGGTAGCTGTTGGTGCAGGAACCACTGTAGCAAGTGCTGTCTCCAGTCAGATGCCTGTTCTGTGCTAACAGTAGCGACTTCTTCTTCTTCGGGGCACCCTTCTAGCATACTGGGGACTTGTCGCCGGTTCATAACAACAATGTTCAGTGTCTCATTTGGCGGGACTGCTAGTGAGCTGGCTAGCTTTTCCAGTGCATCAGCCTGGGCATTATGTCCACGGCCCACATGCTTGAGCTCAATATGATAGAATTTCGCCATGAGGCTCACAACCTTTTGGTGGCAGGGATTCAGTTCTGGCTTTCGCACTTCGAACTCCCCTTGGATTTGCTTTATCACCAACATTGAATCCCCGAATACCTGAAGCATTTGGATACCCATGTTGAGGCTGATATGGAGTCTGATTATCAGAGCTTCATACTCGGCTTCGTTATTGGTGCAGGGCTTGTTTATAGAACAAGAAGTATGCACAACCTCCCCTTCCGGTGATCTCAGCACAATACCGGCTCCGGCCCGCATTCTGGTCTTTCCATCGGAGTCCGCCTCTATTCTAGATGCTCCATCAAAGAATAACCGCCACATAGCTGACTGAGCCTGGCAGGCTTCGAGCGTCTCATCATCGGGTAATTCAGTCCCTAGCATATCATTTTCTGGCACAGGATGTTCTGCGAAGAAATCAGCCACGGCCTGTCCTTTTATCACCCTCTGGGGCGTATAGGTAATATCAAATTCCATCAGGATCACTGCCCATTTGCCCAACCGGCCTTTCAGTACTGGCTGAGTCAATATGTATTTGAGCGGGTCTGCTGCAGATATCAATCTGACTTCATGTGACAACATATAGTGTCGGAGCTTTTTGACAGCAAAGACTAGTGCCAAGCAGGTCTTCTCAATGTAGCTGTAGCTTTCTTCAGTTCTAATCAGCCTCCTGCTCAGATAGTATAAGGCTTGTTCTTTGCCTTCTTCATTTATCTGTGCCAGCATTGCCCCCAGGGAACAGTATGTGGCTGCGATATACAGTATCAAGGGCCTGCCCTTAATGGGTGCCCCCAGCACCGGAGGGGTCTTAAGGTATTCTTTCAGCTTCTCAAAGGCTTCCTGACAGCCATCGTCCCAGAGGAACGACACATCTTTCATCATGAGCTTGTGAAAGGGGTGGCATCTTCCCGATAGATTTGATATAAATCGTCGGATGTAGGCCAGACGCCCTTGCAGGGATCTCAACTCGTGCAGATTCCTTGGTGGAGGGAGCTCCTGGATAGCTTTAATCTTGGACGGGTCAATTTCAATGCCCCTATGATGGACAATAAACCCGAGGAATTTTCCACTGGACACGCCGAAGGCGCATTTCATGGGGTTCATCTTGAGTTCATATTTGCGCAGCCTCTGGAATACTACCCTCAGGTCTTGCAAATGGTCTTCTCTTCTTTTAGTTTTTACTACCAAATCATCAATGTAGCACTCTACTTTCTTGAAGAGCAAATCATCAAAGATCTTTGTCATGGCTCTTTGGTAGGTAGCGCCGACATTCTTGAGGCCGAACGGCATCCTTTTGTAGTGAAATATCCCCTTCGGAGTGCGGAATGCAGTGTGCACTCTATCTTCTTCAGCAATCCAGATCTGGTTGTATCCGGATGACCCATCCATAAATGATAGGGCCTCATGGCCAGTAGTTGCATCGATCATCACCTCAGTGATTGGCACCGGGAAATCATCTTTCGGGCAAGCCTTATTAAGGTCCCGGAAATCAACACATATTCTGATCTGCCCATTCTTCTTCTTTACGGGCACTATATTGGCCAGCCATGTAGTGTATTGATTTTCTTCAACAAAGCCTACATCAATTAGCTTGTCAACCTCTTTGTTAATCTGATTTATTAATTCAGGGCGCATTCTCCTGGAAGGCTGCTTTACAGGGCTAGTCTCTGGGTTTATTGCCAATCGATGCTGTGCCACATCAGAACTCAGTCCCGACATTTCATCATACGTCCATGCAAAGCAGTCTCGGAATTCCTTCAAAAACTCTATATACTGTTCCCTGGTAGCTGGCTCTAGCAGTGCACTGAGGAATGTCGGCCTTGGCTCATCTGCAGTTCCCAGATTTATTTCTACAAGCTCATCGACGGTGGCCTGACCTCCATCTTCGACCTCGGGCGGGGCTTCTTGCAAGTCAATGAAGCCTCCCGGGATATAATCTTCTTCAGTTTCATGATTTTCTGTTTCATCATATTGGTCATCAGCGGTTGTTGGCTCATCATATACGGCCAATATTACTGTATTCTGTTCAGTATGCCCCGAGGACGTAACCGGATCAGCAGGAAACTCGAAGACGGAGTCTTCCGCCCTTAGAGGCTCTTCTGATGCAGACTCCCTCGAGAGATCATCATTCTGCAGAGCCCGGACTTCTTCTAGGATGCGCTCAAACTCCAGGCATTCCCTCAGCTCTTTGGCTGCTTGATCCTCATCTGGGATTCCCGTGTCGAACTTTGCTTCAGCATGGAACAGATCTTCTTTGCAAGGTAGGTCTTCCCGGCACCAATCTTTCTTTTCTTCATCAGACGTCCCCGTCTCCGGCTGACTGTCTGGGGCTTCATTGTTCATTATGGATTGATAAATGATTTCTTCATCTTCCGAGGGGTACTTGTCATATCCCACCTCGGGAGGGTCTTCATGCTGGTAGGAGACAGATATGACATCCACCTCAGCTTCATAGTATTCTCGAAGGGTATAACCCAATCCTGGGTGCTGAGTGATCTTCCTTAGTTCTTTATTATCCCGAGGCGGATCCCATAGCTCCTGGAACGCCTTCTTTTGGGCAGCAGGTTGTAGCGATGGCATCTGCATCTTAGAGAACATCTGCGAAACCCGTCGGGTAGTATAGTCCAAGCCCGTAATCGGCACCATCTGGTTTGCAGCCTCTTCAGGGACCATGCAGTCTTGATCATCTTCCTCGACTGACTCCCCAGTGTAGAATAAGGTAGGAGGCTCGCAGAAGCGAGGGACTTCCATAGTCTTCAGTGGTAGCACCGTCTGGTACTCAAGGCTGACGTTGGGTTTAGATAAACCCTGCGGCACCTCCACTTGTGTGTACTTTTCTTTCATTTCTTCATTGATATCATACGGGTGAATGCTAGGAGGGGTGATCCGAGCAAAGTCACCGGCATAAGAGATGTGAGCTACCTCATGCTTTTTAATATAGCCCTTTGGTGGCGGTGGAGACCAATTTCTTGCCTTCGTCGTCGGCTTCTTCTGGCTGGCCACAGCCTCTTTCTTTTCACCCTTCTGTCACACCTCGGTGTAGTACGATGCATCGAGCATATGACACTCGAATACTTCAAAGGGATGCAGATCTGCAAACACCCTTTCTTCTTTTCCTTCATGGCAGTATTTGATGCACTGATGTAGCGTGGATGGCACTATCTGATATTCATGCAGCCACGGTCTCCCCAGCGGGGCCTTATATGTGGTGTTGGAGTCGATTACATAGAATCGTACCACGGTAGTGAGATCCCCCAATGTGAGGTTAAAATCAGCCACCCCAAGGGGCGTCTCACATTTCTGGTTGAATCCCGCAATTTTCATGTCTCTGACCTTGGTAAGATGTAGATCAAAGTAATATTTTTGGTAGATGCGGTATGGGAGGATGTTCACAGCAGCCCCGGGATCTATCAGTATCCTGCTCAGCGGCTGACAGTTCAGGGAACCCTTCATATACAGCAGTCTATTATGACTGGAATTCGGGATTAGCATATCATCTTCTGTGAATGTGATCGATGGCCCAGAATTCACTTCTGTTAAGAATGCTTCATATTGTACCGGCGACTGCAAGGCATCCACAATTGCTTGGCGGGCTTCTTCACTCAGAGAGAGGATTTCCCAGATGGAGAACCTGGTAGGGAGCTTCTTCAGCATCTTCATGATTCGACTGCCTACCCGGACATTAGACAGTCTCATTTCTTCTGCCCATCGGGGTCTTGGAGGTTCATGTGGTGCCTGTGGCCTTTGCTGCCCAGTCCCAGTTTCATTCTCTTCCTCTGTTTCCCGGGAGGCTTCTTCTGTAGCAACAGCCCCTGGCTTTGCTAGAGGGTCACTTCCTTCATTTTCTTCATGCTGCTTCTGCTTCCTAACTGCAGTCTGCTGGCATTTATTGCTTTTAGCTGGAGCAGTGTGAGCCAATTGCTCATTCTCCAAACTGGACAAGAATTCCAGGAATGAAGGAGCTTCTTCTTTCTCTTGGTACAAGCTGGCAGGGGGAGGAACCTGGACACCTCGTACCTCTGGTTCTGGGATCTGATAGGATTGCTCCCCTCTGAATATAATATTATGATTAGCTGGTGGTGGGCGCCCCCATCTTTTCCCAGAACGTGTTGCATGGGCTGAGGTAGAGGCCTCAGCATGGTTGGCTTCTAGCGGGGCATTTGATGCTTCAACCTCATCATCCTCCCCGGGTAAGGAAAAGAGCACTGACAGAGTGTTACACTGTACTGTCGTGACTTTCTTTCCCTTTTTGGACTTGGGCCATCTCTTCTTCTTCTGGGAATTTGGCTTTTCCAGCTCCTGCCCCCAGAAGGGCTCAGTCTCATCTTTTCTTTGTTTTGCCTCTGGCTGCTCTTCAATTTTCAATTCTTCGAGCTGCTCCCAGAGTATACAGTCTTTTACCAGCAGGTGTTTGGGCTTTTTCTGCTCATATTCATCGAGCTCATTGATATACTGCTGTAGACGCCTGGCCGCAGGACTTACTTCTTTATGTGCGGGTAGGGGAGTTTGTCTCCTCCGGTTGTGAGTAGGGATCCGGAAGACTGGCTCGGTCTCGGTTGTGCGCCATACTGGCTTTACTGGAGGCGATTCAGGCCTTGGTGTGACACCTCGAATAATCACCCCGCTGGTACTGGCTACGGGAGTTTTCCTTCTATTCTTTATGGGTTTCGTCTGCCCTCCCTCCTGATCCTTCAGTGGGGTGAGGAAACAAGCCTCATAGGTATGCCTGGTACATTCCTCAACGGCTTCCTTAGGCAGCTGCTGGTAAACTGAGATCATATTGGCGGCCATTTTCCAGGGCGGAGGCTCATGTGGATGAGGCGGCTTTACCTGATAATCTCCCAGCTGCAGCTCACCCTTTTTAACCATTCCTTCCATGATATCTTTGAAGACATAATAGTCCTCAATTGCGTGCCCCAACGCACGGTGAAATGGACAGAACAGCGGATCATCTTTCTTTGCCGCATCCTCGGGTCTCTTCGGTTCAGGCAATGTTACCTTGTTGAACTTATATGCCCAGTTAAATAGTGCTGCCTTCTTATCCTTGGGAAAAGAGTATGCCTTTTTCATCTTGTCTCTTAGAGAGACCCTGTCTTTTCTTTCTGCTGCACCCTCAGGCGGGGGAGCTTCATCTGCCCCCTTCTTCCCCTTCTGCTGCTCGAAGGTTCTGAAATCGACGGTGTTAGCCTCAGAATGTGATGGTCGTCGATCATTAGATTTACCTTTCAGCACATTGGGGACATTGGCGGTTGGACGTTTGGACAAGAACATCTCAACCTCCACCACTATATTGTTTAATCGGTCAAATGTTCTGACATCTGCACCGATCATCTTTTCTAGCACCTCTCTCCTGAGGCTCTGTTTACATATCTGCACTGCATCTTCTTGATGAGGGGGTCTTCTGCATCTCATGGCTAAGTTCCTCCATCTTTTGATGTAGTCCAGTGCAGTTTCATCTTGCTTCTGCCTGGTTGCATATAACTCTGCTATTGTGATTTCTCTTTCAGTGACATGAAATCTGTCGCGGAATTTTCTCTGCATATCAGGCCAATCAACCACCGATCCAGCTGGCAGGCTTGAATACCATTCAAAGGCTAACCCAGTAAGGGATGAGCCAAAGAACTTAAGCAGATAAGCTTCGTCGACTGCTAGGTCACCCATGATTGTGGTGTAGTAAGCTATGTGCTCTCTGGGGGAGCCCTAGCCATTAAATTTTTCGAACTTAGGCGGCTTACTGACGCCTGGAGGTAGTCTCTTAGCAGCATATTGGGGAGGATATGGCACCTTGTACACATCATAGGTACTAACATCATCGCCAGTCTTCTCAGACAGCTTCATCTCCACAATTCTTTCAATCATCAGCTTGTGGGCTATGGCTGGATCTATGTCTTCTGGGAAGAAGTGAGCTTGTTGCTGACTATGAGGAGTTGTCATCACAGTGGCGCGCAAGGTGGGCGCGGTAGGCTGTGTCTGAGACATAGAGGGCTGAGCTACTGTTTGCTGTGGAACAGGTTGGCTCGGTGCTTTGCCCTTATCAGCCAGGAGAGGATTAGCTGGGATAGCCGTCTCTGTTGAGCTGGAAGTATTCCCCACAGGCTCGGCTTGCTTGGAGACCGGTGTAGCTTCATGTCTCTCATTGAGCTGTCTTCTGAGAGCATTGATCTCCTGCTGGTATCTTCTGAACATCATCTGGATCATGGGATCCAGGGTGGACGGGATCTGTACATCTTCTGAAGTCCCTTCAGCATCATCGATGAAGGGATTATCTTCCTCTTCCGTTGTTACCACATTAACTGTCATAGTGGTGATCTTGCAGGCTTCATCATCAGTTTTCATCTTATCTTTCGCCGCTTGGCCTCTTCTTGTGACAGGCCCGGGTCTGGTTGCCAGCCTGAGTAGCTCGTCCGGTTGAGTTGGTAGCATGTCTTGCCCCCTGACAAGTCCAGCCATGTTACAAGTGAAGATCTGCATCTTTCCCTTCTGCCTGTAGACTTTTCTTTTTGCCTGGTTGGGGTATTTGAGTCGGTCAAAGACCGATATTCTTTCTTCAGGTTCTTCTCCACACAGGTCTTCTTTCCCATATCCGGTCCTACGGCCTTCCCCATAATCATTGGAATCGGAGGAGGAGACTCCGAGCATCACTTCTTGGAGGGTTTCTTCCTCTTCTTCATCCACGGTGCCCAGGGCACGGGATAATCTTTGCTGACCAAGGGCAGAGTTCCCCAGGTAGTGGAAGTAGTCTTGGACTACTTGTTTCATCTCCTCTGGGCTGTGCCTTTGTGGCTCTGGTTGGAGCATCAGTCTTTCCTGGCCTCTTTGCTGATGAGCCAGTCTTGCCACCTGAGCATTCAGATGCTCCGCTTTGGAATCTCTAAATATATCAGCCTGTCTGGCACAGGCTCTTGGTCTTCTTGGAATGGCAGCAGCGACTGGTTCGCTTGTTCTCATTCTTTCTTCTTTCTCAAATCTTCTGTCGCCATCCTGGCAGCAGTTGGCAGCAGCATCATAGTTCTTCCTTTGCCATCTTCTGCCCCCAGCCCTGGGATGGGGGACCGAGAGGTCTTGCTTTTGCTCATATTTTCTGCCCCTCATCTTGGGGCGAACAGTGGTCAGATTTCTTTCTTCATTTTCTTTCTCATCTTTCTTACCCCAAGCCCTGGGGTAAACAACAGCATCATCTCTTATGTCTTTTCCTTCTCTTCTTCTGCTTCCTGCCCTAAAGCGGGCAACAGCATCCTCGGTAGCTTTCCCCTCATCTTGAGTTGGGGCCCAGCTCTGAATCTTCTTTGATCACCAGACCTGTTTATATCTTGCTGGCTTGGGCGCTAGCGGCTTCCTCTCGTCAGTTTCCCAGTTGGCCCTCCTGGTGGCCAGAACTTGAAACTTGTTGTCGATCTGGACGGTCGAGACAATCCTGTCCGGCCGGACTTCTCTCGGGCGACCGTTGAGGTTCACCCTAACGTCACCCATCATCATCGTCTTCCCAGAAGTTGAAAGACGACGGTCGGCAGCAGCATACCGGCTCCTCCGGTTAGTTCTTTTCTTCATTTGGGCAGCAGCGGGGACCGTGTCCCTTCTTTGAACATGATGAACATAGCAGGCGACGGCTGTCGAGGTCGTCCTCTCTGGTAAGCTACCCTTGTTATCAGCAGTCTTCATCGGGGCACTTGCAGCAGTGCCTTGCTCGTTGTTGTCGACCTGCAGAAGGTCGGTGAAGACGAGGCCCAGGCAGTTGGGCAGCCCGACAGCAGGGGGCATCGACCCGAATGACAGCGGTACCGCCAGGTAACCCTCTCGGACATGCACATCGATCGGTTGTTGGTCGAAGCATACGGACAAGATTCCAGTAGTCATTGTAGCTTCCTGAAAACAAGGAAAGCACACAGAATCAGAAATTTGAGGGGGCCCCGCTGGGCCTCCTATTTTTGGCGTAGAGATGAAGGGAGACTCGGTCCCACCGGGCGTGCCAGACTTGTGGAACGCGCTTTTTTAGTTTTTTATATATGTATATATAGATTTGTTATGTATTGATTTATTGGCGTGCCAGTCACCGGGATGACAATTTTATTATGCGCTCGATCTGACTTTTAATCAGTCGATTGTGAAGTCCGAGCCGGGACCCGAAGTCCGTCATACCATAAAGGCTATGACGTTAATTACGCCCTTCCTAAGAAGGACAACCCTTGATTAAACGCCAAAAATAGGAGGAAGGTAGCGGCAAAAATAAGACTCAAACGAGAGAGAAGGTTGGTTCATCAGCAGGGCGTTAAATGGCCTGAGTGAATCGAGGATACATCAAATGCGGAGCGAATCCGGCGGCATGTCCCCATTACCTTGGACTATGCCAGATGGGGATAGGAAACCACCCATGTAGCGGCAGGATGGGATCCGTAAAAGATCGGGTATATCTAACCCGGAATCCGGATAAGGACCGGTGCGACATGACACACCCTGTGCAGGCGCGATGTCTTATTGATATCCCCCTTCGGAAGACCATCGGAGAACATGCAAGGGTAGAACTCCGTGGGCCAGCGGGGTTAGGAGAGAATACCATGATCACTCAAGGTGATGTGAATGAATTTTGGCAGCATATCCCTTTATCCTGGATTATGCCAAGAGGAGATAAGCCATCATCCACGGGATGCCAGGATGAAAGTCGGAAAAGAAGGGGGCACCAGGCCCGGGGCCATCGCCCTCATCCATAGCATCGATTGATGTTCCTTCGGAACCCGTCGGAGCACATGTAGTGACATAGCCCTTTAGGTCCATAAGGTTATAAAGAAATCCGGATCGGAACAGAACAATGTAGGGGAGGTCCTCCCCATTGATTTATTTCCTGAGGGATGCCAAATGCTCTCTGTATATTCCCCGGGTGGATACAACATGGGGATCAAGGTTCAGACCAAGAAGAAAGAGGTTCTCGGCGTGAGGGTTCAGAAATATGGCATGGCTTCTCGGCACGGGCTGAAGGGAGTTCCCATCGCGCCACGAAGGGGGCTCTCGGCATGTGCTGAAAGGGGGAAGATGAGGATCTCGGCGCGGGAGTTCCCGGCGCGCCTGGCGCCGGGAGAGTTTGGCGCCGAGAAGGTGCTGGGCTTGAGCGCCGTGAGGACTTATGGGGTTTTACGGTGCTCTATTCTAGGGATTTTTCTCAGGATTCAGACAGTGGCTGGGGAATTGATTCAGGAGGCAAGTGAGGAAAGAGCCAGGGGCCTACCAGGTTGACAGCAGAGGGTCACAGATGAAAGGGGTTCGAGGGATCAGAGTCACAGGGCCTTCGAGCTCTCAGGAACAGGTTTCACGCCATCATTATTGCCGACCATCCAGGAGATCGAGAGACGACAAACTCTGATCCCTGCAATGGCCCTAGTGGCTTGAGAAATTTGAGAAGAAAATCATGGACTCCGCGACGTTTAAATCATCGATGACATTGAGGGAGAGAGGGGGGAAACAAGGCCCAGAAATCCACAGTGAGGATTGGGGCTTTGTTGGCTCCGTCCCATCTTAAACAGGCATGCGTATAAACACAAGGGATTATCGGAGTCCTAAGCATTCGAGCAATCAATGTATGCAGGGACGACAGATACCCTGAGAGGGAGAGATAGAGAGGACAAAGCCCAGGGATCCATGGAGGTGAGGATCGGGGCTCTGTACCAACTCCCCCGGGGCTGCGAGAGAGGCAAATAGCATGGAGTACCTATCAGCCGCCAGGACTACCGACAGACACCTGAAATCATGGACTCATCGATCAAAAATCCGCAACCGAAATGATAGCTACCACGATCATCAGAGAGGGGTGAGAGAAAGAAACTCGAGCTTCTACTCATTCCACCATCTTTATTATTCATACTTCATTGGCTACAGCGAGATAACTCGGACGATAGTTGAAAGGAGACTTTGAACATCCTTCGAGTAGAAGAAATCCCAAATACAAGGGTAAAAAGAATACATAAGAGAAGAAAAAAAACCCGTTCGGAATAGCAGGAGGATGGGGGAGGGCGGAGCATTGACTCCTCTCCCTCCCCGAGCACCCCACCTTCTCCTTCTCTCGAGCTTCGCAGCAGCTTCTTCACTCGCTCCCTTTTCTTTCTCTTTTTCTTTTCTATCTGTTTTCTGGATGAGGTTTCTTCTTTTTTCTTTCTCTTGGTGTGTGTCTCCCTCTTTGTGCGTGATGAACAAGGGGGGGGGGGGGTTTATAGGCACAGCAGCCCCCTTCTCGGCATGGGTCCCTCGGTGTGCACATATCAGGTTCCCGGCGCGCATCTTGCGAAGGCTCCCGGCGCGCATATTGCGAAGGCTCCCGGCGCAAAGGCTTCTCGGCGCCAGTATTGGGCCGTGGTGAAGGGCTTTCGGCGCCATGGCCCATTTAGGCCCCCGACTCCTTTTCTTATTGCTCTACTTCTTTTTATCACTAGGCTTTAGAGACGCCTAATCTGTCTTTTCATTTGTCAGTCCTTCGAATCCGCCAGAACGGGTGAAGGTCTTTTTAGTTGATGGGTTGACATAATCTTATCAGAACATTGCTGGGGTTCTCATCAGTCCGTAGACTTGTAATTCTTCATCAGTATTGCCGTTTGAGTGATGACAACACCGGACATCAGCTTGGCCGGGGAGGGCTTCAGCCGGGTGGTAGCTTTAGTGGCGACTATTTTGTAATTCTGGCTTTGCAGGAATCTCTGAGAGCTTCATGTCTGATTCAATCTTTTCTTTGGTCTCATCTTTGTTCTCAGTTATATTTCAGGTGTCAACATACCTCCCTTCTTCCAATCCCACATCTATGATCTTCTCCTCTCTTTTCAGGTCTGTAAACCCCCATTCTTCTTTCCCCACTCATCCGGAGTCTCCGGATCCTCCGTTCACTCATGATTTTAGGCCTCAGCCTATGTCATCCTTTCATCCCATTTTCGAGACTTCTTCTGATCCTTCCCTTCCGGTATCCCCGGGCTCTGCTTCTGATCTTTCCTCGACCCTTTCGGGTGACCATCAGTCTTTTTCCCCGACCCTGTCGGGTGTCAATCATTTTCTTTCCCCGACCCTGTCGGGTGATTCTAATTCCTTTTCTCCGACCACGTCGGATGATTACTCCTCTTCTCCCTTATCTTTCCCACATTCTTCTCATGGTCTCTCTATTCTTTCCTCCTCACCCTTTCGGGGTCATTACCCTTTTTCTTACTATTTTCGAGGCTTTAGCCCGCCTTGATCTCAGTTAATCCCTGGTTATTCTGTACTTGGTTCCTTGTTATCAAGGCCTCTGTTCCTTAATGAGGGAGTTCTAGCCCTCGTCTCTCTTCCTTTTTTATCCCTCCTTCGTCTAGTATGATGTCTGCCACTCCTCTATGTCGAGGAACCCAATCCCTTGCTCTCCTTTCATCCTTTATCCTGACAAGCAAGGAAAATAAAGTTCGCACTCCTCAAAGCTCGACGATCGAAATCACTTCAAGGTGTCGGTTTTCATGCCATGGATTTGCAAAGGTATCTTTTATTTTGTGCAAGAACATGTTATCATTGCTATTACTCTGTTATTTCTGCACGCGCTTATAATGTTGGTTCTTTAAAACATGGTTGAGTGGCCTTAGGCTTTAGTTAGTTTGCTTAGTCAAATAAGTCGCTTCTGCAGCATCTTTAGGCTAGTGATAGCACCGCGCTGGGAGTCTAGTTCTTTCCTCGATTGTTGAGGGTGACCTTTGAGTGTGGTTTTTTTACACACAACACGGCGAGCCACAGTCGACCCCTCTAGTGCAACACCGTTGCTGCTTTGGCCATACTTTGGGTATGCACAAAGGTCTTTTCTTTTCTCTACTCGGCCAAGTGGAGGGGCAAGAGATGGATGGATAAGATGACTAACCTAGGTGCTCCCTAATACGGGAGAGGTCTCAAATAGGGGCAGTCTTGACCCTCAAAAATGAGCTTTCATGCTAAATCTAGTTAATAAAGGCTATGAATGAGAAGGTCAATGAATACAAAATTATGAATCAAAGGCATGGCAAGAGTGGCAGTACAGTTCCCCGCGGGATGTCATGAGCCCGGTCGCATGCATGCCTGATAAATATGGGTCTCAAAATCAAAGACACAAAGCCCCGGCGCAACAGACCTACTCTTTGAGGGATGGTGCCCTGGAAGGAATTCGAGCCTTGATATCTCCCATCCTGCACGAAGCTTGTCTCTAATTTTTCTTCTGCTTCTCCCTCTTAGGCTGGGTTGTATCCCGGGTATGGCCTTAGTAGGGGCACCGTTCTTTAGAAGCGGTTGGTTGTGGTAAGCCACCCTCACATGCACGCCCTGCTTAAGGGAAGCCTTTAATGAAAGGGGTAGGAATGACGATCCCTGGCCAGTAGTTTGAGCCCGTCTTTAGGTAATGCAGATTGCTATGTCAAAATCAAAATTTCTAAAAAAAGTAAACATTGTCAAAAATCCAAAAAAATCAAATACTTCAAAATTTCAAAAAAAAATTAAATATTTCAAAAACCTAAAAAATCAAATACTTCAAAAAAATCCAGAAAGATGAAATACTATTGAAAATCTAAAAAAAATCAAAAAAAAATCACAAAAATCCAAAAAAAATGTCTTGTTCATGCATTTGCATTTGTTTTAAGGACAGATACGTAATCCGTTTGCTAAGTACTCAGGCATTCCTTGCTATATCTTTTTACTCTGCCTCCTGTCCACATCTTTGATCTATTCTTTCCTTCTTCGATCCACTCTCGATCTATTCTAAAGCTCATGTCGTTCCCAGCTTTTGTTTACAATGATCATATCTTTATGAGAGGGCTTTGCCTAATGATTATGAACCTGGCGGTTCTGATTCATTTTGATCTTGGGTTTTGATTGAAGGGCGTATTTGTTTATGTCTTTTATCCCGCCGTGTCCTTGTCTCATGTCCATGTCCCACCGTGTTGTCCCACACACGTTATTTTGTTCCTCACCCCATGTTATTAGTTGTTTTGCACATGTTGACAGCCGTCCCACTATGTTCCGTGTGTTGTCCCAACCGTGTGATCCGTCATATTCTTATCCCAACCATGTGTTGTCCCACCGATTGTTGTCATGTCACTCCATGTTCATGCATGCATATTGTTTGTTTATGCCTTTGCTTATGTGCTTGTTCGTCTTGTTGTGTTGTTTTCCATTCGTCATGTTATGTCGTGTTGCTTGTCGTTCAGTTAATCATTGTGTTACCTCTGCTATGTTTATCTCATCTGCTTATCTATGAAAATCCATAAAAATCAGAAAAAAAGAAAACTTTCACTTGCCGTTTCACCTGCACAGGTAAGTCAGGTATGGCCTTTTATCCTTATCACCCTTATTGTATTATTATATGGTATTATAATATATTATCTCGAGAACCAGTTGGTTATATACGTGTTCCAGGATCTGATGTTCCCCTTTAACAAAAATGATGATGATCCAGGTTCACGTGTTTAATCTTCGGATAGGCCGTTAGGTTGGGATATCACGGGGAGGATAGTTCTATCCTGCACGCCGTGGTTGCGGATGGTATCTTGACTCTGATTTTCCTAGCTTAGCAATATTATTCTCGAGTATATTATATTCTAATCTTTCTTCGCATTTGTTTTAATGATTTCTTTTATTTTAGCCCAGCATGCATCATACGCATCTTTTGAGCTTTCATGACCCATGGTTTGCCTGCAAAATATCCCATCAGTAATGGTTAGCTGTGCGTTCAGTGTTTTAGTAAGAGGAACTAATTCCACTCTGAGTTGGAAGGTTCTCTTTGGTCAATTCGCTTGGTTTGGTTGATTAAGAGGTCCATATCTGGAGCTTTAGCCTGTTTCCTTTACTTTTGCTGCCTGCTTTTGGCCTCCTCATTGGACCGCGGGATTGTGTCCCCCATGAGGTTGGTCTTGTTGATTTATTCCATTTAGTTTAGTTCCTCCAGACTGGTGTCGCTTTTGGTTTTATCATTCCTTGTGTTTGGTTTAGAGTTTTCTAGAAGATTCCTGTCGCTTGTTGGTAAAAATGGGTGTCGTTTTGTCTTAACGCCCACTTTTCCGGTCCACTCCGCTGCATTTCCACTCCATCTCCATGTTCCATGTCACTTCCGCTTCACCTTCGCTCGCTCCCCTGCAAAGAGGACGTTAAGGAGGGGCATCTGTTGACACCCGTTTTATGCCGATAAGTTGAGTCGTTTCTCTTACTCCCATTTGTTGATGCCTCGAGTTGTCCATCACTCGCTGGGCGTTTTCTGGTAAGTCATGGGCCAATTTTATGGGTAGCTTCTCTCCTTGGTTGGGACCGTATCGATTCAGGGCTTAATGGGCCTTGGTTTTTGGTTAATTGAACATGTTTATAAAAATCAAGTGTCCAGGAACATGTACAGGTCATCCCTGGCCGTTCAACCCTTAAGCAGTTATTTATGGGCCGTTCATACATTAAAAAGATTTCTGATGATTTTCTGAATTTCCACCGACAAGGGCTTATGCGGGTTATTCCTGGCCGTTTAACATGATGAACGGTCTGGAGTGCACCGTTCTTCTTCCAGAGTCCTAAAGCCTAAATATCTCTCAGATAATTATCCATTTTTTTCCATTTATCACCGACAACAGTTAAACGGTTGGACCTTGGCCGCTCGTTCTATTGGACGATCCCATAATAGCCGTTCAAGTATAAGAGTCCAACGGCGATATCTTCAGTTGGTTAATGGATAATTTGTTGGTATTTATCCTATTTTTGCAATTTTCACCGACAGGGATGGACGGTCCCTTGTTGACCGCCCAACCAGTTGAGCGGTCTATCGTGAGACCGTTTAACCCTGCGAACTCTGAAGAAATCAAGGATTTTCTCTCTTTATCCGTAGACGTGTCTCCAGGCTTTATCCAGAGATTTCTTCTCGAATATGGAGTATTTTTCTATGCCGTTTCTTCTGGATGAGAGATAACTCGATTATCTCCAACTTTTGTGATAATATCTCATCCTAAAATGAATGGAACCCTAATTTTGGGCTAGGCTTTCTAGGCTCTATAAATAGACCTTAAAGGCCGGGTTTGAAAAGGGGGGGAGATTTTTGGTCGACGGCGAAGCCCTACCGCATTTTGAGCGACCTAGCACCAAGGAGGGAGGCTTTCTACGTCCATACAAGCCTCCAGTTCAGGGAGTAGTCGAGTTTTGAGTCTTTTGTATTTGATAGGTTTCGTCACTTTTTCATCGCATGCATTACTTTCTCCCCACGTTCTTCTTCATTCTCATCACCATGCACACATCCACCTACATTTTTGACACCCTAGGGGTTTAAAATCCCCCAGGTATCCCCCTTTCCACTTAGTCACGTCCAGTCCTCATTATTTTGACATATACTACACCATTCAGTTCTAATCTAGGTTGTTTCTGTGTGTTTTTACGTTGTTTTGCTGGTCAGCAATCCTTAGCACGAGTCCCATCCCCTCTGGCCGGCTGGAGAGGGTGGAGGTTGGACCCCTTTGCGACTTCTGGCTCGGTGGTCTCGAGCGATTCTCTTCTGTCCGTGCAAGGAGGCGTGCGGTGCATCTTCGGCTGTTCTTATTCATCCGGCGGTCGTTACAGAGCCGTTCAACATCTAGGAGCTCTTCCTCGCGCATCTTCTGTAGCACCCTTAGGCGGTCTATCGTAAGACCGTGCGTCTATAGGCGGTTCTTCGTGAACCGCTCATCTTCCCTGTGCTGCAGCTAGGCGAGTGTCTCCCCTTCCTTTCCAAAGCACGGCTTGTTCATCACGTTCGGCGCTTTGGTGGCGATCACGGTCATTTTCGTTTTCTGTTCTCCTCTTACTATCTTTCACTTACTCATCGCATGTTGATTTATTCATAACACCATCTTCCTTTAAGTAAGAGGAGAAAATATATCTACAGCAGGGTTCACCACTAAACGGTGACAGTTTTTAGATCAATTGGTATCAATCGAACCCTTAGAATGTCAGCATTCCAGATCCGCTGATTTCGTGTTGATTGGTTGTCATTTGGGGCCGGTACGATCCCGGGAACCCCGGTGACTCAATTAGGACCAATTCGGTAGAATTACTCGTTTCAAGCTGTTTGTGCATTGTTTTGACCCCTTCCGAAGTGTGGACGGTCTGTATTATCATTGTGGTTGTTATCCCCTTCGATCGGGATCGAATGGGGTGTGGAATCAGGCCTGAGGATTAGGGTTTGGTCGGTTTTCCGCCGTAACCGGTCGATCGGACCGGATGGGCCGGTCGATCGGCGGGCGTTCGCAGGACCGTGTTGGGTCCGGTTGTTGGTCCGGTCGAACGACCACCCTGGGCCGGTCGACCGACCCTGCCAGGTCGACCGGCCCCAGGGGTGAGGTCGACTGAAATTCTGTATTTATGTTCGTTTTGAGTCCTGGTCAGTCCGGTTGAGACCCAATGACTGACCTATGGCCTCAGGAGTGTCCCGGACACCTTGTGAGTTCCGTGTTTATGTTTTTGGGTTGTCAAAAGGTGCCATATTACCTCGATTAGTGTGCCCTTATCTGTGTGTGTTTTGGGCTTTGTGTTATGCTCGATCGAGTCACCGTGTATCGGTGTGAGTACAGTGGGGCTCCCCCGCATGTGTGTGGCCTCCCTTGAGTTCCCGTCTTGAGGGGATGGTCTCAGCGGCTCATGAGCTGCTTCGGTATTCGTGCTACCGTGGTTTTAGACCTAGTCAAGAATTTAAGTCGGTTGGCCTTGGCAGCCCAACCATCGTCCGCTTCTTCGTTGTGGCGCCCCTTTCTTAGGCCGCTACAAGTCGTTGACTTAGGTCAATGTTTTAGGGCGATTAGTGTGGTGGTTATCTCTTGGACCGCCTAGTCCGTGTAGTGTGTCTGTTATCGACCGCTTGGTGGTTTGTCTGGGCAGGTCAGTCGGAGTTTGACTAAGTCTAATGGCCATAGCTTTGACCGCTACAGTCACCTCGTGGCCCTGTCTATGACCGCCAGTGTCTGTGCCTCTGTGTATGTACAAAGTGTCACTTTCCGACGTTTTGGTTTCCAATTGTATTGGCTCGACCTTGTGGTTTGTCTTTCGTCCCGTGGATGTCTCTTGATGTCCTATGAGGGCTATGACGACGATATAAGGTTGCCAGGTAGGCCTTGGTTTCTGTACTACTGTAGAGTCTTTGTCAGGTTCCGGTCAACCCGGTGAGACCCAGTGGTTGACAAGTAACCTTGTGTGTGTCTCGACTATTCTGGATAGCTCGAGACAGTGGTTTTGGACGCCTAGAGGTACTGTCTTACCTCGGTCTGTGTGTCCAGATGTGTTGAGGGTCTTGATGCTCCCTCATATCTCCGTGAGTTGTTTTGTACGGTTGTGTGGGTCTGATGATCTAGTGTCGTTTTCTTGTGGCTTAGGATTAGACCGATTGGCGGCGTGTCACCGCTTTGTACGACGATCTTGACCCGAGTCGTGAGACTCAAGGATCGTTGTATTTTCAGGTCTAGTTGCCTTGTCTTGAGTCTGTTGGCAGTTGGTGTACTACCTTTGTGCTTCGTAGTACGGGTGACAGTGCGTGCTTGGCATGTCTGTACTGTAACACTCGTGTTGCAGAGTCTTTGTGTCTAGTGAGCCTCCACTAGTCGTAGCCTCACGACCTCGAGTGTCGGCCCACCTGGGAGTGGTGGTGGGGCAGTTCCCGATATACAGTTTGTAAGCTAGTTCCGTGGGCCCATGCTTTACAATAGCGTCCTACTGGGAGGGAAAACTAGTTAGAGGCCTGTCTCTAGGCAAGAGTCGGTGTGTGCAGACGTGGTCAGGGGCGTTTGGACGAGCGCCGACGGGCGTGACCCTGACTAGTCACTCGTTACTGTAGTTCCTGTTCTAGTTTAGAGAGTATCTCAGTCTCCGTCATTCTCGTCGTCCGTAGCGAGATACTTGCGGCACAGTGTAAGACATTAGTGGATGCATCTGGTTGTGCTTCTAGTGAGGAGGTGCTTCCGTCACGTGACACATGACTCTCACGTTTCTCGCACTTCGTGTCATGACCTTTTCGGGTTAGTCTTTTCTTGGCTATACCCGAGGACAGTGTTGTGTGGCATGCACGATGCTCCAGTCGTGTATGTGGTTGCGTTCAGGGAGCGTGCATGACAATCCAGTCATGTAGGCTTTAGTGTTCCGTGTCTGTCTAGGTTTCTTCTAGGCTTTTTACCTGCTTCCGTAGGCCTTAGTGTTGAGGCTGGTGTTTTGTCGATGGATCAGTAACTCCTGACTTTGTGAGATAAGGGTTCGCCCTTCTGTCATTGTTTGGAGTAGCTTAGAGAGCCGAGCTTCTCTCGGTGGCCGTGTTTCGGTCCTTACGGCTTTGCTTTTCCCTTTTCTTTTAGCTATTCTACTCTTCCGTTACGGCTTTCTTTTACAACTTTCTAGTTGTAGTTTAGCTTTTCCTACTTTACTACTACTGTTATTTTAGCTGTTGTTCCATGTTACTGCGTTGTTTTTCAGTGGGGAGCCGCGTGACCCCTACTGGGCCTGTGACACGAGGCTCACCCCTGCTTTTCAGGTGTGGCACTCTTCTTCATTCGCGGTTCCTGGTGTGCCGTGTTCGTAGTTGCCAGCGGTACTTGCGTCGGGCTTCCCCCGACCACAGTGTACATTTTTCTTCCTGTTAGACTGTACTTATCTTTCCTGTGGACTGGACTCTAGTATAATTGTTAATTTGAACTGTTAATTAAAAAGTAATTTTATTTCTACTACTTTAGCAAACCTGATTAATGAAATTTAATTGCTTACTATTATATCTGTGACTTCAATGTACTACACGACAATCCTTTTTCCCTTCGGAGCTTTATAGCTCTTGGGAGGCTTCACGGGTTCCAAGTGGTATCGGGTCTGCTCAGTAATCCTATCGGGTATATCCGGTATCCGGAGTCCGAGTTGTCATAGCTGCCCCGTTATCCGAGCCAGTTTCTACACTGGGTAGAGTAAGTGGCTCAGCCTGGGGGTGCTAGCCATGTCCACGCCGAGTCACCAGTTCGTGTTGTAGTACCAGTGGATGTAATATTTTTGCTTTTTATACGCACTGTGTTGGCTGTGGCCTATCTGATGTATGAAGAGACATTAATGAAAGGAAAATTATCGCTTTTTGTTGCTTACATGTTTGTAAAAAGCTCAAAAATAGAGCTTTCGTAATGTTGTTGCATTCCATGTCTAGGGGATAGGCGTTCCTTCCATGGTAGACAATCGATATGCCCCTTTCCCGAGTGGCTTGACCACTCGGTAGGGGCCTTCCCAATTAGGGGCCTGCTTCCCCACTGCCTCCAGTGGTCGAGAGGCTTTGGCTTTTCTCAGGACGAAGTCTCCTGGATGGAAATGTCTATCTCGGACTTTGGCATTGTAATATCGAGTAAGGCGATGTAGATATTCCATGGCTCGGATGCTCGTGATCTCCCTTATCTCGCTTGTCATATCGTGGTTTTCTAGCAGTTTTTGCTCATTTGCCTCGGGCGAGAAGTTGATGACTCGGAGAGATGGGCTGCTGACTTCCAAAGGAATCACGGCGTCCGTGCCGTTCACCAACTGGAAAGGAGTCTCACCGGTGGTGGTTCTTGGAGTAGTTCGATACGACCATAGTACGCTTGGCAATTCCTTGACCCAGTTACCCTTGGCCTTACCGAGCCTGGCCTTAATGCCTTTTAGTATAGTTTTGTTGGCATTTTCGACCAGTCCGTTAGCCTGAGGGTGGGCTACCGAAGTGAAGTTGTTGCGAATGTAAAGGTCAGCGCATTTATTCCTGAAGTAATGGGAATCAAATTGCCGACCATTATCACTCACAATCACTCGGGGGATGCCAAAACGACAGATGATCGATTTCCATATGAAGCTCCATACGACTGACTGGGTAATCCTAGGGGTGGCTTCGTTTTCAATCCATTTCATAAAATAATCGATGGCGACGATGATGAACTTCTTATGGGCTTGGGCCATGGGAAACGACCCCAAAATGTCGATCCCCCATCGAGCAAAAGGGTATGGCTCGGTAAGGGTGACGAGCTCTGAGGCAGGTTGATAGACTAGATGATCGAAACATTGGCATCGGTCACACCTTTGTACGTAGGCCAAGCAGTCGCGTTGGAGAGTGGGCCACCAGTAGCCTTGTCGCAACAAGATCCTGGCGAGCGCTCTTCCTCCTTGATGTGCGCCACAGACGCCTTCGTGGACCTCTTGAATAGCTCGGCCGGCTTCCTCGATATCGATGCACTTGAGGATGTTGGGTCTCCTCTGGAGTTGATCACCAGTGTGAAGACTGATATGCATTGATTGGGTTTTAAATGATTGGCAACAATAGAGTTCACTTTGATGACTGCAGAGTTGACTTTGATGACTTTATATTGATCATGGAAATATTGTGTATTTTGATGAATTGGTTATATATCAGACCTTTTAATAAAACATTTCTACACACTTTGTTATTCTGAATCTAAGGTCGGTGCATGTCTACATTGTGCTTGCATTTAGTCGGTGCATGTCTGCATTGTGCTTGTATTCAGTTGGTGCATGTTTGTGTAAGAAAAGCATATAAGGTCGGTGCAAGTAGTGCCGCTCGCACACCTCAGGTCGATGCTAGTTGTCGTCTTTACTTAGTGAGGTCGATTAAAGTTACCATGTGCATACAAAGTCAGTGCAGCGTCTGCATTAAGCATATAGGGTCGGTGTAGGTTTTGTTGTTAGCATATAGAGTCAGTGCAGGTTTTTTTGTAAACATATAGAGTCGGTGCAGGTTTTTTTGTGAGCTTATAGGGTCGGTGCAAATTGTGATGTGAGCATATAAGTCGGTGCAGGGTTCGCTGGGAGTATATGAGGTCGGTGCAGGTTTCCCTGTGACCACATAAGGTCTGTGCACATTTTGCCTTACACATAATAGGTCGGTGCATCTTTGTGCCATTCGCATGCAAAGGTTTAGTGCACTATTTGCCTCATGCATATAGAGGTCTGTGCAAGTTTTCATACATGCGTAATAAGGTCAGTGCACACTTGTATCCTACATAACCAATGTCAGTGCATTGTATGCTTTACGAGTGTAGTTGGTCAGTGCACTTTCTATTCTATATCATAATACGTAGTACCTCACGCACACTTAAGGTCGGTGCATATGTATTTCAAGTCTATCCTAGTTCTTTTTGCATCTGTGCCTATTCACATAGACGTGTGAATTGACTAAGTCCACAACACGTGACTGACATTTTGTTCATTAAAATGACAGGTGAGACTTATGATCAAGCACCTGACACATGTCCCAACTACCTGCGAACTTTAAGTCACAAGCAAGTAAAGTACCAGGATAAAAGGCACGTGATCCAAGGCAAAAAGTGAAGCACTGCGTTTGACACGTGGAAAGCAACCTAATCAAGATGCTGCCACGTGGCCATCCCAAGCTCAGATCTGAAAGGACTTTTGGGTGGGAAACGTGGTTTCCACGCGCCCATCATCTGCGGTCTTATAAAAGGAAGTAGATCGCCCAATTCCAAGAGATATAGAAGCGAGAATGAAGCTAGAGAGAGAAAAGTAGTAGCCAAGTCAAGAGGGACTTCCAACAGATCCAGAGATAGCTTTGAGAGAGTTTTGAGAGAGCTTTGAGAGAGTTTTAAGAGAGGAGAATAGAGTCATTTGAAGGGTGTGAGTCTGAGTTTCTATAAGTCATTGTTTCCGGCTTCTTGGTTCAGAACCAGAGCCGATCTGCTCTTTGTCAGAGCTACAGATCGTTTTACTATTTTCGGTTTGTTTGTTGCTTTTGCTTTTCAATTTCAAACTCTTGTTATAGCAAGCTGTGAGTCAGCGGTGGGTAAGCTATAATCCCCAGCGGTAGAAGAGGATTCCTCTGGTAGCTTAAGCTGTAAGGCTCAGCGTGTGTTAGGAAGTTTTCCCCGAAGGTGTGGATCAGCGGATTGGAAGATGTGATTCAGTAGTGAAGCCACACTTGGTTTAAGTGTGGGGTGGACGTAGATCTCTATAGGAGATCGAACCACCTAAAAATCACGTGTCTATGCTTGATGGTTTGTGATTATTGGATCTATATATCTAGCTGTTATCGTGTTTCATTAGGTTGATATACTGAGTATTCAAGAGAGTGAAGAAGGTATATCAAAAGGTACCACTCGACGGATAAGTCAGGCTTATCTGAAAAGTTGTTTATCTTGCGTGAGGACACTCTTTGAGTTCAACCTCCGCCAAGTACATCTTCACATTTCATCTCTCTGTAATTCAGTTTTGCTGCTGATGTGTTTCAATTGTCTAGTTGAATATACTCATTCTCTCTATTGATAGCTCTCACATAACACTTAACTAAGTCTTTTGTTAATTTAATGGCTCCAGTAACTCTGTGTCTAAATTTGCTATTCTGATTAAGCAAATTTTAATTTCGCATTTATCTACCTAATCTTGCTTTAAATTTGGGGTAGATCTATTCAACCCCCCTCTAGATCTATATCACATGGTATCAGAGCCTAACTCTTCTGCGGGGACTAACATCTTGAAGAGATTGACATCATGGATGCTAGAGGAATGACAGCTGAAGGACAATCTACGACCAAGCCTCCATACTATGATGGTTCAAGCTATGCATACTGGAAGAACCGTATGCAAGTTTTCTTGAGGGCAAAAGATTATGAAATCTGGAAAGTTGTAAGCAAAGGCCCTTTTGAGCTATCTGAGGACGATGATCTATGGACATGAGAGCAGATCCAAATATCAACACTCAACTAGAGCGTTATCAACGCCATTCAGTGTGCCCTTCATGCCACGGAGTTCTCCAAGATCTCATCCTGTTTAACAGCAAAGGAGATGTGGGGTAAATTGGAGGTTATATACGAAGGGACATCCCAAGTGAGAGAGACTAAAGCCAACATGCTAGTCTCTGAATATGAGGCGTTTAGGATGAGGCCGAATGAGACTATCACAGAGATGTATGCTCACCTCATGATTATCACCAATGGACTCAGAAGTCTTGGGAAAGTGTACTCTGAATATGAGCTGGTGAGAAAGATTTTACGTTCCCTAACTCCGATCTGGCACACAAAGGTGACCGTTATTGAGGAGTCCAGGGATTTAAAGACCACCAAGGTTGATGAGTTAATTGGTTCACTCATGACATATGAGATGAACTTGCCAAAGACAGATGAGCTGGAGAAGAAGAAGAGACCCATTGCATTGAAGGTCAACTCCTGTAAAAGTGGGTCATCCAACGACCACAGCTCCTCAGGTTCAGAGATTGAAGGTGATCAGCTCGCTATGCTGGCTCGTTAGTTCAAGAGGTTTCTCAGAAAAGAAGGAAGATACCTTGGAAGAAGACAGCACAATGACAGAAGATAGACAAGGTATAAAACTAACCCTGCCAAGAGGACTGACACAATTGTTTGCTATCATTGCAGGAAGGCAGGCCACATGAAGGTAGAATGCCCGGAGCTCCAAAAATTGAAAGAAAAAGCAAAGAAGAAAAACACGAAAGACAAAGCTATGATAAGCACTTGGAGCGATGAGGGTGAGGGCAATTTCAGCTGCACTTCGGAGAGTGAAGGAGAAGGAAGTCAAGTATGCCTGATGGCCAGGGACTGCGACAGAGAAGAAGAAAATGATGAGGTAACATCTCCCTTCGAAAATTGCACTCTTACTGATTGGGAAGATGCTTATGGTGAATTGTTAGATAAAGTATATGATGTTAGAAAAGAAAATAGACAGTTAAAAAGAAAAGTCAATTCACTTGATAATGATACTACAATGTCTGACAGAATTGCATATCTTGAAACAGAAAATAACTGTCTAAAATAATCTGCTGTCGAATTTGATGAGATAAAAACTACTTTAATTGATGCTAGGAAGGAGAGTGATATGCTAAAAAACGTGATTGATGACTTAAAGCTAAAATTACAAAATTATGAAAATTGTTAATGAAAAGTATGAAGCAACACTGAGTGTTAATGTTGAATTGAAGAAATCAATAGAAAATCTTGAGAAAGAAAATGAAGATAAACAGAAAACCCTTGAGAGCATGACCCAAGGTACAGAAAACTTAAATGCTCTTTTGGGAACAAAAATGAATTTTGGAAAAGAGGGTCTTGGTTTTAATCCCACTGCAAAAAGGAGCTTTGAATTTAAAACTGGTTCATTTGTAGCAGAAAAGGGAAAGAACACCCCTCTCATTAAGATGAGCAGTGAAAATAATGCTAACAATTTTTTTGTAAAAACTGCTAATCAGAAAAAGCTCAGTGGTCAGGACAAGGACAAACAAAAGGTGAATGTGTCCAGCAATTCACGCACACACAAGTCTACACCTCAGGGCAAACACCAGAATAGGGGTAAAACTTTTGCAACATCAAAATCCCAAAACAACTCAAATAGGTCTCCACAGAAAAACAACTGGAAGACACAACCCACTTCCATGCATATTCCAGATGGACCTACAAATGTCAGGAGATCAGAGACTAACAGAAGTCATCCTAGAGCTCAGACCTATCATAAATACCATTATTCTCAGCCATATCAGTTTAGTAGGTATGGGAGGGATAGAGTTTATGGAAGGTCTGCATACCACTCAAATCCTACTCCGAACTACAGACCTCAGGATAGAAATTGGTTCGGGCAATCCAGGACATGGAATCCAATGACACACACTTCATATGGTCAGCATAGGACCAACTCAGGGTATGCTTCACCAACTATTTTCCACACTATGAATGACAACAAAAAGAAAACAATTTATATTCGTTTTGAGTCTTGGTCGGTCCGGTTGAGACCTAATGACCGACCTATGGCCTCGGGAGTGTCTCGGACACCTTGTGAGTTCCGTGTTCGTGTTTCTGGGGTGTCGAGAGGTGCCATAATACCTCGATTAGTGTCCCCTTAGGTGTGTGTGTTTCGGGCTTTGTGTTACGCTCGATCGAGTCACCGTGTATTGGTGTGAGTGCGGTGGGGTTCCCCCGCATGTGTGTGGCCTCCCTTGAGTTCCCGTCTTAAGGGGATTGATGCGGGACAGACCACGGACTCGACTCCAAATGGATATGCAATCCTCGAACTCTAAACAAGCTCGTGATCATCCCTAACGAGGGAAGCATCGGACATGCGCGGTTGAGAAACCGACAAAGAGCTAGGGCGGTCAACTCACAAATTCGTGCCCAGATCGGGTCACGGGACGGTATCTCTCTCTCTCTCTCTCTCTCTCTCGTAGCAGTGATGATATAAAAGTAAAGCGGGCTACGATCCTAGCATGCTCTCTAGCAGCGGCATATAAAGCATAAACGAATAAAGCAAAATGTCGAGTAAGGAGTGAACACGATACCTCCACACGCCTGGCGTGGGGACGACTTCCCGGCCGACCTCGTACTCCCGGAACAGTAAATACACAAATATTACAGCAATGAATATGAGTGCCCACTCCACGTAGGGAGGTAAAGGGCGACACAATGGGACCCGAGAGTAACGGGTTCGGGTTGACGGGCAGCTTCTTATGTAGCTTCAGCGGCACTCGTATTCGCGACCGTGGGACCCACGTGCTGGTCAGTGGGGCCGTGTGGGACCGGGGTGGCACCATTGTGGTGGGGACACCTGGAGGGGTCCTCCCTGGGACGGCGGTGTACTGGTTCGGCCGTCGGAGGCCGGGCGACTCCGATCGTCACCCGCCGGAGTTGTTGGCCACGGATCTGCAAATCTGTTTTGTAGCGCGCGACCCGGCGAGATCTGCTGCTGCGGTCACTCCTGACATCGGATCGACAGACAAGAGGTATTGTTGGAAATCTCTTTCAAAGCACTTCGATCTAGGGCCAGAGAGATAAAATTGAATTTCCCGTTAATGGCCTTTATCGAATTTTCAAGCTGCTGGCGCACTGGATCTGAAAACTCAGGGCAGAATCAAGTTTTTATGAGAGTTGGCGTTGACCATGATGTAGGCCTTCAATGTAGAAGATGAGTTCTTCATAAAAGTTATGGAGGCCAAAGAGAGGAAAATGGGGATATATCGTATGCAAGATTTAGTGGAAGTCTCGATTTTTTGGGGGTTTTATACTGGCCCTGGGTCGGATCTGAACAGTAGAGATAGTTCTGAATTTGGGGGAAAGACTCAATTTCTAAAACTAGGTAGAGGAATTTTGAAATTCAACAAAAATTTGTGGAGGAAGGGGATGGTGGACAGAACCTCCAATAAATTTGGAGATTCCAACAAAAATCAAAAAGGGGGTCGAAAGGGGGTAGAACTAGGCTTCTGCTACACAGATCTGAAAAGGGACAGATCAGGAAGATAGAAAGACACGAAAATAGAAAAACATAAACAGAATTCTGAATGGCGTGATTTTTTTTACTGGAGGTTGGGAATCATAAGAGGAACCAACCCTGAAAATATCAATGCCAGATGATGTCGGAGTTGGGAGCCAAAATTCACGGAGTGGACCTCTATCCAGAAAAATAGAACCTGGACAGCACTTCGGTAGATCGCTCGCGGTGGCTCGATGGCGGCACGAACGGCGGCGGCGGCGGCACAGAATGAACTCAGATGTGGAGGGGATAAGATAGACGGGTTCACAACCCTGAAATGCAGATGATGGAGAAGGAAAACCAGAGGAGAGAGAGGGGGGTGCGCAAGCTCCCTTGGCTCTAAGCAATTCAACAAATTTTCTTCTCATTAATTCATGAAAAAGGGAAATACAAGGCTTATATAATAAATGGAAAATGACCACAAATGCCCTCAGATCTAGGTATAGAACTAATTAGTTCTTATGGCCTTTTTACAAAAATTAAAATGGAATAAAATGGGGAGGGGCGCCCCTTTGACTAGGTGGGGTGGTAGGTGGCTTACCCTTGACATTTGAAACCACTTGTCTCCCCATGTGTCCAATTGACTTGTCAAATCTTCTAGATGCCACCTTGGCTTTTGACCAGCCCTACATGGATGAGGTGGACCAATGAGGAAAGAGTGGGGGCCACCTGGCAGGTCCTACTGGCATTTTGCACATAAACCCACACAATCTTAAGGAAGAACAAATAGGCTCATAAAGCCTTACAATTACGAATCTACTTCCCCCAGGATATAAAAATAAATAAAAGGACACAAATACAAAAATAAAATGTACATGCTCGGTGTTGATTCCCATCAATTCTTCCCTGGTGGGAAGAACTCGACCCCGTCGAGTAGGGGTACGGCTGCTCGAGTCGCTCCGGCGGATCCGTCACCGTGCCAAGTAACGCGGGTACGTTCCACTCCACGTGACCGTCACTTACTCATTCCGTATATACTCGATATGCAGAAGCTGCTACGGAAACGAGGCTAGATGTGGTCACTCCGGGGTGGGGTCACTCTCAAGGGGAGGAGGCGGCTCGAAGACTCACTAGGAGTCACCGCTGGGTCCCTGTAGGTGACTAGATGATGCGGGACGGGACCACGAACACGACAAGCTCGCGATCGTCCCTTAACGAGGGAAGCGTCGGACGTGCGCGGTTGAGAAACCGGCAAGAGCTAGGGTGGTCGGCTCGCACTTTCGTGCCCAGATCGGGTCACGGGACGGTCACGCTCTCCCTCGTAGCAGCGGTGAATGATAATATAGCGAGCTAACGGACCTAAAGCATGCTCTCTAGCAGCGGCATAAACAAGTATATATGAAAATAAGCAAATGCCGAGTGTAGGGAGCGAGAACGATACCTCCACGCGCTCGGCGTGGGGAAGACGGACCCAGCCGAAAACTCGTACTCCCGGGAAACTTAACACACAATAATTACAGCAATGGTAACATGTCCACTCCACGCAGGGAGGTAAAGAGCTATACAAATGGGCCCGGGAGGACCGAATTCGGGTTGACGGGCAGCTTCGTGTGTTGATTCGGCTACACGCGTGTTCACGACCGTGGGGCCCACGTGCTGTCCGGAGGGGCCGTGTGGGACCCGGTGGTACCGCTGTAGTGGAGACACTTAGAGAAGCGCTCCCCGGGCCGGCGGCACGCTGGTTCGACGGCCGGAGGCCGGGCGGCTCCGTTCGGCACCGGTCGGAAAATCGATCGGAAATCTGCCGGTTCTGTATTTCAGCGCGCGCTCCGGCGAGAACGGACGCTGCGATCAGCACCGATGTCGGAATGCGACGAGATCAGAGCCGTTGGAAAGCTGCTTCGAAGTACTGCAATCTAGTGGCCTTCAGAAAAATTCACCAGATTTGTACTTTGTGTTGGCGAATTTTATATGACTCAGATCTACAGAGAACTTTCCTGTTGATTGCCTTTGACCGTGAAGTAGATGTCTGAATTTGAAGATGTGTTCTTCAGAAAGGTTGTAGGAAATCGAACAAAGAAACCAGGACTATTTTTGGATCTGGATTTCGAGGTGGTGGTGATTTGACCTGATTTTGGAAGTGGAGGGTGGTCGGATCTGGGATCTGACTAAAAATACTGTATCAGAGGAAGAACACGAATTTCTAAAAATAGATAGAAGGCTGATAAAAAATTAAGAAAATTTGTAGAGGTAGGGGGTAATGGACAGAACTCCCAGTAAAATTGGGAGGGTTTGGACAAATCAAAAAGATGGCCGGAGGTGGGAAACACAGGGCTGCTGTCACTGTAGACAGAGACAGGACAGATCTGAGAATGATTAAATACCGAAAATGTAAAAATAACAAGGGAGAGAGGAGGGGCTCAAGAACACTCTTGATTTTCCAACAAGTTTCTCTTCATTTCTTCATTAATTTCTAATGACACTATACATAGGCTTATATAGAAAATGGCAAGGGGTGGGGGGCTGATAATTTCGTGGGAAATAGGTCATTTTCTTCCCCCATGTGGTCAAAACTCAAAATAAATAAATTACATATGGAGGGGGCACTCCTTTGACTAGGTAGTGGCCAACTTTGACATTTTACACCACTTGTCACCCATGTGGTCAATTAGCATTCAAATCTTCTAGATGGCCACCTAGGATGGTTGACCAGCCCCACTTGGATGAGGTGGACCAATGGGGAAGGGGAGGGGGCCCCCTAGCTGGACCTACTACACATTTGCACAAAAATCCACACAATCTATGGGAATGACTCATTGGCTTATAAAGCCTTACATTTGCGTACATACTTTCCCAAGGATATAAACACAAACTAAAAGGACATAGATGCAAAAGAAAAAGTACATGCTCGGCGTCGATTCCCATCAACTCTCCCCGGGTGGGAGGAACTCGACCCCGTCGAGTAGGGGTAGGGATGCTCGAGTACTCCGGCAGATCCGTCACCATGCCAAGTAATGCGGGTACGCTCCACTCCAAGTGATCGTCACCTGCTCATTCCATATATACTCGATATGCACGGATTGCTATGGGCTAAAGGTGGACACTCCGGGTGGGGCACTCTCAAAAGGGAAGGGAGCAGCTCGAAGACTCACTAGGAATCACCGCGGAGTCCCTGTAGGTGACTGATCCGGGTAGATGTAGAACCGATCCCATTCTCATCAAGTGAGTCCAATCGCCTATTACTCATAAGAGAACGACAACGAGCTTGCACAAGACACATGCAGACAGACATACCACACAAAGAAAAAGCACACCGACTCGTTTATGACCCTAGACATACCTAATGTTAGTCCGACCCGTACATGGGTGACGGCGGACCAGGACACCCGAATGTGTGCCATGCATGCATTTGACGTAACCGGAGGTTGACGTCATGGCGAACTCCTAGACATACTACGATGCACCAATCATGGACATTGGGCTTGGATGCGGGAAGTCTGGGAGGTGCAAGTGGTTTAGAGGGATCGGGGAAACCAAAGTCTTCCTTACCCCCGAATGATGGTTCGGACCTATGGCTATGTGGAGTTTGCTTGGCCTGAGTGGAAAAGGTGGGATAGTGAACTCCGCGGAAGAAGGGTAGTGAGTATGAAAACTCGGGAGGTTCACTAGTGAAGGGATCAAAAGGGTCGAAGAAGGTGTGACCCCATGAAGTGGGTTCCAACATGACATGGTCCCAAGTTTGGAATTCATAGTCACTGTCATACATTATGATCAGTGGGACGACGGACATGTGTATAAAATAGGATTCCTCCCTTGGGCAAAAGGGAACGAAGTCGGACTCGGCCGGTATCGGGAGGAATAGAAGAATCTCCGTGGTGATACACCCCATGGTGCACTCGGAGGTAATGGACCCGAAGGCCGGATGGGTGAAGCTAAGACTAGCGGGTTGGTCAAAGCCTCGGGCCAGTAGGTGCGTCAACTTCCATTGCGTGTCTAATCCCATAATAAGGTCATCCAATGTATCAATATGGTGACTAGACCGAAAGGTAGTGTGGAAGGAGTTGACGGGCACTATAGGTAAGGTGGGGTCCATAGAAGGGTAAGGACGTGGGACCAAGCCATCCTTGAGCCAACTAAGAAGTGGCTCGGCTATGTATAGCATACTCGTAAGAAACACGGGTGGCTCGGGATGGACATCCTCTAAATGTGGCTCCTCGAAGGGAGGGTGGCTCCCATGATGGGTGGCTAGAGGGGTGGGCTCCAGGAGAGGTGGCAAGCATGAATCTGAAGGTGGAGTGGGCCACTGGGGTTGGGTGGCGGGAAAGACGAGGGTGCTCGATTGAGCCCTATCCTTAAGGATGATCTTGCCAGGTAGGTAAGGTGGGTATAAGGTGTAAGTCCTTTTGTCCCAGTCAAGATTAGCCTTTCTTTCTCCTAACCACGTTTGCCCTAAAATGATGCATGGACCAGCAAGTGTGCCGATCCTGCACCATGCACCATCGGTGTAAAGAACGGAGCCGACCTTCCTATAGAACTCAACACAAGCAAAATCACCATCACGGATAATCTCGCCTGTCTTGGAGAGAGACTCCACGATATCAAAAGTAACCCAATTATCCGACTCCCTATCGGTGAAATGGAGTTCCGTTGTGGACCCATTAGGTAGAGTGGCTTTAGAAACGATATAGGGTCTGGCTAGGAAGGCCTTGGCTTGGGCCACCAAAGATGGCCACTTGAACGCATGGCCTTGGGGAACGGCCATGGATAGCGGACATGGACATGCATACACACGGAGACAAGACACTAGACCGACTAATGCAAAGGTTGAGATGCATGCATACTAAGGACAAGACACCAAGACTCGGTACGGGACGGAGTTAATCGATCCGAAGATCACTCGCACAAGTGTGCGACCTTCCCGATAGGCGTAGCCTAACGTTCGGACAACACCTTTTTATATACCGACTAATGGTATGCAAATGCGACCCAAAAGACACTTTTTTTGTTTTAAAATAATGATGACCCTAAACACGACGTAGACAATGACTAATGACTAGACGTAAATGACACTCGCTTTTTTTTTGACACCCTAGACTCAACCTGGCTCTGATACCAAATTGATGCGGGACGGGACCACGGACACGACAAGCTCGTGATCGTCCCTTAACGAGGGAAGCGTCGGACGTGCGCGGTTGAGAAATCGGCAAGAGCTAGGGTGGTCGGCTCGCACTTTCGTGCCCAGATCGGGTCACGGGATGGTCACGCTCTCTCTCGTAGCAGCGGTGAATGATAATATAGCGAGCTAACGGACCTAAATCATGCTCTCTAGCAGCGTCATAAACAAGTATATATAAAAATAAGCAAATGCCGAGTGTAGGGAGCGAGAACGATACCTCCACGCGCTCGGCGTGGGGAAGACGGACCCGGCCGAAAACTCGTACTCTCGGGAAACTTAACACACAATAATTACAGCAATGGGAACATGCCCACTCCACGCAGGGAGGTAAAGGGCTATACAAATGGGCCCGGGAGGACCGAATTCGGGTTGACGGGCAGCTTCGTGTGTTGATTCGGCTACACGCGTGTTCACGACCGTGGGGCCCACGTGCTGTCCGGAGGGGCCGTGTGGGACCCGGTGGTACCGCTGTAGTGGAGACACTTGGAGAAGCGCTCCCCGGGCCGGCGGCATGCTGGTTCGACGGCCGGAGGCCGGGCGGCTTCGTTCGGCACCGGTCGGAAAATCGATCAGAAATCTGCCGGTTCTGTATTTCAGCGCGCGCTCCGGCGAGAACGGACGCTACGATCAGAACCGGTGTCGGAATGCGATGAGATCAGAGCCATTGGAAAGCTGCTTTGAAGTACTGCAATCTAGTGGCCTTAAGAAAAATTCACCAGATTTGTACTTTGTGTTGGCGAATTTTATATGCTGCTGTTGTACAGTAACCAAAGACTCAGATCTGCACAGAACTTTCCTGTTGCTTGCCTTTGACCGTGAAGTAGATGTCCGAATTTGAAGATGTGTTCTTCAGAAAGGTTGTAGGAAATCGAACAAGGAAACCAGGACTATTTTTGGAGCTAGATTTGGAGGTGGTGGTGATCTGTTCTGATTTTGGAAGTGGAGGGTGGTCGGATCTGGGATCTGACTAAAAACACTGTATCAGAGGAAGAACACGAATTTCTAAAAATAGATAAAAGGCTGATAAAAAATTAAGAAAATTTGTGGAGGTAGGGGGTGATGGACAGAACTCCTAATAAAATTGAGAGGGTTTGGACAAATCAAAAAGATGGCCGGAGGTGGGAAACACAGGGCTACTGTCACTGTAGACAGAGACAGGATAGATCTGAGAATGATTAAATACCGAAAATGTAAAAATAACAAACGATGGATTTTGGACCTGGAACTTTTTGTGGAGGAGGGGATAGAAGGTAGGAACACACCATAAAAATTTCAATCCACGAAGAGGCCGTGGCTGATAGCAGGATGTTTGTGAAGACACCTCTATCCAGCAGGATAGAAAACCGAAGACGATTCCGTGGCGGCTCGAAGGCGGCACGAACGGCAGCGGCGGCGTCACAGATGATCACCGGAGGTGAAGAGGGGATGATAGAAGATGAAATCACTCTAGAACTGGAGGTTGGAGGAGAGGAACTAGAGGGAGAGAGGAGAGGCTCAAGAACACTCTTGATTTTCCAACAACTTTCTCTTCATTTCTTCATTAATTTCTAATGACACTATACATAGGCTTATATAGAAAATGGCAAGGGGTGGGGGGCTGATAATTTCGTGGGAAATAAGTCATTTTCTTCCCCCATGTGGTCAAAACTCAAAATAAATAAATTACATATGGAGGGGGCACTCCTTTGACTAGGTAGGTAAGGTAGGTGGCCAACTTTGACATTTTACACCACTTGTCTCCCATGTAGTCAATTAGCATTCAAACCTTCTAGATGGCCACCTAGGATGGTTGACCAGCCCCACTTGGATGAGGTGAACCAATGGGGAAGGGGAGGGGGCCCCCTAGCTGGACCTACTACACATTTACACAAAAACCCACACAATCCATGGGAATGACTCATTGGCTTATAAAGCCTTACATTTGCGTACATATTTTCCCAAGGATATAAACACAAACTAAAAGGACATAAATGCAAAAGAAAAAGTACATGCTCGGCGTCGATTCCCATCACTAGATCCGGGTATAGATGTAGAGCTGATCCCATACTCATCGAGCGAATCCACTCGCCTCTTAAGGGACTGACACCAACGAGCTTGCACAAGACACATGTAGACTCCTAACAAACCACAAACCACACAAACAAGCCACACAATCAAACCACAAAAAGAAGAAACAATACTGACTCACGCATGACCCTAGACTTAATGCAATGACATCACCCACCAAGTGGCCGTCATCCGAGAGCCACATCCTGAGCGTCGGTTTGCTCCCATAGACCTTCCGCTGCATAGTACTCATCAGCTAGTTCCGGATCGGGCTCGTAGCTGATAGCCACAAGTCCAGAAGGCGGGGCTTCACCAACCCCTAGGGCTAGTGTGGCACGAGTAGGACATTGGCTGGCGATGTGGCCAAATCCATGACAATGGAAACACTGCAGTCGTGACCTATTGGTCTCCCCGATAAGAGGGCCTTTACCCTTATCCTCCCGACAGGTAGGGGGTGTAGGCAATAGGGGTGGAGGTGTAGGTGCCGTGGGCAACAAGGGTGGGGGTGCTGGTGCCAGTGGGCGGACAATGGGTGCTGGAGGGCGGACAATGGGTGCCGGTGGTTAGGGTGGAGGTAGATCCCGTGGTGGGGGAGGACGAGGTCTAGGAGTGAAGTGCTCCTGACGGGCGGGCTCATGAGGTCAAGCTATGGGGCCCCTCGTGTATGAACCTAAGGAACTACATGACTCGGCACTACGGTGAGGGACGGAGCCCAACCGTTGGATAGACTCGAACTCTCCCTCAAATTGCTCCATCTCGAGAGCAACTTGGTATGCATCCTCGAACTTATCCACCTTGCGGCGGAGAAGCTCATACCATAGGTGCGGTTGTAAACCACGCCGAAATCGGTAAAATGTAAGGGAGCTCTCCTCCGTGGCGTCACATCGCAAATAGTATTCATCGAACTCGGCGATGTACTCAGAGACGGACCGATCTCCTTGGATAAGACTCTGCCACCTGTCTATGAGACGCTGGCGGTAAGTGGCAGGAAGGTACTTCTTCCTAAGTTTATCCCTCATCTCGGTCCAAGTCTCTATCTGGGGCTCTTGACGATGAAACCACATGTTTTCCCTGTTCCTCCAATAGGTTTGTGCCTGGCCCAAGAGTTTCATTCGGGTGAACTTGACCTTCCGTTGGTCCGACATCTCGAACCACTCAAAATATCGGTCCATGCCAGCCTCCCAAACAAGATAGACCTTCGGGTCTAAGGACCCGTCAAAGGTGGGAGGGTCAGCGCGAACGGTCCTAAGGGCCCGTTCATCCACATCTTGATCGTGGGTCCACTGTGTGGGACGACGATCACGACCATATCCCCTATACTCATTATCAGACTCATAGTCATGCACCTCGGGGATGTGATGCCTCCGAACCTCTATCCCTTGAACCCGTGGAGCAGCGGGTTGCTGAACCGGGTCTTGTTGACCATGAGTAGGTGGAGGGGGTGCCTCAACTGGGCCTCTCGGGGCTACCTCGACTGGGGCTCTCTCTAACGTGGCAACTATCCCGACCAGACCCCGAACGGACTGGTCCGACTCGACGGCCTTATCCTCTAAGACCTTCATCCTTTCTCCCAGATATGTGCCTAGGCCATTCATCCGCGTACTCAACCCATCCATCCGATCTACCCATGTAGTCAACGCATCCATGCGTGTACGCAACCCTTCCATACGTGTAGTCAACCCTTGCATTTGCCCCATAAGGGTTCGGAACATTTCAGCCACCGACGACGCATCGAGACTAGGGGCTCGGGGATCCGCCATAGGTGGTGGTGGGGGTGAGTACTGTGTACCTGTCACGCCCCGAGCGCGGAAGATACCCGGAGACGCGTGATGAGTTTATATCGATCATGTCAATCAGAGTATTAGTGCATTCGACACCAAATTAGAGATACCCAAAAATAAAGATAACACAATCCATTTCTTCCTTTAATAAGAATATGTCTATTACAAACCCTTGCAAATACTAGACTCAATAAAAGAAAATACAACTCTGACTCAAGAAAAATATAGAAAAAAACAGGACTGATTGACGCTTGAATAGCTCTAACTCTTTCACTCTTGACCTTTCCCTTCTGTTTGGGTCTCGTCATCGGACTTACCTGAAAAGTAGGGAAAACACTGAGTGAGCGAACGCTCAGTAGGAAATTATATCTCAAGAGCTAGCAAGGGGTTTAAGTAATTACATTTTTTATGAATGCACTATAGCTATGCATGCTCGCATAACACGACAAGATAGAGAGTATATTGACAAGATAACAAGGTGAACTATTCTTGAACTTTCAAGAACTTTATATCAATATAAATGTCAAGATGTTTAAGCAAGTATATTCATCATGTCATGTCGAGAATTTGGCTATCACGTTTCAAGCAAGCAAGTATATAAATTACCCTTTTTCGGGTCACGCAAGTCATGTCATGTCAAGTCAAGTACAAGATTTGTGGAATGTCTAATCAAGCTAGTCATGCACTTCGGTACAATGCCATACCGTGATCATTACAACTCCCATGGGCACTAGTACTTTTGGGTGCTCCTCCCAGGACCAGATCGGGCCCCATATGCGCAGGCATTGATCATGTATTTTGACATCCACTTTGTGTATAGCCAATATGGAGTTTCAAGGATAAAGAACTTGTATGAACTTAGAGGTAAATAGCATTTCAAGGATTTGAACATGACAATAATGACGATAATAACGGTGTAATCACGAGTATCGATAAAACTAGGTGGAATTGGTTCCCTAACTTGGGTACCATGACAAGTAAGTGCCCACAAGTAGATGGTCACTCTTTTAATATAGAATTGAGGTCCATAAGAACATCATAATAATGTTTGATATAGAATTGGGGTCCACAAGAACATCACAATAATGGCATGCTTTCCCCGTTCATTAAGATAATTCTCATATCATACACATAGCATAACATGAGGGCCGGTATACCATGTTTCTATAGAGTGACATGGCAAAGTAGTGTGATAGGTTTTCATGGTACAACCCGCTCAATCGGCCTTGAGGGAATCCAAGGCTCGAGGAGTCTTATGGAGGTCTCTATGACTAACTTGCTAGTCCAAAGGAACGGAATGTCCAATGGAGAGCTTGTATGTCACTGAGAATTGAGTGGTAATACGATAAACCATCGTGAAACATGGGACTATATTCACGGAATGGAAATATAGTGCCAGATAATATAATTATATATATATATATCAAAACCCTCGGTTAACAGAAAACAATTCAAAATAGTAACACAGGAAAATAGCGACTTAATCTAAGTCATTACTTATCAAATTAACGCCTTCTATAGGGGCGTTTATTTATGATTTGACGACTTTTACAGCGGTCGTCCATTATATATTTCTATTTTGCACAATCTCTAAATTCTGGAATTTTAGTAGAAAGCGCCTTTAACAGGGGCATTACTTTCAAATTCGCGCCCTAGTTCAGGGCGTTAGTTCTGTAAGACACGACCTTCATCAGGTCATTAATTCAAGATGTTCCAGGATTAATAGGAACAGGGGTAATTTCAAGGATAATAAAATTTCAGAAAGAGGAATCACACTGTCAGGAAGAGAAAAATAGCAGGATTCAACAACTATGATCATGCATTAAATTAGAATCATGTTTTGATAGACATAAAAGTTTTAAACGTGGGTAATTTAATAACTAGATGAAATTGACGACTTAATGCAGGACGTCAAAACTGGAATTAGCGACCTGGGCATGGTCGTTTCTTTTAAATTAGCGCCCTTGATAGGGTCGCTTCTTTTAAAATCCACAGAAAACCCTTTTAAAAACTATAATAAAACTATATTCATGCATGTCATGATGGTATTATTATGGAATTAAATTAGTTTGGGCTACGTTCTTGAGAAAACCTACCTGATGAATGTTCTGGTGAAGGAACGTGAAGAAGAATGATACTCTGTTCTAAACAGAGTTCTTCCAAAGCTTATGGAAACAGCTTCCTTCTTGGAGGAAGAGATCGTCTTGATGAAGAACCTCCCGTCCTTCAATTAGGCAGAAGAGTTTCTACTTACGGCAGACTTCCTGCAGCAAAGACGATGAAGAACATCAATACTCTTCATGATTATGACCGAAGGCAAGGGAAGAAGAACAATACCTGTTCTTCACGCACGGCAGCTGCAGAGCTTTCCTTCGACCAAATAGCTTATTAGGGCTCGACAGGAAGGGTTATTTATAGGGTTTACAGAACCCAATAGGGTTGGAGTTTGTAGCACCCCAGAAATTTAAATAGAGAATAAATAAAAATAATTATAATTATTAGTCATAGAAAATTATGAGAATTAAAATAAAGAAAAAGTGATAATTAGCTAAAATAGTTATTTAACCTAAATGTTAATAAATGGGTACAAATAAAGGTATAAATAAATAGTTAAGAAATAGATATTTAATATATCCCTTTATCTATCTATTAAATTAAAAAATATATAATTCAAGTATTTATGAGGAATCTCATTACAAGAAAAATATTTATATACATACATATTTGTATATAAAGATGTTTATAAGATTGAACCCGACTCTGATACCCGAAACAACAATGGAATTAATATGGAAGACACATATATAAAGTTCTACCAATTAAATTAGATAAAACTATTTGTAGGTCGACAAGTATAAAGTCAGTTAAATTTAAGCAACCAACCCAATTATCTTAAATTAACGAGCTTCATTAATTATCCATGCAATAAGTTGGGTAGTAGGCTTTTGCATTAAAATAAATATATGTAATATAGGCCTTGGCCCAAAAATCTAATAGAAGGGCTTTCATCAAAACCTAATACTTTGATTCTTTATATGTGTCACCCACACTCACGTGAATTTCTCACCAAAGACCTAACCCAAATAACCAAACTAGATAAATATATATAGGTTAAGGAATGGGCTTTTCCCCACACTACACACTGCATACCCACGTGAGTCATCAAGCAACCCTTTATAACCCAACACAAAGTCATGATAGTGGACTTTAACCCAAATGCCATATACGATCCACACATGAAGATAGTTTTTAGGGTTTCACTCACAAATGTAGCAAGCGGCTGTAGTTTAAGAAAGAAGTGCAGGAAAGGAAAGGAGGATTTTAGTGGATGACTACGTGAGCAACCCAAATCGATTAGGACTCTTAAACCCCATGCGTATGCCTTCATCCCTATAAAAGCTCTTGCCCTCGAATGAGTGCCTTGTTCTGTTGATGTTTTCGTGAAGGCCGTGCCGCGTTAGCCATGCGCCGACCTCTCGTTTTCCCTGCGATCGTGCCTATGTTGTAGTTGCTGTTCGTAGATGAAGACCAAGCCCTTCCTCCATACTGCTGCAACGTCTTCTTCCTTCATCTTCTGTGAAGTGCAGTTGCTACATATAGGAGCAACTAGGCTTCTGCTCCTCTCCGTTCCTGCTGTTGTTTTTGCCGAGAAAGCTACAGTAGTTGCCGTTGTTCATCGTCATCCCCATCCTAATAATTCTTCTATTTATCCGTCAGAGCATCAACGAAGGTAGGCCATCTCCCAAGTAAAAATTTAAATGATCCTCAATTTATTTCATCTTTTTTTTGTTGATCATGTGCAACTGCCCCGTTCTGCATATTCCGTTCAAAGAAAATATGTATCTTTTTATTTGTTAATAATTGATGAATCGTTTAAAATTTAATATCTATTGAATCATGTTAATAAAAATAGTAAAGTGCACATTTGTATGATCCCTATATTTTTCTGATAATTTTTATAATTTTATTTTATTAAAATCTTGTTAGAATAAAATTGACCCCGATTATTCGGTAAAAACTTCATATGAACTTCAAAGATTTTTATCTTTAAAAATAGAGAGAATAAATTTATGATATTACATGGTTAGGATACTTATATTTTTCACCTATTTATCATATATTTTGTTTCATAAAATTAGTGATACTATTCATAGTAGAGTTGTGGGAAAAAATAAAAAAGACGACTTGATGTACGTCGTCTCTTCTGAAATTGACGCCATTGTCAATGACGTTATAATAGAAGAAGGTGACAGCCGCAACGTCGTTATTCAATTGAAATAAAAAAAGAAGAAACGACGAAGGTCTAGTCGTAAATTTCAAAGATGTTAGTTATAAATTTTTAGCGTTTATAGTTAAACATGGGTATAGAAGTATCCTTTCGTCATGAAAATTTTTGGGTGTACTATTGGGATAGGGACCAAGGTAATAGAAGTGGTTGCACCGTTTTTCGTGTCCCCTATCGTAAGATCTCCTGTCTCTCATCGAAAAATTATTTTGAACGTATGGTTAGGTAGAGTTTTTCGAGCCGGTCATTTTGGCATATTATAAGCTAGATTCCGATATTGTTAATTATAGAAACCAAAGGTTCTAAAAATCGAAATTTTCGAAATAACGACCAAAGTTAGGTCGTCCTATTCCTTTTTGACGCTTGGGGGTATAGGCGTTAATTTAACTATATATATATATATATATATATATATATATATATATATATCATGTATATATGTCTTTGAAAATCTATATTTATTAAAATATATAACCAAAAATTATGAAAAAAATATATTTGGAATCCTTGTATTTTTCTCCTAATTATTATATATTCTTTTTCTTTAAATTATTTTAAATAAATCAATGTGCCTTTTAATGTATGTTTTTGAGTTTGTTCAAATAAATAGATATAAATGTGAATTCTTGTTAAATAAATTTATTTAAAAATCATGAAAAATAACGTTCCCCAAGAGGATGCCAATTAATAAATGACAGCACCCACGGGCCTTAAAAATAATATAAGTTTATTTAATTATAGTCAATTATAGAATAGGAACGACATGAATTCTATAATTAACGTATACATGTTCTCACCGTTTTCTTCCGTTTTGACCCATACTGCGGGTCTTTTGGCACTCTCATCTCATGTCTGTAGATGGAGTCCATGTTTCATGATTGGTTCACATTATACACTCAACTCTCGGTGACATACGAGCCCTCCGTTGGACATTCCGTTCCTTCGGACTGGCAAGTTAGTCATTGGGACCTCCGTAAGTCTCCTCGCAGCCTTGGATTCCCTCAAGGCCGACTGAGCTGGTTGTACCTAATCACCCAGATTTCTAGAATGTCATGGTTTTCATCTGGTTTATTGATATATCATCCTTATTACAAGTTCTGTCCTTGAACTCTATGTTCCATGAAATCTATCTTAATGTTCTTACATGCTTGATCCTTGAAATTCTTGGCCATTAATATGGAATTAGTCTAGACTCAATGTCAGGGGCTATGGGTCCCACTAAAATGACATTTTAAATGCTACGGGTCTTGATCTGAACCTATTGGGCGAGGCAAAGTTCAAACGTTACCGGTATACGATGATCGGGTGCTGGCATTCACTAACTCGGTTATTGGCATTTAGGGGCAATCATATAGTCGTGAGAACTCCTAAGTGTACGACCAAATACTAACTAGTGCTATTTTCCATGAGGGGTGGTCATATTTTCGTGATTTTCCCCTTAGTGCATTGGCCAATCCTATATAGTGCTAGATGTGTAAACGCTCTCGTGATAGTTATGATCGGGAGTGATTGCCATCATAGTGCATCTTTCTACAACTTATTGTTCGTCATGAAAATATCTTGAATTGCCATATTGGAGGGGTTATCATATCGTCGTGACATTCCCTTAGTGTCTTGACAAATGCTCTGTGATGCTTGTAGAAGTAATTGTCCTACTTCTATATCGATCATCATAGATGTTCTTGAATTATCCCATTGATAGTACTCGTTATCTTGTCACAAAGATCCTTCACAATAATGGATACCTTGAAGCTCTCGTGATAGTGTTCGTCATAGAGAGATGAATGTTATATTTCCTCTTGAATGCTCTTGACTAACTTGAGAAAGTACTTGATTAGATCTTGCTATACTCTCTTGATTATCATCGTCCTTACTCTTCATGAGGTTATCTAGCATCTTGCTTACTCGTTTGTTTATTATAGTTCTCGATTTCTATATCTTGCATGACCTGCATGAGCATGTTAAATTGTTAATCACTTAAAGCTAACTTGGAAGCATGAGATATTAAGTCCTACTGAGCGTTTCGCTCACCCTGCGTTTTTCAAATATTTTTCAGGTAATGACCTTAGTGACGACGAGACCGAACATGATGGGCAAGGGCAAGAGTGAAGAGCACCCCGACAACCTAGATGAACCATCTAGTGTGGTTATCTTGTGTCTTATGTCTCATTGTAATTTTTCTTTATTGAGTCTTTTCATTTATTATGGGCCCGAATATGTAAAGAACTTATATTTGAAATGAAATTTGTTATTTTGTCTAAATTGTGTTTTGTGGAATGACTATGCTCTGATTGACATGACTGTTTAACTGCCACGTTCCGAGCAAACGACACGTTCCACTGCTATCGGTTCGGGGAGTGACAGAGTTTGATTAGAACATATCTTTCCTTGATAGAGTCCTTTCCATGTTCGATTGAACACGTATTAATCCAAAAACTTACCCTGGATAATGTCCGGGTTCGAATGGGTCACAGACGGAATTAACGCCTTACGTTAAGGCGTTATTTTTTAAATTGACGCCTTGCGTTGCTGTCGTTTCTTATCAAAGCAGCGCCCTTGAGACGGGCGTCTCTTGCTCTTTCCTTATTTTTATTTTTAGCCGTTAAGATTTGACGCCCAAGAGTGTAGGCGTCCACTTAAATATTAACGCCTTAGTTGGAGCCGTTTCTTGTTGTATTAGCGCCTTTCCACGAGGCGTTATTTTCATTTTGGTTTATTATTTACTCATTTAGGCTTTTTATCATTTATTTACTAAATCATTTAATCTAATTTGCTCAATTTAGATTTATTTCTTCTATTTTACCAGGGTTGCTACACCCTCCCTCACTTAAAAGAATGTGGTCCCCAAATTCAATCGCAAATATATATATGTGGAGAGTGTAGAGTACATACCTCTTAAAATAATTCTAGAAATCATTTCCTCATGGATTCCTCAGTCTCCCAGGTGGCTTCGTGTTCAGAACATTTACTCCATTGCACATTTAGCATGGGGATAATTTTATTCCTTAATATTTGTACCTCGCGAGCAAGGATCTTCATGGGCTTTTGTTCATAAGTGAGATCCCTTTGAATCACCAGGTCTCCATGATCAATGATATGTGACGGATCATGCACATATTTCTTCAACATTGATATGTGGAATACATTATGAACTTCGGACAATTGAGGAGGTAAAGCGACGCGATAAGCAACCTCGCCAACACTTTCTAGTATTTCAAAAGGTCCGATAAATCTTGGTGTAAGCTTGCCTTTAACACCAAATCTCCTTATTCCACGTCCAGGTGATATTTTAAGAAAGACGTGATCTCCGACTTGGAATTCAAGATCTCTCCTTCTTGTGTCGGCATAAGCCTTTTGTCTAGACTGCGCTACTTGCAGTCTGTCTCTAATCAACTGTATCTTCTTGGTGGTATCCCTTACCATGTCTGGACCTAATAGTTGTTTCTCTCCACCTCTTCCTAACATAAGGGTGATCTACAACTCCTTCCGTATAACGCTTCGAAAGGTGCCATTTGTATACTTGCCTGGTAGCTGTTGTTGTATGCAAATTCAACCAACGGCAAGTGATCATGTCAGCTTCCACCAAAATCAATGATGCAAGCTCTGAGCATATCTTCAACCACCTGATTAGTTCTCTCGGTCTGACCATCCGTTTGAGGATGAAAAGCTGTACTAAAGTTAAGTCTCGTTCCCAACGAATGTTGTAGTCCTTTCCAAAAATGCGAAGTAAAACGGGGATCTCTGTCAGACACAATCGAGACAGGAACACCATGTAATCTAACTATCTCCTTGATGTATAATGCAGCCAAAACATCAACTGACCATCGGCTCTTAATTGGCAAGAAATGCGCCGATTTAGTCAATCGGTCAATAATAACCCATATTCCATCGTGTCCTCCCTTTGATTTAGGTAGGCCCATGATGAAGTCCAGACCGATATCTTCCCACTTCCATTGAGGGATATCTAGAGGATGCAGCTTACCAACAGGCTTTTGGTGTTCTGCCTTGACTTGTTGGCAGGTGAGACAGCGAGACACGTAGTCCGCTATTTCTCTTTTCATGTTGGTCCACCAAAAATTCCTTTTCACATCTTGGTACATTTTGGTAGATCCTGGATGAATGGTGTACCTTGATCTATGAGCTTCATCTAAGATCTTCTTCTTTAATTCTAGACAATCCGGTATGCAAGTTCTATTTTTGAATATCAATCTTCCATCAGAAGTTAGTTGAAAATCAGATTGTCCTTCCAGTTTGCTCTTGATTTCTACTAATATCGGGTCATCATTCTGAAGTCCTTGTATTTCAGATAATAAATCTGGCTGTATGCTTACATGAGACAATGTGACAGATCTGAAATCCGCGTCCATGCTTATATTAAGTTCAGAGAATTGCTCTAGCAACTTCCACTCTTGAATCATACAATTGGCTAGTAGTGCTCTCGGCTTTCGACTGAGGGCATCGGCTACAGGATTACCCTTTCCAGGATGATATTGTATAGTGAAGTCGAAGTCCTTAAGATATTCTAGCCAACGTCTTTGTCTCATATTCAATTCCTTCTGAGAGAAGAGATACTTAAGACTTTTATGGTCAGAGTATACAATAAACTGCACTCCGTACAGATAATGTCTCCATATTTTCAGTGCAAATATTACCGCAGCCAATTCTAAATCATGAACTGGGTAGTTCTCCTCGTGCTTTTTCAATTGACGAGAAGAGTAGACTATAACCTTTCCTTGCTGCATTAGGACACATCCGAGGCCAATACCAGATGCATCGGTGTATACCTCGAACTTTTCTCCTTCAATTGGTAGAGCTAAGACTGGGGCGGTAGTCAAGTGATCCTTGAGAGCTTGGAAGCTTCGTTCACAATCCTCGCTCCATTCGTGACGGATCTCTTTGCGAGTTAACCTAGTGAGGGGTACGGCGATCTTGGAGAAATCCTTGATGAATCGCCGATAGTAGCCCGCAAGACCCAAGAAACTACGGATCTCGCTAGCATTGGTCGGTCTTTCCCAATTTCTTACAGCTTCAACCTTTGATGGATCTACAGATAAGCCATCCTTCGATATAACATGCCCTAGAAAAGTTACTTCTTCTAGCCAGAACTCACATTTGCTGAGCTTTGCATATAGTTGGTTTGTCCTTAATATCTGTAATGAAATCCTTAAATGCTCCTCATGCTCTTCCTTGGTCTTGGAGTAAATTAATATATCATCAATGAAAACCACCACGAATTGATCTAGATAAGGCCTGAATATACTATTCATTAACTGCATAAAGGCAGCAGGGGCATTTGTTAGTCCAAACGGCATAACAACAAACTCATAATGGCCATACCTACTTATGAATGCGGTCTTATGAATGTCATCATCCTTGATCCTTAGTTGGTGATATCCTGACCTGAGATCAACCTTTGAAAAATACTTGGATCCAGATATTTGATCAAATAACTCATCGATTCTTGGTAGTGGATACTTGTTCTTGATAGTGAGATGATTCAACTGTCGATAGTCGATGCATAGCCTCAGGGATCCATCCTTCTTCTTTACAAATAGCACAGGTGCTCCCCACGGGGAAGTGCTTGGTCTGATAAATCCTTTCTTGAGAAGCTCCATCAATTGCTCCTTCAACTCTTTGAGTTCAGCAGGGGACATTCTATAAGGTGCCTTAGAAACTGGACCAGCTCCAGGGACTAAATCGATGGTGAAGGCCACTTCTCTTTGTGGGGGTAATCCAGGCAAATCTTCCGGAAACACATCCGAAAATTCTTGCACAACAGGGATGTCTTCTAGTTTAGTTTCCTTAGCCTCCTTAATCGTGACAAAGGCAATGAAAGATACACAGCCTTTCCTAACTAGCTTGCTAGCTCGGAGAGCCGAAATGAGAGGTGACTTGCTCCGACTCTTAGGGCTAGAATAGACTAGTTCTGGAAAGTCCTTGAAAGTAACTTTGCTGTTACGGCAATCCACAGTTGCCTGATACCTAGATAACCAGTTTGCCCCCAATATGACATCATATTCCTTTAGGTCTAAACATATGAGGTTGATAGGAAGATTTCTTCCTTTTACCAAGACTTCACAGTTTTGATAATGGTGAGTAATATCGGTTTCGTTTCCGAGAGGAGTAGATAAAAATATTTTCATCCATTCCGGTTCCATAGGTAGTGGGTTAGCAAACTTCTTGGAAATAAAAGAATGTGATGCACCCGTATCAAATAAGACATGTGCAGACTTGGAACAAACTTTCAGTGTACCTTCTACGAGTCCGCCTTCATCTTGTTCAGTCTCCTTAATTGCTTGGAGACGAGCATTCTTTGTTACCGGGCGCTTTCCGTCACAGCCTTGAGAACTGCGCTTCATATTCAACCACTGACAAAGATCGTTGCTTAAGTGCGGCGAATTCAGCGGCTTTCTTCTCTTGAACCCGATCTGAGAAATATTTATTATTGAAATGTTCAACAAACGCCTCCCAAGTAACTTGTCCTTGATCTAATGTGGCTTCTACTGACTCCCACCAGCATTGGGTGTCTCTTTCTAAATGAAAAGTTGCTAGCAGGACCTTCTCTTGATCCGTGCATTGCATAACCCGAAAGATCCGTTCAGTTTCCTGGATCCAGTGTTCGGCATCGTCCGGATCAGTAGATCCTACGAACTTTGGAGGATTCATGTTCTTAAAGCCTTGGTGGAGATTTTCGGCTCCACGTAGTGCACCTCCTTGTGCCACTTGTTGAAGTGCCTGGGTCATGCCTTGAAGAGTGCGTTGCATGTTGCGCCATTGAGCACGTTCGGCAGCCATTGTCCTACAATTACAATAGCTATTAGTATGTGATTACGTTTAAAGGCTTTTAATTCTATTTGACTTTAACCCTTGGTTCTACCCAAATCTCATTGGTTAGAGGTTCAGACTTATCCTTGGACTTGGGTTTCCTAGGAATTGAATACCCTAGGCTCTGATACCACAAAAACTGTCACGCCCCGAGCGTGGAAGATACCCGGAGACGCGTGACGAGTTTATATCGATCATGTCAATCAGAGTATTAGTGCATTCGACACCAAATCAGAGATACACAAAAATAAAGATAACCCAATCCATTTCTTCCTTTAATAAGAATATGTCTATTACAAACCCTTGCAAATACTAGACTCAATAAAAGAAAAGTACAACTCTGACTCAAGAAAAATATAGAAAAAAATAGGACTGATTGACGCTTGAATAGCTCTAACTCTTTCACTCTTGACCTTCCCCTTCTGTTTGGGTCTCGTCATCGGACTTACCTGAAAAGTAGGGAAAACACAGAGTGAGCGAACGCTCAGTAGAAAATTATATCTCAAGAGCTAGCAAGGGGTTTAAGTAATTACATTTTTTATGAATGCACTATAGCTATGCATACTCGCATAACACGACAAGATAGAGAGTATATTGACAAGATAACAAGGTGAACTATTCTTGAACTTTCAAGAACTTTATATCAATATAAATGTCAAGATGTTTAAGCAAGTATATTCATCATGTCATGTCGAGAATTTGGCTATCACGTTTCAAGCAAGCGAGTATATAAATTACCCTTTTTCGGGTCACGCAAGTCATGTCATGTCAAGTCAAGTACAAGATTTGTGGAATGTCCAATCAAGCTAGTCATGCACTTCGGTACAATGCCATACCGTGATCATTACAACTCCCATGGGCACTAGTACTTTTGGGTGCTCCTCCCAAGACCAGATCGGGCCCCATATGCGCAGGCATTGATCATGTATTTTGACATCCACTTTGTGTATAGCCAATATGGAGTTTCAAGGATAAAGAACTTGTATGAACTTAAAGGTAGATAGCATTTCAAGGATTTGAACATGACAATAATGATGATAATAACGGTGTAATCACGAGTATCGATAAAACTAGGTGAAATTGGTTCCCTAACTTGGGTACCATGACAAGTAAGTGCCCACAAGTAGATGGTCACTCTTTTAATATAGAATTGAGGTCCATAAGAACATCATAATAATGTTTGATATAGAATTGGGGTCCACAAGAACATCACAATAATGGCATGCTTTCCCCGTTCATTAAGATAATTCTCATATCATACACATAGCATAATATGAGGGCCGGTATACCATATTTCTATAGAGTGACATGGCAAAGTTGATGGGGACATCACCTCCCATTGCATCCGGCATGCTCTAATCATTTAATTTTGAGTCCTATGTAATTTTTATTTGAGTCATTTGATGTATTTTCCCTTTTAATTGAGTCATGTTCCTAGGTCTTGTGTTTATTTCCCTAAGTTTGAGTGTCATTAGGTTGTCTAGTTAGCTATTGGGCCCAATTCATTGGGCTTGGCCCAAGGGCTCCCCCTACCCCCTCGGTAATTTGTCATTGAGTCAATTGTCAGGAACTTTTGTAGAAATGTGAGTTTCTTATATATAGGACCCCATTCCCCCCCCCATTTCAACTTAATGAATCAATGAATGAAAAAACTTGCCATTTTGAGAGTTTACACTTCTTATCTAGTGGAGAGATTCCATTTTTTGGGTGAGAAACCCTAGGGGAGAGATTCCCCACCCTTCCCTCTCTTAATCTCTCTTTTTCACTCCACTTTCTCTCTCCTCAACACCCAAATTCGAATTTTCTTCTCTCTCCTCCCCTCCCAACCACCTCCACTCCCCACCTACCCCATTTAAGCCTCTTCCCATTCCCCACAACCCTCATCAATACTCCACCCCTTCCCAAGACCCCCTCCACCAATCCTCTCCTCACCATCCAACCCCCAACTACCCCTCCCACTTTCCCAAGCACCCTTCCCACTACCCCAAGCACCCCTTCCCTTCCCCAACACAACCTCCCCATTCCCAAGATAAAAAATTAACCCCACCCTTAAACCTATTTTCGAATATCCTTTCCCTCTCTCCATTCCAACCAAATTTGCAGCCCCCACTACCACCATCTATTGGACCCTCTTCCAGACCTTATTCTCCACCTCCCACATCTTAGAACACCCCCTCCAAGACCCCCTTACAACCAGGGGTCACTCCCACACTCATCTACCCCCTTCCCCTTCTTCTTTCTTGGTCATTGGAAGCTACTTCGAAGTTAAAGTTTGCTGTCAAGAGGTTGCAGATGAATCAGCAACTTGTAGTTGCCACCATGACTTCCTCCGGACGAGTTTGAAGACCCAAGAGCCATTGTCGGAAGCGTCTACCAGTCTCCTTCGTAACAAAAGTGGTTTCATCTTCTTCCGATCTCGAGCCGTCCAAGAGGTCCATTCTCCCACAACTGCGCAGTTCTGCCTCGGCTGAGGACCTGAGCCAGATTAGAAGCTCTGCCACGAGAAACCCCGAAGGAATCAGTCCATGAGTTCTGCTTAAAAGTTCTTCATCGCCCAGTCTACTTCCAGAATCAAGAAACAGAACTTCATTCGGCATTCATGATCCAGAGTTCTCCTTTTTCTCCCTCAGCTACACAGATCTGCTACTCATAGTCTGCACCAACCAGTCACCATTATTCTGCATCCCCTAGTCTTCTCTGACATCGGTTGGCTTCCACGTCAGTTTTTCTGTGAAGAGGACTCGTCCGCGATTCCAATGACTCTGACGGTGCTTGATTCCGAGTTCGGGAGCTGTCGGGGCATCCTCCGCAACCTGCTGTTGGAAACCAGGAGCTAGCTCTACAGAGATCCTGATCCGAAGAGAAAGCTTCACCACGACAAACCCCGGAGGAATCAGGCCACGAGCTCTTCTACAAAGTTCTTCCCCTTCCTGTTTAATTTCATAATTAAGAAGCAGAACTTCGTTCGGCAGCGGGCAGCAGAAGTTACGAATTTTCTTCCTCAGGTGTGCGACTCTGCTTCCCACAGTCTGCACCGACCCCCATTCACTGTTCTGGGTCCCCTGATCTTCTCCGGCATCTTTCGGCTTCCCTGTCAGTTCTGTTGCAAAGAAGACTTGTCCACGGTTCCAGAGGCTTTAGCGGCACCTGATTTGGAGTTCGGGAGCGGCCGAGGCAACCTCTTCTTCCTGCTATTAGTAACCAGTTGCTGTCAGTCCGAGAATCAGCGTCCCTATTCAAGCTCCTGCCCAGGCCAGCAGTGACCCCAGAAGAATTCGGGAAAATTCAGAGGCACTCCAGTTCTAGTAACAAAGATTTTCCCACTGGACTCGCCCTCGGAAAAATTTCTGATCACGTTCTGCAGCCACAGTACCGACTATCTATCCATAATTGCCGAGAGAAGGCAGATTCAGCATATTCACTTCATCATCGTTTTAGCCCTAGTTTTCCCCACCCCGCTTGGCCGGCTGAAGGCCCCTCCCTGCGTGGAGGTAGTTTTGATTGTAACTATCATCTTCCCTTCCCCACGATCCCCCCCTTGCATGGGGTGTAGTGTTGTAATAGCTTAAACAGGTCAAGCTACCCCGGCGCGGCGTGTGGGGAACCCACGCTTCCCCGCTCGCCCTCGTCTCCGAGCGGGACCGATTTCTTCAAACCAGTCGAGTAAGTGCTCCAAACTTTGCTCTAATTTGTGCTTGTTCTTTCAATATTAGTTCATAAGCTCCGCTGGCCGTGAATGAGAGCCCGATCCTTAAGCTCTTGTGCTATAAGTGATCACCGTGGGAAAAGAGAGAAACCGGTGCCTTTGGCACTTGCTCAGCCCCATTGTCTTGGGCTTCCACATCCATTGGGAATCAAGTCTTGGCCTTGCTGGCCCTCTACCAGCAAGGGCCCAACCCCTCAACCTCACCTTGGCATTGCTAAGTTACCCCGGGCTTGGGTGAGCGACGAGAGAGCGGCGGCCCAAATTGGCCCATTTAGATTACGAATGTGCTTGCTTGCTTAAGTCCAAGGTCGTGTCACATCAATTGGTATCAGAGCAAGTCATTGACTTGTCTCTATCAAGTCAAGTCCTAGGGCATGCTTGCATTGGAGTCATCATCAATCCGACCCTTGCATTGATTTCACCGATCATCATGGCCACCTACTTAGCCTACTCACCACCCATGGACTTCATCCTAGATAGGGATATTACCTTTGACGGATCGCATTCTAGTGGCTATCTTAGGTGGGAGGCTACCATAGAAAAGTACTTTGAAAAGACTTGGGTATATGGATCCGCGACAGTCCGAAAGGCCAAGGGACGACTTCGAGGTCAAGCCAAAAGTAAGTGGGAACACATAGAGGGATTAAGGAGGGTTAGGAGGCAAGAGCCGATTTCCTCATGGGATGATATGAAGGTTGAACTTAGGAAGATCTACATCCCCAAATATTCCCACCCCTTCTACTCAAACACCCCTAGCCCGAGGTGCACTACCACTCCTCCATCCCCACCCGATCAACTTGATACCACCTTTAGGCCTCCTCCCCCACCGCTCCCAACATATCACTTCTCCACCATCATAACTTCACTTCGCAACCAAGTCCTCTCCCTGAAGGCCCAAATAAACCAAACATCCACCTCTCCACCAAATCCCCTAAGGGTCCCCACACTCTAACCAAAACCCCCTTCCGCAAACCTCACTATCCAAACTTAATTGGCCCCCACTTTCCCCCCTCCACAACTGGCCGATCCCAAGGGGAAGAGACCCCTAACCAACCCAGTTTTCCCAATAAGGACTACCACTCACCCTATTCTCACCATTCAAACCCAAGTGGACCCCATGTCCATCCCTCCACCTAGAACCATGTCGGCCACCACCACCCAACCCAAATCCCATCACCCGACCCACCTTCCACTTCCAACCCCAATCCTATCCCAACCTAAGCCTCCAATACTTCCACTCCCAAACCCCACACTATCAATCCCCAACCAAGTTTCCCTTTACCCTCCACCCCGGGAGCACCACACACCAACCCTCATCACCCCAAAAGACCCTCTCACCTCCTTGGTAGAAGAACTCATACCCAATTCAATAGTTGAGGACACTCCAAACCCACTCCCCACCTTGGAGGAAACCCAAGTCCAAGTTGAGAAAGAAACATCACACGATGGTCCTCACCTTACATCACCCTCTCTAGTTGGGACCAAGCTCATCTTAGGAGAACCCATTGTTAGTTGGCTAAAGGAGAGCCCAATTAGAGAGATCCGGGCCCATGTTTTCCCTCCCATAGAACAAGACCTTCCCTTAGTGCCCTTCTTCTCCTATCACACCACAATCCAAGCATCCTATCAAGTGGAGACCTTAGAGGACCTTCTCAAGGGCATAGCATGGCAATTAGAGATGACTAGCATGTTGACCCCTATGGTAGAACAACCTAGGAGCCTTAGCCTCCTACACCTATGCATAGGGTCTATCACTTCGGTTTGCACCATTGGTTGCTACACTAGCGACCTCCTTCTATTCCTCCCTACACCCGATGAGCCCAACCTTCTCCTCCATTTAGAGCTTCTTATCTCGGGTAGAAAGTCAAGCCCTCCACTCATGGCTGACCCACTTGCCAAGAACATTGGCCCAACTATCATGGAGAAGGATGACTTAGCACCTTTTGAGGATCTTGAGGACATGGAGTTCCTCCCCCTAGGTAACCCATTTTATGATCCATTCCAATGGGAGTCAAGAGACTCGTGTGATCCAAACACTTTATCCACCACCCACCTTTCCCTAAACCAACTCACAATGTTTGACCCAATTCACTCCATCTTAGACCCGGGTTACACCTTGGGAGCCATAACCTTGGACCATATATCCCTAGGTAATAAGGTGGTGCCCCACCCCATGATGACCACCTTCTTAGATCCATTCGATCCTTTCCAATGGAAGTTCAAAGGTTGTCCCACACCTATACACATGGAAGTCACTTTTGGGAAAAGTATGCATGTGTCTAGGCTTTCCACACCCCTTGGCATGAACACGATGTTGGGTCCATTCATTCATATCACCCACATGTCAAGTAGAAAGTATGAGTGGTCCATATTCGGATGTCATGGTCCACCTTCATTCATCATGGGTCTTAAGCATGTCAAAGGCATCTACGGATGTCCGGGTCCTCCTATATTTATCACCAATTTGCATGATAGGGCCACCTACGGGTGCCCCGGCCCACCTAGGCTAACCAAAGTCTACACTGCAACATTACACGATAGGTCTACTTTTGGTTGCCCAGGTCCACCCATCACCCCCGGAATGTCTGCATTCACAACATTGCATAAAGAGATCCGCAAGCACATTAGCAAGAAGAATGTGACTTATAAAAGGCGAGCCGACTCTCATCGACGTCACCAAAAATCCATGAAGGTGACTTTGTGATGGTAAGAACGGAGAGGCTCTCCCCGGGAGCCATCTCCAAATTGAGGCCACGTGGGGCTGGTCCCTTCCAAGTCCTGAGGCGCATTAGTGCACATGCCTATGAGTTAGATTTCCCCGAGGAATATGGGGTAAGTCCCACATTCAGTGTCGCCGACCTAGTGCCATACAAGGGACCCACGGTGGTACCTAGTGAGGATATTGAGCCTATTCTCTCCGTTGAGAGAGCACCCACCCGTGAGGAGAGTCCACTAGCCAAGAGAGCCCAGCGTGAGCGCATTGAACGAATATTGGATGAACAGGTCACTACCACCAGAAGCAAAGTGTACAAGCGCTATCTCGGCAGGTGGATGGATCGGTCTCGTTCGGAAGACTTGAGGGCAGTACCACTTCTACACCGTCCAAGGAGGGAAGGACACTTACTCGACGGAGTCGAGTTCTCCGCACCCCGGGAGTATGATGGGGACATCACCTCCCATTGCATCCGGCATGGTCTAGTCATTTAATTTTGAGTCCTATGTAATTTTTATTTGAGTCATTTGATGTATTTTCCCTTTTAATTGAGTCATGTTCCTAGGTCTTGTGTTTATTTCCCTAAGTTTGAGTGTCATTAGGTTGTCTAGTTAGCTATTGGGCCCAATTCATTGGGCTTGGCCCAAGGGCTCCCCCTACCCCCTCGGTAATTTGTCATTGAGTCAATTGTCAGGGACTTTTGTAGGAATGTGGGTTTCCTATATATAGGACCCCATTCCCCCCCATTTCAACTTAATGAATCAATGAATGAAAAAACTTGTCATTTTGAGAGTTTACACTTCTTATCTAGTGGAGAGATTCCATTTTTTGGGTGAGAAGCCCTAGGGAAGAGATTCCCCACCCTTCCCTCTCTTAATCTCTCTTTTTCACTCCACTTTCTCTCTCCTCAACACCTAAATTCAAATTTTCTTCTCTCTCCTCCCTTCCCAACCACCTCCACTCCCCACCTACCCCATTTAAGCCTCTTCCCATTCCCCACAACCCTCATCAATACTCCACCCCTTCTCAAGACCCCCTCCACCAATCCTCTCCTCACCATCCAACCCCCAACTACCCCTCCCACTTTCCCAAGCACCCTTCCCACTACCCCAAGCACCCCTTCCCTTCCCCAACACAACCTCCCCATTCCCAAGACAAAAAATTAACCCCACCCTTAAACCTATTTTCGAATATCCTTTCCCTCTCTCCATTCCAACCAAATTCGCAGCCCCCACTACCACCATCTATTGGGCCCTCTTCCAGACCTTATTCTCCACCTCCCACACCTTAGAACACCCCCTCCAAGACCCCCTTACAACCAGGGGTCACTCCCACACTCATCTACCCCCTTCCCCTTCTTCTTTCTTGGTCATTGGAAGCTACTTCGAAGTTAAAGTTTGCTGTCCAGAGGTTACAGATGAACCAACAACTTGCAGTGGCCACCACGACTTCCTCCGGACGAGTTTGAAGACCCAAGAGAGATTGTCGGAAGCGTCTACCAGTCTCCTTCGCAGCAGAAGTAGTTTCATCTTCTTCTGATCTCCGAGCCGTCCAGGAGGTCCATTCTCCCACAACTGCGCAGTTCTACCTCGGCTGAGGACCTAAGCTAGATTAGAAGCTCTGCCACGATGAACCTCGAAGAAATCAGTCCATGAGTTCTTCTTCAAAATTCTTCATCGCCCAGTCTACTTCCAGAATCAAGAAACAGAACTCCATTCGGCATTCGTGATCCAGAGTTCTAATTTTTCTCCCTCAGCTACGCAGATCTGCTACTCATAGTCTGCACCAGCTAGTCGCTATTGTTCTGCATCCCCTAGTCTTCTCCGACATCCGTTGGCTTCCCCGTCAGTTTTTCTACAAAGAGAACGTGTCCACGATTCTAACGACTCTGACGGCGCTTTATTCCGAGTTCGGGAGCTGTCGGGGCATCCTCTGCAACCTGCTGTTGGAAACCAGGAGCTAGCTCTGCAGAGATCCTGATCCGAAGAGAACGCTTCACCACGACAAACCCCGAAGGAATCAGGCCACGAGCTATTCTACAAAGTTCTTCCCCTTCCTGTTTACTTTCATAATTAAGAAGTAGAACTCTGTTCGGCATCCGGCAGCAGAAGTTACGAATTTTCTTCCTCAGGTGTGCGACTCTGCTTCCCATAGTCTGCACCGACCCCCACTCATTGTTCTGGCTCCCCTGATCTTCTCCGAGATCTTTCGGCTTCCCTGTCAGTTCTGTTGCAAAGAAGACTCGTCCACGGTTCCAGCGGCTCTGGCGGCACCTGATTTGGAGTTCGGGAGCGGCCGAGGCAACCTCTTCTTCCTGCTATTAGTAACCAGTTGCTGTCAGTCCGAGAATCAGCATCCCTATTCGAGCTCCTTCCCAGGCCAGCAGCGACCCCAGAAGAATTCGGAAAAATTCAGAGGCACTCCAGTTCTAGTAACAAAGATTTTCCCACTGGTCTCGCCCTCGGCAAAATTTCTGATCACGTTCTGCAGCCACAGTACCGACTGTCTGTCCATAATTGCCGAGAGAAGGCAGATTCAGCATATTCACTTCATCATCGTTTTAGCCCTAGTTTTCCCCACCCCGCTTGGCCGGCTGAAGGCTCCTCCCTACGTGGAGGTAGTTTTGATTGTAACTATCATCTTCCCTTCCCCACGATCCCCCCCTTGCATGGGGTGTAGTGTTGTAATAGCTTAAACAGGTCAAGCTACCCCGGCGCGGCGTGTGGGGAACCCACGCTTCCCCGCTCGCCCTCGTCTCCGAGCGGGACAGGTTTCTTCAAACCAGTCGAGTAAGTACTCCAAACTTTGCTCTAATTTGTGCTTGTTCTTTCAATATTAGTTCATAAACTCCGCTGGCCGTGAATGAGAGCCCGATCCTTAAGCTCTTGTGCTATAAGTGATCACCGTGGAAAAAGAGAGAAATCGGTGCCTTTGGCACTTGGTCGGCCCCATTGTCTTGGGCTTTCACATCCATTGGGAATCAAGTCTTGGCCTTGCTGGCCCTCTACCAGCAAGGGCCCAACCCCTCAACCTCACCTTGGCATTGCTAAGTTACCCCGGGCTTGGGTGAGCGAAGAGAGAGCGGCGGCCCAAATTGGCCCATTTAGATTACGAATGTGCTTGCTTGCTTAAGTCCAAGGTCGTGTCACATCAAAAGTAGTGTGATAGGTTTTCATGGTACAACCCGCTCAATCGGCCTTGAGAGAATCCAAGGCTCGAGCAGTATTATGGAGGTCTCTATGACTAACTTGCTAGTCCAAAGGAACGAATGTCCAATGGAGAGCTTGTATGTCACTGAGAATTTAGGGGTAATGCGATAAACCATCGTGAAACATGGGACTATATTCATGGAATGGAAATATAGTGCCAGATAATATAATTATATATATATATCAAAACCCTTGGTTAACAGAAAACAATTCAAAATAGTAACACAGGAAAATAGCGACTTAATCTAAGTCATTACTTATCAAATTAACGCCTTCTATAGGGGCGTTTATTTATGATTTGACGACTTTTACTGTGGTCATCCATTATATATTTATATTTTGCACAATCTCTAAATTCTGGAATTTTAGTAGAAAGCGCCTTTAACAGGGGCGTTACTTTCAAATTCGCGCCCTGGTTCAGGGCGTTAGTTCTGTAAGACACGACCTTCATCAGGTCGTTAATTCAAGATGTTCCAGGATTAATAGGAACAGGGGTAATTTCAAGGATAATAAAATTTCAGAAAGAGGAATCACACTGTCAGGAAGAGAAAAACAGCAGGATTCAACAACTATGATCATGCATTAAATTAGAATCATGTTTTGATAGACATAAAAGTTTTAAACGTGGGTAATTTAATAACTAGATGAAATTGACGACTTAATGCAGGACGTCAAAACTGGAATTAGTGACCTGGGCATGGTCGTTTCTTTTAAACTAGCGCCCTTGATAGGGTCGCTTCTTTTAAAATCCACAGAAAACCCTTTTAAAAACTATAATAAAACTATATTCATGCATGTCATGATGGTATTATTATGGAATTAAATTAGTTTGGGCTACGTTCTTGAGAAAACCTACCTGATGAATGTTATGGTGAAGGAACGTGAAGAAGAATGATACTCTGTTCTAAACAGAGTTCTTCCGAAGCTTATGGAAACAACTTCCTTCTTGGAGGAAGAGATTATCTTGATGAAGAACCTCCCGTCCTTCAATTAGGCAGAAGAGTTTCTACTTACGGCAGACTTCCTGCAGCAAAGACGATGAAGAACATCAATACTCTTCATGATTATGACCGAAGGCAAGGGAAGAATAACAATACCTGTTCTTCACGCACGGCAGCAGCAGAGCTTTCATTCGACCAAATAGCTTATTAGGGCTCGACAGGAAGGGTTATTTATAGGGTTTACAGAACCCAATAGGGTTGCAGTTTGATTAGAACATGTCTTTCCTTGATAGAGTCCTTTCCATGTTCGATTGAACACGTATTAATCCAAAAACTTACCCTGGATAATGTCCGAGTTCGAATGGGTCACAGACGGAATTAACGCCTTACATTAAGGCGTTATTTTTTAAATTGACGCCTTGCGTTGCCGTCGTTTCTTATCAAAGCAGCGCCCTTGAGGCAGGAGTCTCTTGCTCTTTCCTTATTTTTATTTTTAGCCGTTAAGATTTGACGCCCAAGAGTGTAGGCGTCCACTTAAATATTAACGCCTTAGTTGGAGGCGTTTCTTGTTGTATTAGCGCCTTTCCACGAGGCATTATTTTCATTTTGGTTTATTATTTACTCATTTAGGCTTTTTATCATTTATTTACTAAATCCTTTAATCTAATTTGCTCAATTTAGATTTATTTCTTCTATTTTACCAGGGTTGCTACAGTACCTCTACGAGTGGGCATACAAAGACACACGGAGACACCGACTAATGAAAACACGGACTAAAGCAAAGATGATGCACCTAGACTTAACCAAGACTCGACACGTGGCGGAGTAAATCGATCCAAAGATCACTCGCGCAAGTGTGCGGCCTTCCCGATAGGCGAAGCCTAACGTTCGGACAACACCTTTTGAAATACCGAGTAAAGGGATGCAAATGTAACCTAGACCGACTTAGACAATGACTAGACGTAAATGACACTTTTTTTTATTTTTTTTGTTTTAAACAGCCTAGACTCAACCTCGCTCTGATACCAAATTGATGCGGGACGGACCACGGACTCGACCCAAAATGGATATGCAATCCTCGGACTCTAAACAAGCTCGCGATCGTCCCAAACGAGGGAAGCATCGGACGTGCGCAGTTGAGAAACTGGCAAAGAGCTAGGGCGGTCAACTCACAAATTCGTGCCCGGATCGGGTCACGGGACAGTATCTCTCTCTCTCTCGCAGCAGCGATGATATAAAAGTAAAGCGGGCTATGATCCTAGCATGCTCTCTAGCAGCGGCATATAAAGCATATACGAATAAAGTAAAATGCCGAGTAAGGAGTGAACACGATACCTCCACGCACCTGGCGTGGGGATGACTTCCCGGCCGATCTCGTACTCCCGGAACAGTAAATACACAAATATTACAGCAATGAATATGAGTGCCCACTCCACGTAGGGAGGTAAAGGGTGACACAATGGGGCCCGGGAGTAACGGGTTTGGGTTAACGGGCAGCTTCTTGTGTAGCTTCGGCGGCACTCGTATTCACGACCGTGGGACTCACGTGCTGGTCAGTGGGGCCGTGTGGGACAGGGGTGGCACCGCTGTGGTGGGGATACCTGGAGGGGTGCTCCCTGGGACGGCTGTGTACTGGTTCGCCGGCCGGAGGCCGGGCGGCTCCGATCGTCACCCGCCGGAGTTGTTGGCCACGGATCTGCAAATCTGTTTTACAGCGCGCGACCCGGCGAGATCTGCTGCTGCGGTCACTTACGACGTCGGATCGATGGACAAGAGGTACTGTTGGAAAGCTATTTCGAAGCACTTCGATCTAGGGCCAGAGAAATAAAATTGAATTTCTCGTTGATGGCCTTTATCGAATTTTCAAGCTGCTGACTCACTAGATCTGAAAACTCAGGGCAGATCCAAGTTTTCCAGAGAGTTGGCGTTGACCGCGATGTAGACCTTCGATTTAGAAGATGAGTTCTTCATGAAAGTTGTGGAGGTCAAAGAGAGAAACACGGGGATATATCTTATGCAAGATTTGGTGGAAGTCTCTATTTTTTGGGGGTTTTATACTTGCCCTGGGTCGGATCTGAACAGTAGAGATAGATCTGAATTTGGGGGAAAGACTCAATTTCTAAAACTAGGTAGAGGGATTTTGAAATTCAACGAAAATTTATGGAGGAAGGGGATGGTGGACAGAACCTCCAATAAAGTTGGAGATTCCAACAAAAATCAAAAAGGGGGACGAAAGGGGGTAGAACTAGGCTTCTGCTACACAGATCTGAAAAGGGACAGATCAGGAAGATAGAAAGACACGAAAATAGAAAATCATAAAACGAACTCTGAATGGCGTGATTTTTTTACTTGAGGTTGGGAATCAAGAGAGAAACCAACCCTGAAAATCTCAACTCCAGATGATGTCGAAGTTGGGAGCCAAAATTCAGGGAGTGGACCTTTATCCAGAAAAATAGAACCTGAACAGCACTTCGGTAGATCACTCGCGGTGGCTCGATGGCGGCACGAACGGCAGCGGCAAAGAATGAACTCAGATGTGGAGGGGCTAAGATAGAAGGGTTCACAATCCTGAAATACAGAGGATGGAGAAGGAAAACCAGAGGAGAGAGAGGGGGGTGTGCAAGCTCCCTTGGCTTCAAGCAATTCAACAAATTTTCTTCTCATTAATTCATGAAAAAGGGAAATACCAGCCTTATATAATAAATGAAAAATGACCACTAATGCCCTCAGATTTAGGTATAGAACTAATTATTTCTAATGGCCTTTTTACAAAAATTAAAATGGAATAAAATGGGGAGGGGCGCCCCTTTGACTAGATGGGGTGGTAGGTGGCCTACCCTTGACATTTGAAACTACTTGTCTCCCAATGTGTCCAATTGACTTGTCAAACCTTCTAGATACCACCTTGTCTTTTGACCAGCCCCACATGGATGAGATGGACCAATAGGGAAGGAGTGGGCGCCCCCTAGCAGGTCCTACTGGCATTTTGCACATAAACCCACACAATCCTAAGGAAGAACAAATTGGCTCATAAAGCCTTACAATTGCTAATCTACTTCCCCTAGGATATAAAAATAAATAAAAAGACACAAATACAAAAATAAAATATACATGCTCGGAGTTGATTCCCATCAGGGATGGTCTCGGCGGCTCAAGAGCTACTTCGGTATTCATGCTACCAGGGTTTTAGACCTAGTCAAGAATTTAAGTCGGTTGACCTTGGCAGCCCAACCTTCGTCCACTTCTTCGTTGTGGCACCCCTTTCTTAGGCCGCTACAAGTCATTGACTTAGGTCAATATTTTAGGGCAGTTAGAGTGGCGGTTATCTCTTGGACCACCTAGTCCGTGTAGCGTGTCTGTTATTGATCGCTTGGTGGTTTGTTTGGGCAGGTCAGTCGGAGTTTGACTGGGTCTAGCGGCCATAGCTTTGACCGCGACAGTCACCTCGTGGCCCTATCTATGACCGCTAGTGTCTGCACCTCTGTTAATGTACAGAGTGTCGCTTTCTGACATTTTGGTTTCCAATTGTCTTGGCTCGACCTTGTGATTTGTCTTTCGTCTCGTGGATGTCTCTTGATGTCCTATGAGGGCTATGACCATGATATAAGGTAGCCAGGCATGCCTTGGTTTCTGTACTACTGTAGAGTCGTTGTCATGTTCCGGTCAACCCAGTGAGACCCAGCGGTTGACAATTAACCTTGTGTGTGTCTCGACTATTCTGGATAGCTCGAGATAGTGGTTCTAGATGCCTAGAGGTACTGTCTTACCTCGGTCTACGTGTCCAGATATGTTGAGGGTCTTGATGCTCCCTCAGGTCTCCGTGAGTCATTTTATACGGCTGTGTGGGTCTGATGATCCAGTGTCGTTTTCCTGTGGCTTAGGATTAGACCCATTGGCGGCGTGTCACCGCTTTGTACGACGATCTTGACCCGAGTCGTGTGACTCAAGAATCGTTGTGTTTTCAGGTCTAGTTGCCCTGTCCTGAGTCTGTTGACAGTTGGTGTACTGCCTTTGTGCTTCGTAGTACGGGTGACAGTGTAAGCTTGGCCTATCTGTACTGCAGCACTCGTGTTTCAGAGTCTTTGTGTCTAGTGAGCCTCCACTAGTCGTAGCCTCACGACCTCGAGTGTCGGCTCACCTGGGAGTGGTGGTGGGGCAGTTCCCGATATACAGTTTGTAAGCTAGTTCCATGGGCCCTTGCTTTACAGTAGCGTCTTACTCGGAGGGAAAACTAGCTAGAGGCCTGACTCTAGGCAAGAGTTGGTGTGTGCACACGTGGTCAGGGGCGTTTGGATGAGCGCCGAAGGGCGTGACCCTGACTAGTCACTCATTACTGTAGTTCCTGTTCTAGTTCAGAGAGTATGTCAGTCTCCGTCGTTCTCTGCGTCCATAGCGAGATACTTGCGGCACAGTGTAAGACATCAGTGGACGCATCTGGCTGTGCTTCTACTGAGGAGGTGCTTCCGTCACGTGACACGTGACTCTCGTGTTTCTCGCACTTCGTGTCGTGACCTTTCCGGGTTAGTCTTTTCTTGGCTATACCCGAGGTCAGTGTTGTGTGGCATGCACGACGCTCCAGTCGTGTATGTGGTTGCGTTCAGGAAGCGTGCATGACAATCCAGTCGTGTAGGCTTTAGTGTTCTGTGTCTGTCTAGGTTTCTTCTAGGCTTTTTACCTGCTTCTGTAGGCCTTAGTGTTGAGGCTGGTGTTTTGTCGATGGGTCGGTAACTCTTGACTTTGAGAGATCAAGGTTCGCCCTTCTGTCGTTGTTTGGAGTAGCTTAGGGAGCCGAGCTTCTCTCGGTGGTCGTGTTCCGGTCCTTGCGGCTTTGCTTTTCCCTTTTCTTTTAGTTGTTCTACTCCTTCCGTTACGACTTTCTTTTACAACTTTCTAGTTGTAGTTTAGCATTTCCTGCTTTACTACTATTGTTATTTTAGCTGTTGTTCCGTGCAACTGCGTTGTTTTTTAGTGGGGATCCGCGTGACCCCTACTAGGCCAGTGACATGAGACTCACGCCTACTTTTCAAGTGTGGCGCTCTTCTTCCTTCGCAGTTCCTGGTGTGGCGTGTTCGTAGTTGCAAGCGGTACTTGCGTCGGGCTTCCCCCGACCTCAGTGTACATTTTTCTTCATGTTAGACTGTACTTATCTTCCCTGTGGACTGGACTCTGGTATAATTGTTAATTTGAACTATTAATTAAAAAGTATTTTTATTTCTACTACTTTAGCAAACCTGATTAATGAAATTTAATTGCTTACTGTTATATCCGTGACTTCAATGTACTACACAACAATCCTTTTTCCCTTTGGAACTTTACAGCTCTTGGGATGCTTCACAGATTCCAAGTGGTATCGGGTCTGCTCGGTAATCCTATCGGGTATATCCGGTATCTAGAGTCCAGGTCGTCACAGCTGCCCCGTTATCCGAGCTAGTTTCTACACTGGATAGAGTCAGTGGCTCGGCCTGGGGGTGCTAGCCATGTCCGCGCCGAGTCACCAGTTCGTGTTGTTGTACCAGTGGATGTAGTATTTTTGCTTTTTATACGCACTGTATTGGTTGTGGCCTATCTAATGTATGATGAGACATTAATGAACGAAAAATTATCACCATTTGTTGCTTACATGTTTGTGAAAATCTCAAAAATAGAGCTTTCGTAATGTTGTTGCATTCCATGTCTAGGGGATAGGCATTCCTTCCATGGTAGACAATCAATATGCCCCTTTCCCGAGCATCTTGACCACTCGGTAGGGGCCTGCTTCCCCACCGCCTCCAGTGGTCGAGAGGCTTCGGCTTTTCTTAGGACGAAGTCTCCTGCATGGAAATGTCAGTCTCAGACTTTGGCATTGTAATATCGAGTAAGGCGCCGTTGATATTCCATGGCTCGGATGCTCGCGATCTCCCTTATCTCGCTTGTCATTTCGTGGTTTTCTAGGAGTTTTTGCTCATTTGCCTCGGGTGAGAAGTTGATGACTCGGAGAGATGGGCTGCTGACTTCCAAAGGAATCACGGCGTCCGTGCCATACACCAACTGGAAAGGAGTCTCACCGGTGGTGGTTCTTGGAGTAGTTCGGTGCGACCATAGTACGCTTGGCAATTCCTCGACCCAGTTACCCTTGGCCTAACCGAGCCTGGCCTTAATGCCTTTTAGTATAGTTTTGTTGGCATTTTCGACCAGTCCGTTAGCCTGAGGGTGGGCTACCGAAGTGAAGTGGTTGCGAATGTGAAGGTCGGCGCATTTGTTCCTGAAGTAATGGGAATTAAATTGCCAACCATTATCGCTCACAATATATAATCACTCGGGAGATGCCAAAACGACAGATGATCGATTTCCACATGAAGCTCCATACGACCGACTCGGTAATCCTAGCAATGGCTTCGGTTTCAATCCATTTCATAAAATAATCGATGGCGACGATGACGAATTTCTTCTGGGCTTGGGCCATGGGAAATGGCCCCAAAATGTCGACCCCCACCTAGCAAAAGGGTATGGCTCGGTAAGGGTGACGAGCTCTGAGGCAAGTAGATGGACCAGATGATCGAAACATTGGCATCGGTCGCACCTTTGTACGTAGGCCAAGCAGTCACGTTGGAGAGTGGGCCACCAGTAGCCTTGTCGCAACAAGATCCTGGCGAGCGCTCTTCCTCCTTGATGTGCGCCGCAGACGCCTTCGTGGACCTCTTGAATAGCTCGGCCGGCTTCCTCGATATCGAGGCACTTGAGGATGTTGGGTCTCCTCTGGAGTTGATCACCAGTGTGAAGACTGCTATGCATTGATTGGGTTTTGAATGATTGGCAACAACAGAGTTGACTTTGATGACTGTAGAGTTGACTTTGATGACTTTATATTGATCATGGTAATATTGTGTATTTTGATGAATTGGTTATATATCATACCCTTTCATAAAACATTTCTACAAACTTTATTATTCTGAATCTAAGGTCGGTGCATGTCTGCATTGTGCTTGCATTTAGTCAGTGCATGTCTGCATTGTGCTTGCATTCAGTCGGTGCATGTTTATGTAAGAAAAGCATATAAGGTCAGTGCAAGTAGTGCCGCTCGCACACCTCAGGTCGGTGCTTGTCGTTGTCTTTACTTAGTGAGGTCGATGCAAGTTACCATGTGCATACAAAGTCGGTGCAGCGTCTGCATTAAGCATATAGGGTCGTTGCAGGTTTTGTTGTGAGCATATAGAGTTGGTGCAGGTTTCGTTGTAAACATATAGAGTCAGTGCAGGTTTTGTTGTGAACTTATAGGGTCGGTGCAAATTGTGATGTGAGCATATAAGTCAGTGCAGGTTTCGCTGGGAGTATATGAGGTCGGTGCAGGTTTCGCTGTGACCACATAAGGTTTGTGCACATTTTGCCTTACACATAATAGGTCGGTGCATCTTTGTGCCAATCGCATGCAAAGGGTTAGTGCACTGTCCGCTTCATGCATATAGATGTCTATGCATGTTTTCATACATGCGTAATAAGGTCAGTGCACACTTGTATCCTGCATAACCAATGTCAGTGCATTGTATGCTTTACGAGTGTAGATGGTCAGTGCACTTTCTATTCTATATCATAAAACGTAGTACCTCACGCACACTTAAGGTCGGTGCAGATGTATTTCAAGTCTGTCCTAGTTCTTTTTGCAACTGTGCCTATCCACATAGACGTGTGAATTGACTAAGTCCATAACACGTGACTGACATTTTGTTCGTTAAAATGATATGTGAGACTTATGATCAAGCACCTGACACATGTCCCAACTACCTGCGAACTTTAAGTCACAAACAAGTAAAGTACCAGGATAAAAGGTACGTGATCCACGGCAAAAAGTGAAGCGCTGCGTTTGACACGTGGAAAGCAACCTAATCAAGATGCTGCCACGTGGCCATCCCAAGCTCAGATATGAATGAACTTTTGGGCGGGAAACGTGGTTTCCACGTGCCAAAAATCTGCGGTCTTATAAAAGGAAGTAGATCGCCCAATTCCAAGAGATATAGAAGCGAGAACAAAGCCAGAGAGAGAAAAGCAACAGCCAAGTCAAGAGGGACTTCCAAAAGATCCAGAGAGAGCTTTGAGAGAGTTTTGAGAGAGCTTTGAGAGAGTTTTGAGAGAGGATCATAGAGTCCTTTGAAGGGTGTGAGTCTGAGTTGCTGTAAGTCATTGTTTCCGGCTTCTTGGTTTAGAACCAGAGCCGATCTGCTCTTTGTCAGAGCTACAGATCGTTTTACTATTTTCAGTTTGTCTGTTGCTTTTGCTTTTCAATTTTAAACTCTTGTTATAGCAAGCTGTGAGTCAGTGGTGGGTAAGCTGTAATCCCCAACGGTAGAGGAGGATTCCTCTGGTAGCTTAAGCTGTAAGGCTCAGCGTCTGTTAGGAAGTTTTCTCCAAAGCTGTGGATCAGTAGATTGGAAGCTGTGAATCAGCAGTGAAGCCACACTTGATTTAAGTGTGGGGTGGACGTAGATCTCTGTAGGAGATCGAACCACCTAAAAATCGCGTGTCTATGCTTGATGGTTTGTGATTGTTGGATCTATATATGTAGCTGTTATCGTGCTTCATTATGTTGATATACTGAGTATTCAAGAGAGTGGAGAAGGTATATCAAAAGGTACCACTCGAAGGATAAGTCAGGCTTATCTGAAAAATGGTTTATCTTACGTGAGGACACTCTTTGAGTTCAACCTCCGCCAAGTACCTCTTCACATTTCATCTCTCTGTAATTCAATTTTGCTGCTGATGTGTTTCAATTGTCTAGTTGAATATACTCATTCTCTCTATTGATAGCTCTCACATAACACATAACTAAGTCATCTGTTAATTCAGTGGCTCCAGTAACTCTGTGTCCAAATTGGCTATTCTGATTAAGCAAATTTTAATTTCACATTTATCTACTTAATCTTGCTTTAAATTTGGGGTAGATCTATTCACCCCCCTCTAGATCTATATCACGTGGTATCAGAGCCTAACTCTTCTGCAGGGACTAACATCCTGAAGAGATAGACATCATGGATGCTAGAGGAATGACAGCTGAAGGACAATCTACGACCAAGCCTCGATACTTTGAAGGTTCAAACTATGCATACTGGAAGAACCATATGCAAGTTTTCTTGAGGGCAAAAGATTATGAAATCTGGAAAGTTATAAGCAAAGGCCCTTTCGAACTATCTGAGGACGAGGATCTATGGACACGAGAGTAGATCCGAAGATCAACACTCAACTGGAGCGCTATCAACGCCATTCAGTGTGCCCTTCATCCCACGGAGTTCTCCAGGATCTCATCCTGTTTAACAACAAAGGAGATGTGGGAAAATTGGAGGTTATATATGAAGGGACATCCCAAGTGAGAGAGACTAAAGCCAACATGCTAGTCTCTGAATATGAGGTGTTTAGGAAGAGGCCGAATGAGACTATCACAGAGATGTATGCTCACCTCATGATTATCACCAATGGACTCAGGAGTCTTGGGAAAGTGTACTCCGAAGATGAGCTGGTGAGAAAGATTTTGCGTTCCCTAACTCCGATCTGGCACACAAAGGCGACCATTATTGAGGAGTCCAGGGATTTAAAGACCACCAAGGTTGATGAGTTAATTGGTTCACTCATGACATATGAGATGAAATTGCTAAAGACAGATGAGCTGGAGAAGAAGAAGAGACCCATTGCATTAAAGGTCAACTCCTGTAAAAGTGGGTCATCCAGTGACCACAGCTCCTCAAGGTCAGAGATTGAAGGTGATCAGCTCGCTATGCTGGCTCGTCAGTTCAAGAGGTTTCTCAGAAAAGAGGGAAGATACCTTAGAAGAAGACAGCACAATTACAGAAGACTGACAAGGTATAAAACTAACCCTGCCAAGAGGACTGACACAACTGTTTGCTATCATTGCAGGAAGGTAGGCCACATGAAGGTAGAATGCCCGGAGCTCCAAAAACTGAAAGAAAAAGCAAAGAAGAAAAACACGAAAGGCAAAGCTATGATAAGCACTTGGAGCGATGAAGATGAGGGTAATTTCAGCTGCACTTCGGAGAGTGAAGGAGAAGGAAGTCAAGTATGCCTGATGGCCAGGGACTGCGACAGAGAAGAAGAAAATGATGAGGTAACATCTCCCTTCGAAAATTACACTCTTACTGATTGGGAAGATGCTTACGGTGAATTGTTAGATAAAGTAGATGATGTTAGAAAATAAAATAGACAGTTAAAAAGAAAATTCAATTCACTTGTTAATGATACTACCATGTCTGACAGAATTGCATAGCTTGAAACAGAAAATAACTGCCTAAAACAATCTGTAGTTTTTAATTGATGTTAGGAAGGAGAGTGATATGCTGAAAAATGTGATTGATGACTTAAAGTTGAAATTATAAAATTATGAAAATAAAATGAAATTTTTAATGAAAAGTATGAAGCTGTTCTGAGTGTTAATGTTGAATTGAAGAAATCAATAGAAAATCTTGAGAAAGAAAATGAATATAAATAGAAAACCCCTGAGAGCATGACCCAAGGTACAGAAAAGTTAAATGTTCTTTTGGAAACAAAAGTGAATTTCGGAAAAGAGGGTCTTGGTTTTAATCCCAATGCAAAAAGGAGCTTTGAATTTAAAACTGGTTCATTTGTAGCAGAAAAGGGAAAGAACAACCCCCTCATTAAGATGAGCAGTGAAAATAATGCTAACAATTTTTTTTTGTAAAAATTGCTAATCAGAAAAAGCTCAGTGGTAAGGACAAGGACAAACAAAAGGTGAATGTGTCCAGCAATTCACGCACACACAATTCTACACCTCAAGGCAAACACCAGAATAGGGGTAAAACTTTTGCAACATCAAAACCCCAGAACAACTCAAATAGGTTTGCACAGAAAAACAACTGGAAGACACAACCCACTTCCATGCATATTCCAGGTGGACCTACAAATGTCAGGAGATCAGAGACTAACAGAAGTCATCCTAGAGCTCAGACCTATCATAAATACCATTATGCTCAGCCACTCTACGAGGGATAGAGTTTATGGAAGGTCTGCATACCACTCAAATCCTACTCAGAACTACAGACCTCAGGATAGAAATTTGTTCGTAATCCAATGAAACACACTTAATATGGTCAGCATAGGACCAACTCAGGGTATGCCTCACCAACTATTTTCCACACTATGAATGATAATAAAAAGAAAACAATTTATGTTCATTTTGAGTCCTGGTCGGTCCGGTTAAGACCCAATGACCGACCTATGGCCTCGGGAGTGTCCCGGACACCTTGTGAGTTCCGTGTTCGTGTTTCTGGGGTGTCGAGAGGTGCCATATTACCTCTATTAGTGTGTCCTTAGGTGTGTGTGTTTTGGGCTTTGTGTTACGCTCGATCGAGTCACCGTGTATCGGTGTGAGTGCGGTGGGGTTCCCCTGCATGTGTGTGGCCTCCCTTGAGTTCCCATCTTAAGGGGATGGTCAAGACGGCTCATGAGCTGCTTCGGTATTCGTGCTACCGTGGTTTTAGACCTAGTCAAGAATTTAAGTAGGTTGGCCTTGGCGACCCAACCTTCGTCCGCTTCTTCGTTGTGGCGCCCCTTTCTTAGGCCGCTACAAGTCATTGACTTAGGTCAATGTTTTAGGGCGGTTAGTGTGGCGGTTATCTCTTGGACCGCCTAGTCTGTGTAGCGTGTCTGTTATTGACCGCTTGGTGGTTTGTCTGGGTAGGTCAGTCAGAGTTTGACTGAGTCTAGCGACCATAGCTTTGACCGCTACAGTCACCTCGTGGCCCTATCTATGACCGCTAGTGTCTGTGCCTCTGTGTATGTACAGAGTGTCGCTTTCCGACGTTTTGGTTTCCAATTGTCTTGGCTCGACCTTGTGGTTTGTCTTTCGTCCCGTGGATGTCTCTTGATGTCCTATGAGGGCTATGACCACGATATAAGGTAGCCAGGCATGCCTTGGTTTCTGTACTACTGTAGAGTCATTGTCAGGTTCCGGTCAACCCAGTGAGACCCAGCGGTTGACAAATAACCTTGTGTGTGTCTCGACTATTCTAGATAGCTCGAGATAATGGTTCTGGACGCTACCTCGGTCTGCATGTCCAGATGTGTTGAGAGTCTTGATGCTCCCTCAAGTCTCCGTGAGTCGTTTTATACGGTTGTGTGGGTCTGATGATCCAGTGTCGTTTTCCTGTGGCTTAGGATTAGACCGATTGGCAGCGTGTCACCGCTTTATACGACGATCTTGACCAGAGTCGTGAGACTCAAGGATCGTTGTGTTTTTAGGTCTAGTTGCCCTATCCTGAGTATGTTGGTGTACTGCCTTTGTGCTTTGTAGTACGGGTGACAGTGCGTGCTTGTCCTATCTGTACTGCAGCACTCGTGTTTCAGAGTCTTTGTGTCTAGTGAGCCTCCACTAGTCGTAGCCTCACGACCTCGAGTGTCGGCTCACCTGGGAGTGGTGGTGGGGCAGTTCCCGATATACAGTTTGTGAGCTGGTTCCGTGGGCCCTTGCTTTACAGTAGCGTCTTACTGGGAGGGAAAACTAGCTAGAGGCCTGGCTCTAGGCAAGAGTTGGTGTGTGCATACGTGGTCAGGGGCGTTTGGACGAGCGTCGAAGGGCGTGACCCTGACTAGTCACTCGTTACTGTAGTTCCTATTCTGGTTCAGAGAGTATGTCAGTCTCCGTCGTTCTCTGCGTCCATAGCGAGATACTTGCGGCACAGTGTAAGACATAAGTGGACGCATCTGGCTGTGCTTCTAGTGAGGAGGTGCTTCCGTCACGTGACACGTGACTCTCATGTTTCTCGCACTTCGTGTCGTGACCTTTCTGGGTTAGTCTTTTCTTGGCTATACCCGAGGTCAGTGTTGTGTGGCATGCACGATGCTCCAGTCGTGTATGTGGTTGCGTTCAGGAAGCGTGCATGACAATCCAGTCGTGTAGGCTTTAGTGTTCTGTGTCTCTCTAGGTTTCTTCTAGGCTTTTTACCTGCTTCTGTAGGCCTTAGTGTTGAGGCTGGTGTTTTGTCGATGGGTCGGTAACTCTTGACTTTGAGAGATCAAGGTTCGCCCTTCTGTCGTTGTTTGGAGTAGCTTAGGGAGCCGAGCTTCTCTCGGTGGTCGTGTTCCGGTCCTTGCGGCTTTGCTTTTCCCTTTTCTTTTAGTTGTTCTACTCCTTCCGTTACGACTTTCTTTTACAACTTTCTAGTTGTAGTTTAGCATTTCTTGCTTTACTACTACTGTTATTTTAGCTGTTGTTCTGTGTTACTGTGTGATTTTTCAGTGGGGATCCGCGTGACCCCTACTGGGCCAGTGACACGAGGCTCACCCCTACTTTTCAGGTATGGCGCTCTTCTTCCTTCGCGGTTCCTGGTGTGGCGTGTTCGTAGTCGCAAGTGGTACTTGCGTCGGGCTTCCCCCGACCTCAGTGTACGTTTATCTTCCTGTTAGACTGTACTTATCTTTCCTGTGGACTGGACTCTGGTATAATTGTAAATTTGAACTGTTAATTAAAAAGTAATTTTATTTCTGCTACTTGAGCAAACCTGATTAATGAAATTTAATTACTTACTGTTATATCTACGACTTCAATGTACTACACGACAATCCTTTTTCCCTTCGGAGCTTTACAGCTCTTGGGAGGCTTCACGGGTTCCAAGTGGTATCGGGTCTGCTCGGTAATCCTATCGGGTATATCCATTATCCAGATTCTGGGTCGTCACAGTTGCCTCGTTATCCGAGCCAGCTTCTACACTGGGTACAGTCAGTGGCTCGACATGGGGGTCCTAGCCATGTCCGCGCCGAGTCACCAGTTCGTGTTGTAGTACCAGTGGATGTAGTATTTTTGCTTTTTATAAGCACTGTATTGGCTGTGGCCTATCTGATGTATGAAGAGACATTAATGAAAGGAAAACTATCGCCATTTGTTGCTTACATGTTTGTGAAAAGCTCAAAAATAGAGCTTTCGTAATGTTGTTGCATTCCATGTTTGGGGGATAGGCGTTCCTTCCATGGTAGACAATCGATATGCCCCTTTCCCGAGCATCTTGACCACTCGGTAGGGGCCTGCTTCCCCACTGCCTCCAATGGTCGAGAGACTTCGGCTTTTCTCAGGACGAATTCTCCTGGATGGAAATGTCTGTCTCGGACTTTGGCATTGTAATATCGAGTAAGGCGCCGTTGATATTCCATGGCTAAGATGCTCGCGATCTCCCTTATCTCGCTTGTCATATCGTGGTTTTCTAGAAGTTTTTGCTCAATTGCCTCGGGCGAGAAGTTGATGACTCGGAGAGATGGGCTGCTAACTTCCAAAGAAATCACGACGTCTCTGCCGTACACCAATTGCAAAGGAGTCTCACCAGTGGCGGTTCTTGGAGTAGTTCGGTGCGACCATAGTACGCTTGGCAATTACTCGACCCAGTTACACTTGGCCGTACCTAGCCTGGCCTTAATGCCTTTTAGTATAGTTTTGTTGGCATTTTCGACCAGTCCGTTAGCCTGAGGGTGGGCTACAGAAGTGAAGTGGTTGCGAATGTGAAGGTCAACGCATTTGTTCCTGAAGTAATGGGAATCAAATTACCGACCATTATCGCTCACAATCACTCGGGGGATGCTAAAACGACAGATGATCGATTTCCACATGAAGCTCCATACGACCGACTTGGTAATCCTAGCGGTGGCTTCGGTTTCAATCCATTTCATAAAATAATCGATGGCGATGATGAGGAACTTCTTCTGGGCTTGGGCCATGGGAAACGGCCCCAAAATGTCGACCCCCCACCGAGCAAAAGGGTATGGCTCGGTAAGGGTGACGAGCTATGAGGCAGGTTGATGGACCAGATGATCGAAACATTGGCATCGGTCGCACCTTTGTACGTAGGCCAAGCAGTCGCGTTGAAGAGTGGGCCACCAGTAGCCTTGTCACAACAAGATCCTGGCGAGCGCTCTTCCTCCTTGATGCGCGCCGCAGACGCCTTCGTGGACCTCTTGAATAGCTCGGCCGACTTCCTCGATATCGAGGCACTAGAGGATGTTGGGTCTCCTCTGGAGTTGATCACCAGTGTGAAGACTGCTATGCATTGATTGGGTTTTGAATGATTGGCAACAATAGAGTTGACTTTGATGACTGTAGAGTTGACTTTGATGACTTTATATTGATCATGGTAATTTATGTATTTTGATGAATTGGTTATATATCAGACCTTTTCATAAAACATTTCTACACACTTTGTTATTCTGAATCTAAGGTCGGTGCATGTCTGCATTTGTTGACACCCATTTTTAGCCGGCAAGTTGAGTCATTTCTCTTATTCATCATTTTGATGCCCCGAATTACCCATTATTTTGGAGCCTTTCTTGGATGGATTTCGAGCCCATTTCATTATTCCATTCCCTTTGAACCTTGGAGATCATTATTTCATAGAGCCCTGGAGCCTATCTTGTCACCTTCCGTCCTTCAAAGTCGCCTTACGGCCCATTTAGGCCTGCTTCCCTCAAGCATTCAGCCCCCTTTCGTTGCGTAGTCTTGAAAACGGTCTATTTTCACCCCCTTCCTTTCCTCTTTTCAAAATGTGTCCTTCACCAAAGTTGTTCACCTTTCAAATCCCTACAATTTCTTCTTCTACGTCATTGGCCAGTTCTGCACTGATTTCAAGTTATTTATAATTTTTTGGCAGACTGCATTGTTCACCTATGTCCCGATATTCTTTCTCTCTCTTCTAGCCCTATTTTCTCTCTCTTATGATCATTTTCTCATCTTACTTTCTTCATAAAAGTTGTTCATTTTTGAGTTATCTATAATTTTATGTTCTACCACTTTTGCTAATTCTGCACCGTTTGGGAGATATGATCCAATTTCCAAAGTCACGTAAGGTCTACCTTAAACGGTCGTGCTAATGGCCGTTCATTGTTGCAAACGGTCGGTTGAAGACCGTTTAACCCTTAACAGTCGGTCGTTCGACCGTTTATCCAATAAGAGTCCAGCCTGCTCTGGACTCTTATCTCCACGAACCTGCGCGATGTGCCTATCTTGCGGCGGCCATAACTTCTAGAATACTTATCCAAATTGATCCCCATTTTTTTCTACTTCTAGCCCTTTGTATTATCTTTAATTTGGTTCATAGAAATAAACTTTTGATGGGCTATATCTCCTGGAATCGTGGCCGCAATATCAGGTTTTTCTACTTTTCGTGCAACCAAAAAACCCTGCAGATTAGGTTCCAGAGGCTTCTTCCAAGAGCCATAACTTCCACAATCTTCAACCAAAAAGAGTCCTGTTTTTTCCTACGCCTTATCTTGACTATTATCTCGAGAATGATCTAGAGATCTCAAGATTTGGTGGACTCTATCTTCTGAAATCGTGGGAGAAAGTTGGGGGTTTCACCACTTTTTCTATATAAACCTGCCGAGATTTCCTGTGCGACGGGGGCGCGTTTCCAAGGCGACGGCGAAGTCATGTTGGATTGTTGACTCAACCCTTTGACCCTAGCCCGAAGAGGGAAGTATAAGATTCATTTTGGTTCCTTGTTTGCTCAATTTCATCAAGGTTTGCCCTCTCAACTTCGCCATTACTTTTGGCAAATCATCAGAGTTTGTTGATTTCTGCTACAAAGTCCACGACGGGGGCCTGTTCATCAAGCCGGTGCGGAGTCATGCTTCATCCTTTTTGTCCTCCCTCAACTCCATCTTGAAGAGTAGAGTATTAGCTTCACGTTGATTATATATTTACCTTATTTCTCATATCTTTTCCCCCTCTTCCAAGCCCCTTCTTTTGAGGTTTCACCACATTGTTCTGCACTTTGCTGAAACTCATATTTCTTGCGACGGGGGCATGTTTGCATCGCCGGTGCGAGGCCGTGGGGCACTCTTGATCCGTCCTTTCAACTCCAGGCTCTTGAGGGAAGTATGATCTTTGTGTTCCTTGGTTTTGGGCTCATTACCTCATCATCTTCCTTCATATTTTTGTCTATGAGTTTTGCACTTTCATTCTATTTTTACACAGTCATTTTTCTCCCATGTTCTGCACCCTTCTGTTTTCTTGAGTTTTCCACCCCATTTTTCACTGCTGTCTTCCCCGTTTTAAACTCTCTTTTCTATCCTAGTTTCACCACAACACTCCCACCTTTCCATAGCATCCACTCTTTCCTCTTTTGGTGTTCTATCTTGTGAGATATTCATCATTCTTTGAGCCCATTTTGTGCACTGTTCTAAATTTTCTGCACAATCCATATTTTTCCCAAATATCCGGTGTCATAACTTTCTATCCCGACCTCCTTTTTGAGTGATTCTTGTTCCTGCTTCTTTACAACACTCAAGTCTTCTGTCATCTTAAATTTCTCCCCATTTGGACTTCGTTTACCCTACTGTTTGCATCAGTCTTTGCACCCACTTTACACTGTTTGCACAGTTTTTCTTGTGGCATGCACTTTTGCACCTTGTTTATATTTGTTAATCATGGCATATTAAATCAATTTCTTCACTCTAATCTCATCACAATATACACACATATTGTTTGCACCCTTCCATAGGGGTTAAAAACTCTCCCCAGGTAAGTTTGCCCTCAATATTTCATGCTACTTTATACACTTGGGCAGATTTCTACACATAGCATTTTCTAAGGGGTTTTACCTCTTGTTTTGTATTTGTTTCACAGGAAAGCATGGAAAGTGAGGCCCTTACCTTCTAGCCGGCTGGAAGGTAAGAAGAGGTACTCCACATAGTCCCCGCATCTTGATATTGAGCGCGATCATCCTCTTTTTCCAAGGTACACAACGCACTTAGTATTTTATATTCTTTTGGCGTTGTCATTCCTTGGTGGCGATCACGGTATTCTTTTACATCTTTTATCGCCTTTGTCTTGATTGTATGATCATGCTACCATGCTTACATAGCCACATATTCATGTTATTCACTTGATTGGTGCACCTATGCTTTCATGCTTATTCATGTGATTTGTGGGGTCGGCACGCATATACACCACGCTCCACATTTTCCACATCTACACCCCTTTTTTGGCGATCACGGTGGGACCTCTAGTGCCCATTGCTTGTCTCATGCTTTGCTGCGATTTTGGTGTGTATGTCCATGTTTAGGTACCATTTCATGCTCATATTGTTCACTTTGTTTGCATCCATATTGTTATGTTCACATATGTTCATTATATCTTGATTTGTTAGATTTAAGCTAGAAATTGCATGCACTCCGGTGCACATAGGGTCATGCATATTGCCATATTGTAGTTGCATTCCCCCTCGGTAAGTGATCCTCTCGCTCCCATATTCCTTGGGCTCGACTAGGTGATCTTATCCCGGACCTCCATAAGTCCCCGCGAGCCGTGGATTCCCACACGGACGCCGTGCCGGTTGTACCTTTCCACCCCATAGGCTTGCATTTGCAGACGTTGTGAAGGAGTTAACCCTAGTCAACCCAAAGTTTGGACCTTATTCCATATAGGATACCTATCTTGAGGGAATTAATCTTAATTTAAAAACATTTAAAGGCCCACCAAAAATTTGACAATAAAATATTTCCCATCATATTAACTTGGTTGACTTAGGTGAAATCCTGTGTATTGTTTGAGTTGTTTGGGCTTGTCCAAGCCCATTTGTGTCATTTTGTGTTGCATCCCCACTATCCATATAGGTTTTGTCATTAGGCCCACTTAGGCTAGTCCATTCTGTGTGTCCATTTGTCTAGTCACATTTTCCTGGGTCCTTTTTTTCCCCTTTGCATTATTGAGTCAGCCCCCTCTCTGATTCTCGAGCCCTCTTACTTCCCTCATTATATTCCCTTATTTTTCCTGTATAAAGTCTCCATTTGCCTTCATGGAGCGCCATTTTTCTCCTGTATATTACCCTTCTTCATCCCCATCTTCCTATTCCCGCGGGGATTCCTCTTTCCACACGGGGCCATCTCCTCGTGGCCCTTCTGACTCACAAGCAAATATCATGGCCCACTTATCACCTCTTGTTTGCCAAATGGACCCGGTCCAGGCCCAAAAACTCACCGCTAATCATCTTAATTGGCCTTATTCTCATAACGGGCCTCCATGTTCTACTCTTAATGGACCCCCTTTCTTTAGCGAGCCTTCTTATTCTCCTAATGGGCCTACCTTTCTTACTGGGCCTGCTCCTTCTACCCATGTTGCTGCTGGCCCAGTCAGTCCTTATTCTCATGTTCATGATTTTTCTAGGCCAACATATCCTCTTATTCCTAGGATGAGCTTTACTGCTTCTCAATCTGGATCTCTTTATCCGGCCCAATATCATCGCCCTGGTCCAAATTCACACTCTCTTGCTTAGGCTGGCTTGCATCCTTCTCACTCTCTCCCCATCGAGGAGATGATTGCTCAAACTCAGCGCCAGCTTGATGAACTTTAGCACCGAATTGATCCCCAATCCTCTTTGAGTGTTCCGTTTGCATTCCAAGGTCTTCAACTTCCACCACGTTCACAAATTCCTACATATCGCCGCTATGGTGGAGTCGGGGACCCCTACATGCACTTAAAGGAGTTTCTTTGTGAGTCGTCACAATTCCGACATGACCAACGCTTGATGGCTTATTTATTTGATTTGTTGCTAGAAGGACCCGCTCGGGATTGGTTCTTTGCATTGCCGCAAGATCAAGCGGTGAAATTTCAAGTCGTCCAAGAGAGATTTCTTCAACAATACCAAGACTAGGTTGGGCCTAAGTATTCTATAGTGGATCTGGCCCATGAGAAGATGAAGCCCAACGAGGAGTTCTCTACCTTTGCTGATCGATGGCGTCACTTGGCCGCGCAAGTCCCGGGGCATATTCCGGAGGGAGAGCAGATCAAAATGACCATTTCTAATGCAACGCCCGAGTACCGCTTTATCTTAGCCCTCAACGATGTCACCTCATGGCAGCAGCTTTATAGCCGAGCCCGCTTCATCCGCCAACAACTCCTAGCTTCCCTTGACCCCGAGTCTCCTCCACCTTCTATGCCCATATACGCCGCCTATCCACCACCTTCCATGGGTCAGCCATCCACCACCTATCCTTCCACCAGTCAGCCTTCCACTCCCGCATACCCATACACCTCCACCGCGTATCCTTCCACGAGTCGACCTACCTTCATCCACAGTCAGCCTTCCACCTCCACATATGTGTCTCCGCCTGTGTCTTCCCCTCCGATCAAGGGAACATCAAACCCCGAGCAGGTAGATGCCGTCCACATGCCTCCCGCCTCCCTTTCCACTCCACGTATGCCTTCACCAAATCCGCTCCTTAACCGTACGCCATTGCCTATGCAACCTCCACTTCCATCTCCATTTCCATCTTCACTGCCTACTCATACCCCTCGGTATTCACCTTGCCCGAAGCAGGCTCCTTACTCTCCGTTGTCAGAATCTTTTGTAGATATTTTCAGGCTTTGATGGCCACCCACGCATTGTCGCTTCCTCCAGTTTTGTCTTGCCAACCCGCGGTCGGAGATATGCTTCAATTTTATGATTACCATCGCCAGCAGGGACATTTGGTTTAGGATTGCCCCGAATTCTGAGAGTATGTTTATGGCTTAGAAGATGATAAGATGATTGATTGGGCCGCTGATGCGCTCGACAGTCGTCGTTTAAAAATACCGTGCCACATAAATTTCAAAATTTATAATCGCACTCACTCACTCGAATGTTGTTGAAAATATGAGTACAGTGGTGAATACGGGTCGATCCCACGGGGAGAGAAGTTTGATTTTAGTTCAAGTTGGAGATACCCTTATGTTTGGAAAAGTAAATTTTGTGTTTTGAGTGCGATTATCACTAAGTGGAATTGAAATTGCAACTTTAAATGACAAGAGATAAGTAAAGGAAATTTAGCCAATTGAGTGAAGAATGCCGTCGTTTCCACGCCGAGCCTTTGATGAAGATCACTCCGCCTAGGAAGTCGACGCCGTGAGAGGATTTGAAGAAGAATTACCGCTTTGGGTATGTGTGATGAAACCGTGAAGAAAAGGTTTAGATTGAAATTGAAACAAAACACAGGTGAAAACACAAGTGACAATTATAACAGAAATCTATTGAAATAGAGGTTTGGAAGGTAAAGAATAAATTGAAATCTAGAAGGATTTAGATAAAATGGAAAACATGAAAGTTGTAGAGAATGAAAAGATGAAGAACTTTTATGAAGAACACAGAAACAGAAAATAAAATTAACATAAGGAAAAACTTGAAAAACTATGACCTATTGGTTCGGATGAATAGTAATTGACAGAAAAATAGCACCTTGAAAACTTAATTCTAGAGCTCAAACAAAGAGGAACTGGACAAAGTGCAAGAAGAATAAAACTTAGATCTACAAGAGAGGAACAACGCTTATGAAGAACTCAAAGTTATTTGAGGACTAGAAAGACTTCAAAATGAAGAAATAGAATAAGGTATCACCACGGATGAACAGTAAATGCACAGGACAGCACTCAAGAAAATGGGTATTAACTCTATGAATTTGGACGAATTTGAAGAAATGCTAAACAGAGAAGTTAAAGAACACTTGAAAACGAACAACTTTCATGAAGATAAGAATTTGAAAGGGGGATCACAACAATAAGTACTTGAACCAAGAATAGACTGAATGCTTAAAAAGAACCTTGCATTAATATCAAATCAACTTACAAAGGTGACACCAAAAGCTTGTAAAACATCAAGATCCAACCCTCCTATGGAGCTCTACTAAGACTTTCAATGAAGAACTTCAAGAATACAATGGAAAATCTCTATGCTATCTCTCCTTCTAACTATCCCCTAACAACTAACTAGTTCCATTACACATGAAGGCCCTTTATATAGGGCAACACATAACACCCCCTCTCATGTGAAACAACTCAAGTGCACCTAATTTTGACCTAAATTGGTAGGCTGGAATGTGCTGCACATTTTGCCAATTTTTTCTGATTTTTTTTCGGATTTTTCTGGCATTTGTTTGGCCTTCTTTTTCTCTATTTCTCTCACTTCCTCTCTCTGCCGGCACGTTGCGCCGACCGAGCCGAACGGGTTAGGCCGCCCGCCCGTGGGCCTGCCGTGCGCCCACCTTCCGCCTGCCGTCTGCGTGTCGCATGCGGGCGCGTGCGCCCGCGCCTCCCCGCCGCTGTCGCCTTCGCCCGCCACGACCCCCGCTCGCCACGCGTCGTCGCAGACGCCTCCACCTGCCACGAGCCCCGCCCGCCCCCGCCATTCGCGGGGCGGGGGGGTTTTGAATCTTTTTTTTATTATATATATTATATATATACATATATATCTATATAGATATATATATATATCTATATATTATTAGAAAAATTCTAAAAAATAGTAAATAATTTTTTTTGTTAAAATTTTTTTCTTTTCTTTTTGAACCAATCCTCGGGCTTTTGGCCCATTCAACATGTATATGTTTATTCTATTTTTTCTTTTTCTTGGAATTTTCCTCGTATTACGTGCCTACATAAATAAGTAAAAATTATGATTAAAATTTATTTAATTTCAGAAAATTAAACATTTGAGTCTAAATCAACAATAAGTGTGAGAAGTGGAAATTTATCATAATTTAAGCTCATAAAAATATGAATAATTATGAATTAAGAAGAAAAATACACACTTATCACACCCCCCAACTTACTCATTGCTAGTCCCTTAGTAATGCACATAATGAAAATTTGAGGACTAACAAGAGTTTAAAGATATTCATACTTCATTTCCAGATCATCTTTCATAGAGTTAACTAAAGATCAGGAATCTGGAGTAATTACCACAGACTAGCCTTATGTCAGAAATTCAAGTACATGATCAAGAATTCTAATCAAAATTCAGTAGCACTTGTGCATGTGTCATGCTAAGTCCACAGTGAAGATAATTGCATCCCCCATTTGCTATTCCGAACAAATGCCTTTCAATTCTGCATTTCTTAATCAGAGCTTTAAGCATAATAGCTTTTTATCTGCCTTATTTCTATGTCCCTTTTGGGATCACAATATTTTTTTCTTTTCGTTCTACTTTTTTTTTTCTTTACACACATGATGCTGCACTACCCTTCACTGTTTTACGCGAACCTCAACACGTATTAGGTGAAGTAGGCTCGGTTCCACAGATCAAAGTTCCCTTTTCCTTTTGACGCGAACCTCAACACGTCTGAGGTGAAGTAAGCCCGGTTACTCAAAATCGGAGCATTTTTCATGGTGTGTTTTTTTTTCTCATAATTTTATATGGCAGAAAGCTTATAACGAATCTCTTTTTCAAGAAATGTAGAATATCCGACACATACCCAAAATAGTAGAAGGCTTGTCCTACTTGTTTCATTAGCGTGCAACGTGATTTTTATTTTTTTAAAGTGCATCTGAACTTTAAAGAAATTCTTAAATCAGTTTTCCAGTGCTAGCTTAAAGAAATTATCCATCATCCTTTTCCTAGTCGTTGCTATTCCAGAATTACTTTTCATGAGACATGAATCAAGTAACATCAACTCGGGGAAAATTATCGTTTAGCGTGACAATACAAAAGTACAAAATAGCAAGAAAAAATTAATTTTTTTTATTTGATCTCCCCCCCCAACTTAAATGACAGTGTCCTCAATGGCATAAGCATGAGAAAGATCAGAGAACAAGTAAAGAGATAATCTCACCAGAGCAAGGGGCATTTGTAAAGGGTCGTTTCATATTGGATAATGTAGCAATGGCTCGCCAGCTTATAATGGATCTCAATAGGAAAGTGAGAGGTCATAATGTGATCTTTAAACTTGACATGGCAAAGGCTTATGACAGAATGGAGTGGGACTTTATTCTTCCTGTCATGAGGAAAATGGGTTTTAGCAACAGATTCACTTCATACATAGGTATGCTTTTATTCAACTGCTGGTTCTCAGTAAATTTTAATGGTAGGGTATCTGGCTACTTTAAATCCAGCAGGGGTATAAGGCAAGGGGACCCCATTGCTCCTATTCTATTCATCATAGCATCAGAAGTGTTGAGTAGAGGCCTCTCGGCCCTTTTCCACTCTGGCCAGCTGAAAGGATACAAAGGGCCTAGGCATTGTCCACAAATCTCACATTTACTATATGCAGATGATACACTGGTCTTCCTAAATGCAAACAAAAACAATCTTGAGGTTTTTAAACAATTCATCAGCAGTTATGAGAGGTGTTCAGGGCAGAAAATCAATGCTTCTAAAAGTAGTTTTATCCTTTCATCCAAAGCCCCAGATTCCTTAAAACAATCAATCCGATCCCTTACTGGTTATAAGTATCAGTCAGATGGCCTAAACTACCTGGGGATCCCTGTTAAAAAAGGAAGGAATTTATGCTCAGATTTTCAATTCCTCCTAGACAGAATCCAGTCCAAGCTGGAGGGATGGCAGTCTAAACTATTGTCTGCTGCTGGCCGGGCAGTTCTTATAAACTCAGTTCTCCAAAGTATGCCCGTGTATTTAACCTCAGCCTGTAATATACCAAAGAAGGTGATTCATTTTATAGAAAGTCAGTGTGCCAATTTTTTCTGGCAAGGAGGCCAAATCACCAGCCGTAGTAGGCACTGGGTTGCATGGTCTGCTATACAAAAACTGAAGCTGGAGGGTGGGCTTGGAATCAGGGATCTGTATGGAGTCCAAATTTCTCTGGCAGTTAAGATGCTTTGGAATATCTTGCATGGGACATCTCTGTGGTCAACTTATGCTAGACGCCGGTTCATAAATTTTCATTTTACTAATTGCATAAAGCCTTTCCCAGCTGGAATGCCAGTGGCTGTTTTCAGGCAGGCCAAGGAAATCCTAATACAGAATAGAAGATGGTTTCTGGGCAGTGGAGCTTGTATAGATTTTCTAAGGGATAATTGGTCAGGGAATGGCCCAATCTTAAATGATGATACCAACAGAAGATCTCAGGAAAATGTTACTCTGCCATTGGCCTCAGTAAGAGAAGTATTATTGGATCCTCAACATTCTGCCAGGGATCTCAATAATGATCCTCTCCTTTACTCTAACATCGAGCTTACTAGTGAAGCAGATATATGTGTTTGGACTGGAACTGTAAAAGGGGACTTTTCAGTGAAGTCTACATACAATATGATCCGATCTAAATGTCTGAGGAGGCCTGCCTGGGCCAAGTTATGGCACATTGCCATACCTCCCCGTGCAGCACTATTTACCTGGAAGGTACTTCACAGAGCAATTTCAGTGGATAGTAGAGTGAGTGATTGTGGAATTCACATGGCCTCCAGATGCAATTACTGCTCTTCCCCTCGACAAGAAGATTTAAACCACCTCTTTATATCAAGTGAAATGGCATCTGAGATGTGGAGGTGGGTTTCTCCTTTGATAAATAACAGAGTGTACCTGACTAGTCATATTACTGGCTGTATATGGAATATTATGTCCACCTCCAACTCACAATCTGCTTTCAGCTTTGTTGGATTATTAGCTATCATATTGATGATATGGGAAATCTGGAAATCCAGATGTGCAGCAAGATTTGAAGGTACTATTACAACTCCAGTTGTGATCCAAAAGAAAATTTTATCTTCAATCTCTGTGATATTAGGCAAATTACATTTTCACAGGCCCCTATCTTCTGGCCAGTTGAACAGCCTAGCATCATTTGAATTATTCCCGAGCGTAGCAATCAAACTACCCATTGCTGTCCATTGTAAATTTGCAAAGCAGGGTTATACCCTCCATGTTGATGGGGCATCTAAAGGAAACCCTGGTAGAAGTGGAGGCGGAGGTTGTATAAGAGATCATACAGGGAAAATGCTTGTGGCCTTTGCTTTCACTTATGGCATGGGGTTAAGTTTGGTTGCAGAACTGAGGGCTTTACAAGATGGCTTAGCTATTGCAAAACAAAGTGGTATAAAGTTGGAAGCAATCTTTTCAGATTGTATTGTCCTTGTGGAAGCAGTAAGGAAGAAAGTGATCCCCAGCTGGATGATCATCCCTTGGTGGAGTAATATTTTAAAGCTACTGCAGGAATGCGGATGTTGTGTTCAACATATCAATAGGGAAGGCAATCAAATGGCTGATTCTTTAGCCTCATATGCATGTGAAGCCTCTGTAAACAATTTCTTCACCCGGGAAGAGGATCTCCCAAGATTTGCCAAGGGCGCCTTTAGGGTAGATAAGGCAGGCCTGCCTGCTTTCCGTCTTTAATCTCTTTTGGTCATATGTTGTACTTTGATGTATTTCCTGAAGGGCTTTGGAAAATGGCTTGATGTTTCCTAGGCGTCTGCCCTCTTGGCCTTTGTATCACTCTCAATTGGAATAAATAAAAATAAGGGCCCTGGAAAAGCCTGGGGGAGTGAGAACATTCTTCCTCTCTGAGGAAGGGTGCACTCGACCAGCCTTTGCTCCAGATTGGCCAGTTTTTGCCTTAAAAAAAAAATATAGTTGGGATGGAAGGATACAACCTGATGGGTCGGACGAAGTGATGAAGGCTCCTTCTCCGCAGGGCCGATCAACTGAAATACACACTCAAGAAAAATGTCAAATCATAAAACCGTGGATTCCCTCCCAGAAGCCATTGCGTAGCACAGAAGGAAGGGAACTTACCGTGTCCATGAGTTGCAAAAGGAATCGACTACGGATTTCAACGTGGGTTACAGATCTGGATTTCCCGCATAAATGTCCCCTTATTTCATGTGTATGCGAAAAGCAGTCACAACGGGAGAATGAACACATGGAAACTTTGGGCCAAAAAGGCAATAAAGCGTGCCTCCGACTCGGTTACTCCACATGGTAGAGTGGGCGCGAGAGTAAAAGGAGGGGGACTTGTCGCCAAGGCTGTTGCTAAAGGTGACAGGGACAGATGCCGATCACTGTCTCTCCAATCCTATAAATACCCCCCTTTCCTTTCATCTTAGGCACATCGAAGGCTTAAGAGTAGAGTTGAGGAGTAAAAGGTTGGAAAGGGAAGTAGTGAGTGTTGTTCAATTTTCAGAATGGAGGGTGAATCGAGCTTCAGAGCAGAAGGTGAGTCCTCTCGCTCCTCGAAGAGGAGCAGATCGGGCAGCAGTGCCAGGAGATTCTTAGAAGTCGAAGGACAACCGAGGGAGAGGACCCTATCACAACTTGTAAGTGGCTCCTTGCATTCCTTACTTCATACTTTCGTCTCCATTCTTTCAGTTGCAAAGCTCCCATTTCTCACTTCATGTGTATGTGCAGACCGTGATGAGATCACACATATCGTGGGAGTTGGTAGTGGCGACCTATCGAGGTCTCCCGGCCTTCCAGAAGGCAAGGTTAGACGTGATGGGGTTCGGGGCCTTTCTGAGAATCGAGCCAATCAAGCTCGACCTAGCCTTGATTCAAGCATTACGTGAAAGATGGGATCCAGCAAGTCGGGCATTTCTGATGCCGTGGGGGCACATGGTGCCCAGCCTAGAAGACATGGTCCGGATTACGGGCCTCAAAGTAGATGGGGAAGCAGTGACTGGCGTTACTTACGCGGACTACCGAGAAGGTGCCCACAAGCTATTGGGGATGGAATTAGATGGCAGGAAGAATAGGTCAATAGCCAAGGCATCGATCATGGAGGCATTAGGGCTTACTGACACGCGTCCTCGTGATGACGAATCCCTTGAAGAATTTATGGAAAGGGCAGAAAGAGGTGCCCGTGCTGTATATTGTGTGGACACCAGCAACTGGGAGAGGACTAGCATGGATCTTAGGAGGTTCCTCCTCTTTCTTTTGGGCAAGTTGCTATTGGGCTCCAAGGGCGACAGTATCCACTGTCGCTTCTTAGAGCTGCTTGTAGACCTGGAGAGAGTAGGACAATACGCCTGGGGTGCTGTCATATTGGCTCATCTGTTTACAGGTTTGTCACAAAGGGCAGACCGAGAGATGACACTCAGTGGGTTTACGCCCTTCATCCAGGTAAAGAATGTTTTCGTTGTTTTGTTTTATGCCCTTTTTTCTTGAATTGGTTGATATTAATGACACATGATGGTGTAGCTATGGAGCTACTATTACCTTCCAATGGGGAGAGCTCGTCACTGTCGGCCACTGACGGTCCCGCTTGCTAGACGGTGGTAACCCATCATGAGTACAGCACCTCTATCCTATCAACTGATGGTGTTAAGGCGGGAGTTGCAAGAGTTCCCTGCAGCAATGGTATGATACTTTTTCTCCCCTTTTTTTTTGGTTTGTTTTGTTTTATCATCATTTTGTAACTAACCAAGAAGATGCGTACAACCCATCAAAGGTGAATTGGAGGCCTTTCTCGAACATGGTCGATGTTGACCAGCCGTGAGTTATTGGAAGTTGCGCCCGATTCGGACGGGACCTCTGGCTCCATTGCTTGAATGAAATCGAGCCCCTCAGACTGAGATTAGCTATGAGGACCCTAGGGCTGGCCCAGGAATGGGTGGATATGACCATATCTCCCAGCGTCGGAAAGCAGACGCGTGGACCGGCAACCTGTGTCGATTGGAGGGTGCGCTTCCCCGAACAATATGAAGACTGGCAAAGGGGTGGCACACTCGTGGAATCTGAAGCACAAGACAGCGAGGATTACCTACGCCTCTATAGGGCAATCTATGCAGAGAGGCTCCAGCCTGGAGGGCTTATAGAGGTTAAGAAACCATGTTTTTGTCTTTTTTATTTCTTTCATTTGTTTGTTTTTGATTTTTTTGTTTGTGTGAACTCATACGTCATAACCTGTAGGATGCCCGTGATACTATAATAATGAACTTACGAGCTCGTCTGGCGGACACTGAGCAAGAGTTGAGTGACACCCGAGCGGCTCTCGGTTCATCAGTAAGTGTTTTGTATTCATCCCAGGTATGATTTGAGATTCACGATGCTATCCACTTAATGTCATCTCATATGTGTTACAGCGTGCCCAGCTCGATGCAGTTTCATCTGCGATGGGGGCAGATGGTGTTTCTTCCAGCCTATGGATTCCTACTGCAGAGCTAGATCTACTCCATGAGCAGCTTGCTCATGCCACCCAACGTGCTGCGGAGGCAGAAGGGATGCTTTTTGCACAGGTGAGGGTTTCACCATTTAATATCCCTTGTGCAAGCATTGCTATATGCCTGAGATGATATGTATGGCAGGAGAAAGAAACACATGAGGCACTCGCGCTTACCACCCAGAAGGAAGCTAAAATAACTGAGCTGGAGAAGGAATTGCAGCGTCGTCCTGATGAGGACTCTTCTAGGGACGCTGTGGAGCTGAGGATTACCCTTCAGCTGGAAAGAGAAGACAGAGAGAGAGAGAACGGGCTGAAAGAGAAAGGGATAGAGACAGAGAGAAAGCTAAGAGATTGGCCGAGAAAGAAGAGAAGAGGGCCCTGGAGGCCCAAGTTTTTGAATTGAGGACCAGTCTCGGCCTTGCCGATCAATGGCTGAAGGATGGCGAGGAGCGCTATCGAAGAGCACGAGAGCGTAGCTTTCGTGTCAGTAGCTTCTTTGCTGCCCCCGCGGCGTCCTTAAACTTTGTAATCTCTGGTTGTTTGTTCCTGTTGTTGAGAGTTTGAATAAAATATTTTGTTATGCTTGGTTCTCTCTTCTTTTTGGCTTCTCAAATTCTTGCACACATCTAGCCTCCAAGAATGTATCACCACACAAAAATCACTTAAACTTTGGGTTGCCTCCCAAGAAGCGCTAAGTTTTATGTCGTCAGCCAGACACAAGGTAGAGCATTTAACCAACGTGTGGCATTCAGAATGAGCCACCATGTGATCTTGTCTTCCTTCAAATTCCAGCCCTTATGCCATTGGAAGACAAGAGTAGACATGTACGGACTGGGGCTAGAAAGAGGCAAGACTCGCACATTATAGATTTTAGCGTTAACCCTGTATGTGAGCCAATTTTCAGCTGTAGGGATCCAGAAATGATTAATGTCTAATTTGTCAAGATCGAGGTGGAACCCTTGCACCATATCAATCCCTTGATCCCCTTCGCCTGTATCGTCCTTCCTGACTAACCCTTTAGGAATGACTTCCTCCATGGATACTTGTTTAGGGCCTGGTAGCTTAGGAACAGGATTGTCATCCTTAGCCACGTTTCTTTCAGTAACAGCCTCATGAACTTTAAGAGCATTGATCAATTTATCTTCTTGAGAGGAAGGTAAATTGAAGATGAATGTGGTTGGCACATCCTCCTCAGGTCTGAGAATCTCAAATTGGAGAGGCTCAACTGAAAGGGGAAAAGTAGAAGGAAGCACTAACTCATCCACAGATTCAGATGTCATTGGATAGGCCTCAGGGGTTAGATCAAATTTAAAATTTTCTAATGAAACCCTGTCATCATACTCCTCACTCATCTGCGGATTGTTAACCAAATTGTCCAACAATGGGGTGGATGGAGGAAATGTAAATGATTCTAGCCCGGCCCTTTTATCAGAGGTCATATCAAATGTGAAGTTCTCGCAGACGGGCCACTCATCACACTCCGTACTCAACTGAGAATTATCACTCAAATTTTTCAGAAATGGGGTCGGTAGATGAAACGTAAACTTTTCTAATAAGGCCCCATCATCATGTTCTTCCAGAGAAGGAGGATATTCAGAATTTTGTTCCATTAAATCAATAATTTTATTACTTACAACGTAATCCTCCTCTTGATTCATTTCCTCAATTGAGTTGTATGGGCCATTATCCTTTACCGTAGTATTCTCAATCTCAAAACATTTAGAGAATGGGGTGATATGATCATCATTATGAGCATCATTATCCGTCAATTCACCCCCTACTTCCTTTCCTTCCTTTATCATGGTATTACGTGCACACACCCCCTCACTCTCAATAGTGATATCTTGAGCCAAAATGACAGGCAGAAGACTGTCATCGTCATCATCGTTCACATATTGAGGGGGTTGGTGTAAGGTTGAAGGAGAGGGTTGATAGGTAGACTGAGAGTACATGCTTTGAGGGTCAAAGCAGTGGCCCGGTGAATCACCCCTAGTATCCATGTTGAATCCAAAATTTGGGTGAGATGAGTTGAGTGGAGGTTGAGTACACATGGTCCGCTCGTGGGTTGCTTGAGGTGAAAATTCAGACATATGGGCTTGAAATGGTGGATCCATCCAAGGCAAATTTGTGTGATTACTCCAGCCAAGATTGTAATCTGAAAATGTAGCAGGCTTGGGCTGAGAGAATCCTAGGGCATTTTGGACCTGTGCTTGGATGACTAGAGAGAGTCGGGCTATAGTAGGACACTGACTCACATGGTGAGTGAAACTGGCACAGAATTCACAGACTTCCATGCCAGTGTGGGTTGGGTTTTCTGCCTGTTTGACATGTCCTACGAGTTGTTGATGAGATGAGATGGAGGCACGATTTATCGAATTTTCACTCAAAATCTCAAATAGATCATACGCCTCATCTTCACTTTTGCTCAAAAATGCCCCTCCACAATATATATCCACCATTTGCCTATCATAATCGGATAACCCCTCATAAAATGTAAATATAATTTGCCATTTGGGCAACCCATGATGTGGACATTGACCTATTAAATCCTTTAGTCTGGCCCATGATTCATGAATTTGCTCTCCCGGACGTTGAGTAAATCCTGTAATCGCCCTTCTCATCATGTTGGTTCGGCCTATGGGGTAATTTTTTTTCAAAAATTCTAACTGCATAGCATCCCAAGTCCTGATAGTTTTTCCAAAACTCCTTAACCAACATTTTGCTTTATTTTTCAATGAGATTGGAAATAAGATCAACTTAAGGGCATCATCATTAAAATTCTGAATTTTGATTAGGGAGCAAATTTCTAGAAAATCATCTAGATGCCTATAACGATTTTCATTGAGATTCCCATAAAAAGATGGGAGCATCTGGATGAGACTTGGACGAATCTCATATTGATCGACGAGAATGTTAGGGAGTTGAATACAGGTCGAGGGCTTGTAAGTAGAAGGATAAAAGTGCTCCTGCATAGGCGTGGATTTGTGATTTTATTTTTTTTTAATTTTTTTTATGCAAGCACAAACAAGTTAACACAAATTATCTAATGATCTAGATGCGACTTAGACCTACTAATAGGGTTTCACAAAGTGATTAAAGTGAAACGTAAGTTTACCCTCAATATGACCACCAGCCAGGTAAGGGGTGGGGAAGTGGGAGGTTCCCCCTACTTTCGTAGGGACCTTATTATGCCAAACCACTAACCCGCTTAAGGCGTTTGCCGTCCGACCGTCTTGCCTTAGGCACCGGTTTTCATATGAGAGTAAACCCAAATAACACAAGAACCACAGTGTGATCCTAGGGCCAACGTTTACTGACTTTTATTTATGGCGTAGGTCATGTAAAGATGAAAGGGAAATGTGGTTTGTGGGCTAAGGAAGGGTGATGAAATCCCCACCTTATGTTTATTAAAGGTAGTGCCCTTAGAATATTTTGAAATGCAATGCACATCACAATTTCAAACAAGGGGTTCTTTATGCAAAATGAATGCCAGAATATGGTGAGTAGAACGTACCTTGCCCCTCGCAATCTTCAAAATGCAATACAGGAATTAAACAAAGAAAAAAAATTCTATGCTAAATGATGCATGTCCTAAACATGATGTGTGGTTTCTAATCTTGAAATGAATTTTTTTTTGTTATTTTGGTGCAAGTATTTTTTTTTATTTTTACTTAATGAACCTATCTAGCCAGCAAAAAAATGTCTTTTTGTTTTCATGTTTTTGATTTTTTATAGAGTTTTGAAGAATTTTTAAAATTTTTGTAGAGATTTTTCAGAAATTGGAAAAATAGAACCTGTTCCGACGTTTCTACTCTTTAGCGATGCTTCCGAGCTTTTAACGACGCTTCATTTTCTGAGGATTTCAGGTCCGATCTTCCTCTTTCTTTGCTTTTCGAATTTTTTTCTGTTTCCTGCACAAGTAAAAAGAGCAAAATTAATATTCACATATATACACCAAACACAAGAATATCCAACTATTAACATAATTCACTCCCCGGCAACGGCGCCAAAAATTTGATGCGCTCGACAGTCGTCGTTTAAAAATGCCGTGCCACACAAATTTCAAAATTTATAACCGCACTCACTCACTCGAATGTTATTGAAAATATGAGTACAGTGGTGAATACGGGTCGATCCCACGGGGAGAGAAGTTTGATTTTAGTTCAAGTTGGAGATACCCTTATGTTTGGAAAAGCAAATTTTGTGTTTTGAGTGCGATTATCACTAAGTAGAATTGAAATTGCAACTTTAAATGACAAGAGATAAGTAAAGGAAATTTAGCCAATTGAGTGAAGAATGCCGTCGTTTCCACGCCGAGCCTTTGATGAAGATCGCTCCGCCTAGGAAGTCGACGCCGTGAGAGGATTTGAAGAAGAATTACCGCTTTGGGTATGTGTGATGAAACCGTGAAGAAAAGGTTTAGATTGAAATTGAAACAAAACACAGGTGAAAACACAAGTGACAATTATAACAGAAATCTATTGAAATAGAGGTTTGGAAGGTAAAGAATAAATTGAAATCTAGAAGGAATTAGATAAAATGGAAAACATGAAAGTTGTAGAGAATGAAAAGATGAAGAACTTTTATGAAGAACACAGAAACAGAAAATAAAATTAAGATAAGGAAAAACTTGAAAAACTATGACCTATTGGTTCGGATGAACAGTAATTGACAGAAAAATAGCACCTTGAAAACTTAATTCTAGAGCTCAAACAAAGAGGAATTGGACAAAGTGCAAGAAGAATAAAACTTAGATCTACAAGAGAGGAACAACGCTTATGAAGAACTCAAAGTTATTTGAGGACTAGAAAGACTTCAAAATGAAGAAATAGAATAAGGTATCACCACGGATGAACAGTAAATGCACAGGACAGCACTTAAGAAAATGGGTATTAACTCTATGAATTTGGACGAATTTGAAGAAATGCTAAACAGAGAAGTTAAAGAACACTTGAAAACGAACAACTTTCATGAAGATAAGAATTTGAAAGGGGGATCACAACAATAAGTACTTGAACCAAGAATAGACTGAATGCTTAAAAAGAACCTTGCATTAATATCAAATCAACTTACAAAGGTGACACCAAAAGCTTGTAAAACATCAAGATCCAACCCTCCTATGGAGCTCTACTAAGACTTACAATGAAGAACTTCAAGAATACAATGGAAAATCTCTATGCTATCTCTCCTTCTAACTATCCCCTAACAACTAACTAGTTCCATTACACATGAAGGCCCTTTATATAGGGCAACACATAACACCCCCTCTCATGTGAAACAACTCAAGTGCACCTAATTTTGACCTAAATTGGTAGGCTGGAATGTGCTGCACATTTTGCCAATTTTTTCTGATTTTTTTTCGGATTTTTCTGGCATTTGTTTGGCCTTCTTTTTCTCTATTTCTCTCACTTCCTCTCTCTGCCGGCACGTTGCGCCGACCGGCGCCGAACGGGTTAGGCCGCCCGCCCGTGGGCCTGCCGTGCGCCCACCTTCCGCCTGCCGTCCGCGTGTCGCATGCGGGCGCGTGCGCCCGCGCCTCCCCGCCGCTGTCGCCTTCGCCCGCCACGACCCCCGCTCGCCACGCGTCGTCGCAGACGCCTCCACCTGCCACGAGCCCCGCCCGCCCCCGCAATTCGCCCTTCTCGCCTCGTCGCCCGTGCGGGCGGCGAAGGCGGGAAGGGCGGGGCGGGGGGGGGGGTTTGAATCTTTTTTATTATTTTATTTTTTTATTATATATATATACATATATATCTATATAGCTATATATATATCTATATATTATTAGAAAAATTCTAAAAAATAGTAAATAAATTTTTTTTGTTAAAATTTTTTTCTTTTCTTTTTGAGCCAATCCTCGGGCTTTTGGCTCATTCAACATGTATATTTTTATTCTGTTTTTTTCTTTTTCTTGGAGTTTTTCTCGTATTATGTGCCTGCATAAATAAGTAAAAATTGTGATTAAAATTTATTTAATTTCAAAAAATTAAACATTTGAGTCTAAATCAACAATAAGTGTGAGAAGTGTATATTTATCATAATTTAAGCTCATAAAAATATGAATAATTATGAATTAAGAAGGAAAAATACACACTTATCAGCCGCCATGCATAAGGTTGTTCTACATCTCCGCAAGCAGCAGCAGAAACAAACAGCGATGCCCAGGCAGCCGTCTCTACAAGACTAGGGGCACCCCCATGATTCTTTATCGGGCATTGCATCTGCTCCGTCACCCACTCCACCACCCGATCCCTCACCTATTTCATCACCTACCCCAGAACCATCGCCATCACCTACTCTGACTCCATCGCCGCCACAAACCCAAGCCTCTATTCAGGCTAGTGCCTACCCTTCTTCTCCCGTCGCCACCTCTGCTACTTCTATCCCTAACACGGCTCGACGCGTTGTGTCGACACGTCGACGGTGGACACCACAATCTCCCTCTTCACCCCCTCCGCCTTCATCACCATCCTCGCCATCTCCATTGCCATCACCATCATCTCCATCTCAACTGCCAGTTCTTCCATCACCACTTCCATCTCCACCCTCACCTCCATCTCCGCCATCACCTTCGCCCGAGCCTGAGCAAGCCATGCCTTTACCTTTACCCTCAGCCACGCCTTCACCTTCGCAACCACCCGAGCCTATCATCGCCACATCGCTTGCGCTTTCACTTTCCATCACCATCCCCACTAAAGCCCCCATGCCTTCCAAACGATAGCCTAAGCCACCCAAACATATTCCCTCTACTTCTCCATCAACTTCCACCCCACGGAGCGGGTGTGCATTACCTCCGATGCCTCTTGGGTCAGGTCCCCATGATGATAATGAGCCAATCCAGGTTTCAATCGTGCATTTCAAGATCCAGGATGTTATTTCCCGCATGCCGATCCGAGTCCTAGCCTTTGGCTATTTTGGGGATGATGAGCCTACATATTCAAAGACGGTTGCTAAGAAGAGTTCCCTCGCACTAGTGCCAGTTTCTTCTCGAGTGAGACCAGTGGCAATCTCATTGCTCACCGGAGGATTCACCATTAATGTTGTTATTACTCCTCGCTCGATTTCTGTTCAGTTCACTGGCCAAGAAGGGTTTGTGAATCATGAATAATCCACTACTAAGAATAAGAATGGGAAAAGAGGGAGAAAAGGGGAGCATGCGAGGATGCTAAGGGAATGTGATCGCCAGAGACGCGAGGGCCTCAAAGGATATAACAATAATAAAATGGAGGGATCGCGAAAAATACCTCAAATGTGGGGATTGATGTGAGTGCTTTCCTTCTCTTCCAATCGGCCGGCCGATGAAGAGAGTTTTTCTTGATTGATTACCCTTGCAAAATTCACAAACACCAATAAACAAACATGGATTAGAAACCAAGATGTGTAGCATCAAATCAAAATGTAAATATAGACATAGAAAGCATGGATATGAACACACCTTATTGGTGTTTGGCCTTTAAACCCCTATGCAAAAGGGTAGGTAAAAGATGATGATGATATGTAAAATAACAAGTGTGCAAGTGTTGCACCAAGGAGTCTCAACGTGGTTGAGATGAAAGATTAACAGAAGATGCAATATGCATGCATATGTATGAACAAAAGAAAAGAATTGAAAAAAAAGAAAAGAAAAGCCTGCACTTTTGATCTTTGGCTTTGATGCTCAATGGGGAGGAAGACTCTGTCGGATGAACGATGATGTGCAGGAGCTTCCTCCTTCAGCCAAGCAGCAGCAGCACCCTGCGTAAAATCGAGAAGAAGAAAATCCCCCCGAACAGAGCCGCAGGGCTCTATTCATAGGGCAAACAAACAGATCTTAATCGGATCAGAACAAGCAATAATCAGCTTAGACAAGGACTCTAGTTCCCTAATGGAGCAAAGTGATCAAACACGGCAGGGAACTGTTCAGGAAAGCTACGTTCGAGCAGGACACGAAAGGTGGAAGACGACCTCGGTAAGGGCGTCAATTCACAAATTGACGACCTGCCATAGGGCGTGAATTGAAAACACGTCTGGGAACAAGGCGTCATTTCCTGAATCAATTTTTAGAAATAAAACCTCCCTATATTTGAAAATTGTGAAAGACACCTGAACTAAAGGCGTTAATTAAAAACGCGCCCTACCAAGGGACGTTAATTAATATGATAAACAGCCAAAAGAGAAAGGACAACTGTCGATTCGGGCGTCAATTTAATTGACGTCCGAATCAAGGTCGTTAATTCAAAATATTCAAAACAGGGTCATTTTTTATTTCGTAATATTATTTTTCCATTTTTTAGGTGGAGGTGCATCCAACTGTGCTGATTCCAATGACTATTTTTGCGTATTTTTCTGACAGCCGGAAGGCCACCAAATCACCTCTGGAAGAGGGTTTAAAAATAATATTAAAATAATCAAATTGAAAGTGACGTCATGCCGTGAATTCCATTTTTTTTTAATTTTTATTTTATTAAAAATCAAAATAACGTCCCATGCTAAGTCGTTAATTCTAAAATAATTTTGAAAAATCTTCAAAAAAATCTAAAAAATTGGAAAAATAGAGGAATTGACGCCTGATGGAAGTGGCGTCAATTTTCTTTTTATTTTCTTTTAATTTTCTTAAAATGAAATGACACCCCTCTTCATGTCATTAATTCCAGAAAATTCATAAAAATAGAGAAAAATACCCAAAAAATCCAGAAAAATAGGAAAAAATAAGAAAAGGGAGAAAAAAATAGAGAAATCTAAGGAAAGTGGGAAAAACACTCAAACAAAGTTAATTTGAGGGTCAAATTGGGGTATTACAAGGTAATATGAGATGTACTCACAGTAACGTCAATTTTGACGTGTCTACAACTACCCCGCCTTGACGTCTGCTTTGCAAGGGAGCAGAGCAAACTGAAAAGTAGATGCCAAGGTGTGATGAGACATGCAATCAACATCACTTGATGAGAATGAAATCAAAAGCTCGAGATGAAGTAATCTCGGGAAATTCAATGAAATCAACGATGTTCGGATAAAAGAGGAAGTGTGCACGCGGGCACGAAGGAGAATGATCAACTTCCAGCGCGGTGGAAGTACCCCAGGTCACAAACCTGTAGGTTTCACCATTGGGGAGCGATTACCAGCCAATGTGGACGTGTTGCAGCCAAGGTGGATCAAGGGAAAAGGATTGAAATAAGATGATAGAAATCCAAACAAGGAGCTTTCGAGAAAATGATCCAAAACAGCGACAAAACGAACTGAGGATTCCATTCAGCAATGAATATCTCATATCTTGAAAGATTAAGATCAATTTGACTCTCCAAATCAGCTTATCAGAATGATTTTCCAAAAATTATTTCAAACTCCTATATGAATGCATGCTGGGTTTAAAAGGAAAAATTAAAACAAATGAAAATATAAGATAATCAAGGACAATATTGTTAAATTGCCAAGACTGGATCAAGAAACCGATTTCGCGAGCTGATACTAAGCCGAAGCCCGTTTATCCACGCACCAACTCGTAAAAGGGAACCATCGTCCCCAGTCTTGGACGGCTCAACGGCCTATCCGTGTGACTAAGACTCCTCTTGAACCATCATTATTTTTGATGAAGGGGAACTCAAATTCCAGATTTACCAAAGCCACAAGGTCTTTGATATAATCTAATAGCATAATAACATATAGTAAAATGCATACAGGGGGGATGGTGATAGCAATGAGCATGGGGGAACTGAGAAATGAGGTGCAAGCACCGTGGGACTTGGATGATGATGCCCAGTCGGTGGGACCAAGAGCTTCTTCCTGCGCTCAAAGATTCATCAGCCAAGATATAAAAGATAACAAGCAATGGATAAGGTATTTAAGCATAGTAAGCATAGCATGAATCAAAGCATCAAAGCAATCACAATATAGACATCAAAGCACTCAAAGCTTGGTGTGGATAGCATTCAAGCATGTATTAGCAAGGCTAAATATGAATTAAATCATAGCATTGCAAATCATCATTATTTGTTGTTTGCCATGAGGATGACAATCTTGGCATGTGAGATTGAGATTGGATGATCAGGATCAATCAAGTGAAATCAGTAGGAGTTGATTAAAAGATTAGGAGATGAACGATCAGTTAATGCCCAGTATAGAGAGATGGTAATCAGGAGTGTTCATAGTGACGAATCATGATGATATTGGGAAGAATCAAGAGATTGATAGCGGTGAATGGAGAGGACTCATCCCGTGCTCTTGGTCCTTGCAAAATTATTGTTCCTGTAAAAAAAACACCATCAGAAAATACAATGTAATTTTTTGGATTTTGTAATATGCATATTTTGTGGGTTTTAAAAAAGATATTCAATTTTTATGGATTTTAGATAATATTTGAATATTTTTTGATGTTTTTAGAAAATATTCATTTTTTGGATTTTGATCAGGAAATATTCAATTTTTTTTGGATTTTGGTTTAGGAAATATTCAATTTTTTTGGATTTTGGTTTAGGAAATATTCAATTTTTTTTTTGGATTTTGGTTTAGGCTTCGTTAATGCAGCATCAAAGGGTGTTTTTTTAAACCACTGGCTAGAGGTCCTTGTTCCTTCCCCTTTCACTAAAAACTGCCCAAAGCCGGGCGGGCATTGAAGGGTGGTGCCCTATAGCCGACTACCCTTGATTAACGGTGCCCCTACCAAGGCCATACCCGAGAAACATTCGGTCTTAGAGGGAGAAGAGAAGAATAATTGAGGATAAGCTTTATGCAGGATGGGAGATGTCGGGACTTGAATTCCTTCCAAGGTGTTTCCCCTCAAAGAGGTAGTCTGTTGTGCCGGGGCTTTGTGCCTTTGATTTTTAGACCCTTGACATGCATACGACCAGGGTTTTCCCTGCGAGGACTTTGCCACTCTTGTCATGCCAGAATTCATACTTTTGCATTTATCGAAATTCTGATTTGATTTCCATAATAGCCCTTTTGGCGAGATGCATATCATGAAATTTGTATTGATTTTGGGTCAAGACTGTCCCTATTTGAGACTCCTCTCGTATTGGGGAGTACCGAGGTTGGTCATCTCATCCGTCAACCTCTTGCCCCTGCACGCGGCCGAGTAAAGAAGAGAAAAAGACTTTCAGGAATTCTCATGGCATGGCCAAAGTAGCAACGGTGTTTTATCAAGGAGCAGGCTAAAGGGCGCCGTGAAGTGTGTGCGGTGCCCAGCTAAGGGTTGCTCTTAACAAGAGGGGAGAGAATGTTGAATTCCCAGCGCGGGGTTCTTACTAACCAAAAGTGCTGCAAAAGCAAGCCTAAAGACTCTTTTTGGATTATTTTAATTAAACAAAAGCCTAAGATAAAGGTCTAAAACACCACTTTTAATCTTGTTAAGAAGCACTTCATTTTGAAAATCATGCGTGAAGTAATGAGAAAATGATATCATAAAAATGCTTACTTACGCCAATATGTTACCTTGCGATCTTTGTTGAAGCAGCTACCGCAAGAGGCGAGGTTGATCATCATGGGATTTGTCCTCTTTGGCAGATAAAAAGATTGAGAGCAAAGGATTTGGAAGTGGCTTAATAAGAAGGAGTGGTGCTCAGACCAGACTCAGACGAACAAGGATAAAAAGGAAGAGAGGCGAGGGCTAGAACTCCCTCACTAAGGTGTGGAGACCCTGATCACATGAAAGGTCTACAGAAGGAGGGGAGAATTAGCAGGAGGAGTGAGGACTAAAGTCTCGAAAGCAGTGGGAGAAAGGGCAGATGCCCAAAGCAGTGGACGTGGAAGAAGTTGGGTCAGACCCAGGATTAGGGGGAATCGGAAGAAGAAATTGATAGATGGAAAGAGGCGGATCTGGAGGGTCTGGGGGTTGTGGAGAAGAATCCTGATAGGAGGAATCCAGAGGATCCGGAGGAGAAGAATCTCGAGGGACGCGATGCCCTGGGAAGAAATATGCAAAAATATGGTGAAAAAGGAAGAAGAGGACAAAGGATGTGATATCCTGGAGGAGCAGGAAGATGAATTGGAAGAAAGAGGGATGGTCCGGAGGTTCCGGAGGAATGAGATGTCGAGGGATGCGGTGCCCAGGGAAGAGTGGATGAAAAGGATCAGGAGGGTCCGGAGGTTCCGGAGGGATGGAATCAGAAGGGTCGAGATGCCCCGAAAGAAGATAGAGAGAATAAGATGGAGAATCCGGAGGTTCCGAAGGAAGAGAATCAGAAAGGGTGCGATGCCCTGGGAAGAAGGAAAGAGAGTCCGGCGGTTCTAGAGGGGGAAGGTACCATGGGACGCGATGCCCAAGGAGAAGAGATAAGAAATCCAGAAGATCCGGACTTGAGGGTGTGTAGGGGCGCGATGACCAAAGAGCAGGATCCGGAGGTTCCGGAGGAAGAAGACGGAAAGGGGCGCGATGCCCTGGGAGAAGAGAAAGATCCAGAGGTTCCAGAATAGTGGAATCAGAAGAGGCGTCATGCCCTAAGAGGAGGGATAAAACACCTGGAGGTTCCAGGGAAATAGCAGGAAAGGGGACGCGATGCCCCAGGGAGAGTGGATTAGAAGAGGATGAAGATGGGAAATGCGGAAGATCCGGATGTTCCGGAAGGTGGGGAAGATACGGGTCCGGAAACCCGGGAAAGAAGAAGTGCCAATGTATGCGAGTGCAATGCAACAGATGTGATGAATGCATGGATGCGACAGAATGCATGAGATGCAAAGAATATGAAGAACATGAAGGGCGAGAGGATGAGATCCTCCTCCTTACCCCTGGAGTGGCCCATGTGGATGGCGTTGAATGGAAGGTGGGTAGAATAGTGGAAAGCCTTTTGACACCAATGTAACTGCCCCTCCATGGCAGTGAAAGTGTATAGCCAATTGGCCCAATGGATGAAGTTTCAATGGTAAGTGACAACTCTCTTGGAGAGTGGAAAGCAATAGTGTGAGAGAGTTGGAAAGTTGGGATAGGAAACATCGTGTTGCCCAAGGATTGTAGCGTATGAAGAATATTGATCAAGATGGGCCTTCGTCCCTTGTATGGAAGAAACAGTTCAAGATTTGAAAGTTGGAACAAGGGGTGCCCTGCTCGGCCCTTGGGCACAAACTTATACGGCATCAACGCTTGGCATTCTCTTCTAGCGAGCAGTGGCGGGGACTCGGCCTCTTCAACCATGCTTGGCACAACAACCCAGATTGGCATCCAGTAAATAAACTCTTGCATCTTGAACAGCATGGCCATGGCCAAATCTTTCTTTCCCGGCTCTTGATCATCTTCGGCACAAGTATTTACAGAAGGACACCCGTTCCGAGTAGTAAAGGTGGGTGAAGCGGAGGCGGAAGGTTCCATGGATGGTGGAGGTGAAAGGGTGAGTGGAAGCAAAGGTTCAAACACGTCGAGCTTCTCCCTTTGCTCGGAAGCAGTCGGGGTTGGCTCGAGTGCAAAAAAGGGTGAACCTTGCTCAGGACTAGCCACAGGTAAGGATAAAGGGTTAAGTAATGGGGTAGGGGTCATAGGCATAGTGGACGGCTGAGGTGGCGAACAAAGAGGAGGTGTAATGGAAGGCTTGGCGGAGACTGGCGTAATGGAGGGTAATGGAGGTTCGGTGGAGGCCGGTGGAGTGGAGGCTATTGGGGTGGTTACGGGAGGGGTGAACGGAGAAGGTTTAGTGTGTTGAAAATGCCGGATGGGGCGAGAGGTGTTAGGGATAGGAGACATGTCTTGGTGCAACGACATGGGTGATTGGAGTATTGACCCATCGTCGTAACACCAATTAGTCTCATAAACGGGGAATGTGTTGGGGACGGTGACTTCGTTCTGAGCAGGGGGTTCATCAAGCGGTAGTGGAGGGAGAGGGAAGCGAAGAAAACTCAGAAGGGGTGCCTGCATATCTTCATCATTGTGCGCCTCAGATTCTTCAATTGCCGGTTCTTCATCAGCCGGTTCAAGTGGACACCGTAGTGGAGGCGTATATGTGGGTGGAGGAAGGACAGCGTCCACTTGAACATTGAAATTTTCCAGCTCTTGCTCGCTTGAACTGTCGACGCCGCAACCGTCTCTCCTATCCTTCCAATCTTTCTCCATCTTTGTAATGTCGTTTAGAGCCGCGTAAAGGGGATTAACTGGAGTAGGAGGAGCGGGCCGTGGGCTCGTAACCCTCTTTAATTGTTCCTCCAACGAAGTGACTTTTTGAAAAGAGTTTGTTGGAGGGGCGTGACCTGAGCAACAGAGGGTTGGCATGGCCTTGAAGGAGGGGCCGCATAAGAAGGCCGTGGAAGGGAATTAATGGGCCGACCCATAGAAGGACCCAGATGGGTCGGGTTGCAAGGAATAAATAGGCCTTGGGGCCGTGATGGAGGAGGAATAGAAGGAGGCGGGTATTGGACCACCCGAGGAGAAGTGTGAATAGAAGATGGGTGATGGGCCACCCAAGTAGGAATGTGAATAGAAGAGGGAAGGGGGTGATGGGCCACCCGCGTAGGATTTGAAGGAGGATGAGAGGAATGAGATGCACCCTCAACAACGGCCTTAAGGGCTTGGATTTGTTGAGGGGTGAGATGATCTAATGCATGCAAGATCTGGGAGACCTTCTCATCGTTGAGAGGAGACGGTCCCGTAGGAGTAGTGGCTCGCGATTGAGGCGAGGGACCATGAGATTGGATATTGCCCATGGGTCGAGCAAAACCATAAGAATGAGGACGTGGTCCCTTGAAAATATGGTGAGAATTATGACAAACATGTTAAAATTGAGGAGTATAAGATGTGCTAGGTTGTGCATCCTCATGAGCAAAGTTTGGATTAAACATGTTGTTTTCTCTATCAAGGTAAGTCATCAATCAAAGTTCAAGCAAAATAATTTGCAAAGAAGCACACAAGTTGGAATGGTTACCTTTGATTTCTTTTTGTTTGAACCTTGGTGAATTAATGAATTTTAACCAAAATTGGAGTGATTCACAAAAGGGAGGAACCTAGTTTCAATGTAAGTTCACTTCGATGCCAACTAGGAACACTCTCTCACCGTGTATAGGCCAACTAAACCCGGGACTTCAAAGGTACCACCTGCCCAGCGTCCGTGAGGGAATCCACGGATGCGGGGACTTACGGAGGCTTGGTTTAGGAATTTCCGGTCCAATGAGACGGAGTGCTCAATGGAGGGTCCTTCCTTCACCAAGAGGGGGTGTGGCTCCTAATGTAGAGAGAGGAGGTCTCCCAAACCAATGCAAATGGATGAATGCAAGATAAGATAAGCAGCTCACACCAATATAATCAAATAATAGAGGTAAGTATCAATCCAGCATGAATGATCACAAGAAACAAGCCTCTGTAAATGCACAGGAAAGAGGCGACCTGGCAGCAGTCGCTACTAGTAAAAGAGACGACAGCATCGCTGTCGTGAATCACAAAACCGCGCCTTAGTGTAAGGCGCTAAATGTGAAAAGACACCTCTGGCAGAGGGCGTCAAAAGTGTGTGGTGCACACGCTGAAAGAAAAACACGCCTTGATGGGAGGCGCTTCTCAACAAAAGGACGCCCTCAGGGAAGGACGTGAATCCTCAGACAGAATAAAACACCAGGGATATGTGATGAAAGACGCCTTCGTAGGAGGCGTCGAATATATAAAACACGCCCTGGATAAAGGCGTTAAATCAAAACGCGCCTTTGTGAAAGGCGTTAATTCAGAAAAATCACAAACTGGCTCATCTCGGGGAGTATGCAGTGTGCACAGTGGAGGGTGCCCGTGGGGCACAAAGGAGAGGTACCATGGGTACCAAAGAGAAAGGGCACACGTGGGTGCCAAAGGGGAAAGGGGTAATCAATAGAAAAATAGTGGAAGTCCCACCGTGATCGTCAATTTGTGAATCATGAATAATCCACTACTAAGAATAAGAATGGGAAAAGAGGGAGAAAAGGGGACCATGCGAGGATGCTAAGGGGAATGTGATCGCCAGAGACGCGAGGGCCTCAAAGGATATAACAATAATAAAATGGAGGGATCGCGAAAAATACCTCAAATTCGGGGATTGATGTGAGTGCTTTCCTTCTCTTCCAATCGGCCGGCCGATGAAGAGAGTTTTTCTTGATTGATTACCCTTGCAAAATTAACAAACACCAATAAATAAACATGGATTAGAAACCAAGATGTGTAGCATCAAATCCAAATGTAAATATAGACATAGAAAGCATGGATATGAACACACCTTATTGGTGTTTGGCCTTTAAACCCCTATGCAAAAGGGTAGGTAAAAGATGATGATGATATGTAAAATAACAAGTGTGCAAGTGTTGCACCAAGGAGTCTCAACGTGGTTGAGAAGAAAGATTAACAGAAGATGCAATATGCATGCATATGTATGAACAAAAGAAAAGAATTGAAAAAAAAGAAAAGAAAAGCCTACGCTTTTGATCTTTGGCTTTGATGCTCAATGGGGAGGAAGACTCTGTCGGATGAACGATGATGTGCAGGAGCTTCCTCCTTCAGCCAAGCAGCAGCAGCAGCAGCAGCACCCTACGTAAAATCGAGAAGAAGAAAATCCCCCCCGAACAGAGCCGCAGGGCTCTATTCATAGGGCAAACAAACAGATCTTAATCGGATCAGAACAAGCAATAATCAGCTTAGGCAAGGACTCTAGTTCCCTAATGGAGCAAAGTGATCAAACACGGCAGGGAACTGTTCAGGAAAGCTGCGTTCGAGCAGGACACGAAAGGTGGAAGACGACCTCGGTAAGGGCGTCAATTCACAAATTGACGACCTGCCATAGGGCGTGAATTGAAAACACGTCTGGGAACAAGGCGTCATTTCCTGAATCAATTTTTAGAAATAAAACCTCCCTGTATTTGAAAATTGTGAAAGACGCCTGAACAAAAGGCGTTAATTAAAAACGCGCCCTACCAAGGGACGTTAATTAATATGATAAACAGCCAAAAGAGAAAGGACGACTATCGATTCGGGCGTCAATGTAATTGACGTCCGAATCAAGGTCGTTACTTCAAAATATTCAAAACATGGTCATTTTTTATTTCTCAATATTATTTTCCCATTTCTTAGGTGGAGGTGCATCCAACTGTGCTGATTCCAATGACTATTTTTACGTATTTTTTTGACACCCGGAAGGCCACCAAATCACATCTGGAAAAGGGTTTAAAAATAATATTAAAATAATCAAATTGAAAGTGACGCCCTTGCATGTGTCGTGAATTTCATTTTTTTAAATTTTTATTTTATTAAAAATCAAAATAACGTCCCATGCTAAGTCGTTAATTCCAAAATAATTCCGAAAAATCTTCAGAAAAATCCAAAAAATTAGGAAATTAGAGGAATTGACGCCTGATGGAAGTGGCGTCAATTTTTTTTATTTTCTTTTAATTTTTTAAAATGAAATGACGCCCCTCTTCATGTCGTTAATTCCGAAAAATTCATAAAAATAGAGAAAAATGCCTAAAAAATCTAGAAAATAGGAAAAAATAAGAAAAGGGAGGAAAAAATAGAGAAATCTAAGGAAAGTGGGAAAAATACTCAAACAAAGTTAATTTGAGGGTCAAATTGGGGTATTACAAGGTAATATGAGATGTACTCATAGTAACGTCAATTTTGGCGTGTCTACAGGTTTCTCTACTCAGATTGTGTTAACCCTTGCGGCTGCCAAGAGCCTGATGGATTCCCTATTCAAGGGGCAATTGGCCATATCTTATGTATTTTCCAAGAACATTCTGCACATCTTATACAATCTTCCTCGGTTTATTGGTGAATCGGCCACGTCAATGCCATGCATTACACTCCCTCAGTTTTGTCCTGCTCTTCTGGTGAGGGAGTTATGCTTCATGCCCGATTGCCGAGTGAAGATGCCGAATCTTATGCTGCTAATATCGAGTGATGAAACTCCACGGTTTTCTGATGTTCATCCGAAGGAGTCATCTATCCGAGAATGTCTGCATATGGTTAGCACTGGGTATCTAGGGGCAACCGCCCTGACGAAGCTGCATATCCATGACCGAGCTAGGTTGTATGCCAGATGGACCCGTTATTTGAGGAGACATTGCATATCTAGAAGGTCGAAGGTCCGAGTCAGCACCAGGCATACCCGTGTTCAAGAGATTGCTGCTAAGAAGAAGCGGCGGCGTAAGTTTAAGGGCCGTCGATTGTGCACTAAGGGGTCCACTTCTTCCTCTTGCTTTCGTTCATCCTTTATATTGCTTAGCTCCCACCCTTGAGTGGTGTACCTCCCTTCTTCCAATCCCACATCTATGATCTTATCCTCTCTTTTCAGGTCTGTAAACCCCCATTCTTCTTTCCCCACTCATCCGCAGTCTCCGAATCCTCCGTTCACTCATGATTTTAGGCCTCAGTCTATGTCATCCTTTCATCCCATTTTCGGGACTTCTTATGATCCTTCCCTTCCGATATCCCCGGGCTCTACTTCTGATCTTTCCCCGACCCTGTCGGGTGACCATCAGTCTTTTTCCCCGACCCTGTCAGGTGTCAATCATTTTCTTTCCCCGACCCTGTCGGGTGATTCTAATTCCTTTTCTCCGACCACGTCGGATGATCACTCCACTTCTCCCTTATCTTTGCCACAATCTTCTCATGGTCTCTCTATTCTTTCCTCCTCACCCTTTCGGGGTCATTACCCTTTTTCGTGCTGTTTTCGAGGCTTTAGCCCGCCTTGATCTTAGTTAATCCCTGGTTATTCTGTACTTGGTTCCTTGTTATCAGGGCCTCAGTGGTTTAACGAGGGAGTTCTAGCCCTCGTCTCTCTTCCTTTTTTATCCCTTCTTCGTCCAATATGAGGTCTGCCACTCCTCTATGTCGAGGAATCCAATCCTTTGCTCTCTTTTCATCCTTTATCCTGACAAGCAAGGAAAACAAAGCTCGCGCTCCTCAAAGCTCGACGATCAAAATCGCTTCAGGGTGTCGGTTTCCACGCCATGGATTTGCAAAGGTATCTTTTATTTTGTGCAAGAACATGTTATCATTGCTATTACTCTGTTATTTCTGCACGCGCTTAGAATGTTGTTTCTTTAAAATATGGTTGAGTGGCCTTAGGCTTTAGTTAGTTTGCTTAGTCAAATAAGTCACTTCTGCAGCATCTTTAGGCTAGTTATAGCTCCGCGCTGGGAGTCTAGTTTCCTTCCCTGATCATTGAGGGTGACCTTTGATTATGGGTTTTTCACACACAACACAGCGAGCCATAGTCGACCCCTCTAGTGCAACAACGTTACTGCTTTGGCCATACTTTGGGTATGCACAAAGGTCTTTTCTTTTCTCTGCTCGGCCAAGTGCAGGGGCAAGAGATGGATGGATGAGATGACCAACCTAGGCGCTCCCTAATACGGGAGAGGTCTCAAATAGGGGCAGTCTTGACCCTCAAAAGTGAGCTTTCATGCTATATCTGGCCAATAAGGGCTACCAAAATGAGAAAATAATTCAATGTAAAATTATGATTGGAAGGCATGGCAAGAGTGGCAGTACAGTTCCCCGCGGGACGTCATGAGCTCGGTCGCATGCCTGCCTGATAAATATTGGTCTAAAAATCAAAGACACAAAGCCCCAGCGCAACAGGCTATCTCTTTGAGGGGTAGTGCCCTAGAAGGAATTCGAGCCTTGATATCTCCCATCCTCCACGAAGCTTGTCTCTAATTTTTCTTCTGCTTCTCCCTCTTAGGCTGGGTTGTATCCCGGGTATGGCCTTAGTAGGGGCACCGTTCTTTAGAAGCGGTTGGTTGTGGTAAGCGACCCTCACATGCACGCCCTGCTTAAGGGAAGCCTTTAATGAAAGGGGTAGGAACGACGATCCCTGGGCAGTAGTTTGAGCCCGTCTTTAGGTGATGCGGATTGCTATGTCAAAATCAAAATTTCTATAAAAAAAGTGAACATTGTCAAAAATCTAAAAAAATCAAATACTTCAAAATTTTAATAAAAAAATTTAAATATTTCAAAAACCTAAAAAATCAAATACTTCAAAAAATTCCAGAAAAATGAAATACTATTGAAAATCTAAAAAAATCAAAAAAAGATCACAAAAATTCAAAAAAATGTGTCTTTTTCATGCATTTGCATTTGTTTTAAGGATAGAAACGTAATCTGTTTGCTAAGTGTGCAGGTTGCAAGTACTCAGGCATTCCTCGCTATATCTTTATGCTCTGCCTCTTGTCCACATCTTTGATCTGTTCTTTCCTTCTTCGATCCACTCACTCGATCTGTTCTGAAGCTCATGTTATTCTCAGCTTTTGTTTGTAATGATCATATCTTTATGAGAGGGCTTTGCCTCACGATTATGAACCTGGCGGTTCTGCTTCATTCTGATCTTGGGTTTTGACTGAAGGGCATATTTATTTATGTCTTTTGTCCCGCCGTGTCCTTGTCACGTGTTTATGTCCCTTCGTGTTATCCCACACATGTTGTTTTATCCCTCACCAAGTGTTGTTAGTTGTCTTGCACATGTTGTTAGTCACCCCTTTATGTCCCATGTTCTTGTCCGAACCGTGTGGTCATCCGTCATGTTCTTGTCCCAACCGTGTGTTATCCCACTGCATTGTTGTCTTGTCACACTGTGTTCATGCATGCATGTTGTCTGTTCATGCCATTGCATATGTGCTCATTTACCTTTGTTATGCTATGTTGCATTGTCTCCCATTTCATTTGATCGTTATATTATGTCGTGTTGTTTGTCGTTCAGTTAATCGTTATGTTATCTACGCTATGTTTATACTTGCTTATCATATTTATCTTATACTTGAAAATCTATAAAAATTAGAAAATGAAAATCCAAAAAAAAATGCCATTTTTGCCTGCACAGGTAAGTCAGGTATGGCTCTCTATCCCTACTCACTGTTTCATTACTATATGGTATCTATATTGTTATATTATCTCGAGAACCGGCTGGTCATTCACGTGTTCCAAGATCTAACGTTCCCCTCTAACAAAAATGATGATGATCTAGGTGCACATGTTTAATCATCGGATATGCCGTTAGGTTGGGAAAATTAGGGAATGTTGGTTCTATCACGCACGCCGTGGTTGCGGACAGTGTCTTGACCCTGATTGTTCCAATCTAGCAATACTATTCTCGAGTACTTTCTATTTTATGATTTCTTTGCATTCGTTTCGATGATTTCTTTATTTTAGCCCAACATGCATCATGTCATTTTGAGCATTAACGTCTCGTGATCCATTCAAGGTTTCTCCTCAATAATGGTTAGTTGCACTTCATGTCTCTTGGATAAGAGATCTTCATTCCACTCTGAATTTGAACGATTTCTCTGATTTTTTCGCTCGGTCTGGTTGGCCAGTGTGATTCTTGTCTGGATTTTATCTCAGTTATATTTCTCTTACTTTTTACGTTGTGCTCCTTTCCGACCCCCTCATTGTCTGTGGATTGTGTCCCCGATGAGCCTGGTTGTGCTTCATTCTTTTCCTATTAGTTTAGTCCTCCAAACATGTCTCATTCTTGTCATCCAATCCTGGTGGTTAGTTCGGCGATTTCGGGAGAATTCTTGTCGCTTGTTGGTCAAAACGGGTGTCTTTTACCTTGATGCCCGCTTATCAGTTCTCTCCGCTTCATCTCCGCTTCATGTCCATTTCACGTCGCTGTCGTTTTCGCTCCATCTCCTTTCCATTTCACCTCCGCGTCGCTTTCGCTTGCTCCCTTGCAAAGCGGACATCGAGGAGGGGCATCTGTTGACACCCATTTTTAGCCTGCAAGTTGAGTCATTTCTCTTATTCATCATTTTGATGTCCCGAATTACCCATTATTTTGGAGCCTTTCTTGGATGGATTTCGAGCCCATTTCATTATTCCATTCCCTTTGAACCTTGGAGATCATTATTTCATAGAGCCCTGGAGCCTATCTTGTCACCTTCCGACCTTCAAAGTCGCCTTACGGCCCATTTAGGCCTACTTCCCTCAAGCATTCAGCCCCCTTTTGTTGCGTAGTCTTGAAAATAGTCTATTTTCACCCCCTTCCTTTCCTCTTTTCAAAATGTGTCCTTCACCAAAGTTGTTCATCTTTCAAATCCCTATAATTTCTTATTCTACGTCATTGGCCATTTCTGCACCGATTTCAAGTTATTTATAATTTTTTGACAGACTGCATTGTTCACCTATGTCCCGATATTCTTTCTCTCTCTTATAGCCCAATTTTCTCTCTCTTCTGATCATTTTCTCATCTTACTTTCTTCATAAACGTTGTTCATTTTTGAGTTATCTATAATTTTTTCTTCTACCACTTTTGCTAATTCTACACCGTTTGGGAGATATGATCCAATTTCCAAAGTCATGCAAGGTCTACCTTAAACGGTCATGCTAATGGCCGTCCATTGTTGCAAACGGTCGATTGACGACCGTTTAACCCTTAACGGTCGGTCCTCCGACCGTTTATCCAATAAGAGTCCAGCCTGCTCTGGACTCTATCTCCACGAACCTGCGCGATGTGCCTATCTTGCGGCGGCCATAACTTCTAGAATACTTATCCAAATTGATCCCCATTTTTTCCTACTTATAGCCCTTTGTATTATATTTAATTTGGTTCATAGAAATAAAATTTTGATGGGCTATATCTCCTGGAATCGTGGCCGCAATATCAAGTTTTTCTGCTTTTCGTGCAACCAAAAAACCTTGCAGATTAGGTTCCAGAGGCTTCTTCCAAGAGCCATAACTTCTATAATCTTCAACCAAAAAGAATCTCGTTTGTTCCTACGCCTTATCTTGACTATTATCTCGAGAATGATCCATGGATCTCGAGAATTGGTGGACTCTACCTTCTGGAATCGTGGGAGAAAGTTGGGGGTTTCACCACTTTTTCTATAAAAATCTGCCCAGATTTCCTGTGCGACTGGGGCACGTTTCCAAGGCGACGGTGAAGCCATGTTGGATTGTTGACTCAACCCTTCGACCCTAGCCTGAAGAGGGAAGTATAAGATTCATTTTGGTTCATTGTTTGCTCAATTTCATTAACGTTTGCCCTCTCAACTTCGCCCCTACTTTTCGCAAATCATCAGAGTTCGTTGATTTCTGCTACAAAGTCCACGACGGGGGCCTGTTCATCAAGCCGGTGCGGAGTCATGCTTCATCCTTTTCATCTTCCCTCAACTCCATCTTGAAGAGGGGAGTATTAGCTTCACGTTGACTATATGTTTGCCTTATTTCTCATATCTTTTCCCCCTCTTCCAAGCCCCTACTTTTGAGGTTTCACCACACTATTCTGCACTTTGCTGAAACTCAGATTTCTTGCGACGGGGGCATGTTCGCGTCGCCGGTGCGAGGCGGTGGGCACTCTTGATCCGTCCTTTCAACTTCAGGCTCTAGAGGGAAGTATAATCTTTCTGTTTCATAGTTTTGGGCTCATTACCTCATCATCTTCCTTCATATTTTTATCTATGAGTTTTGCACTTTCATTCTGTTTTTACACTTAGTCATTTTTCTCCCATGTTCTGCACCCTTCTGTTTTCTTGAGTTTTCCACCCCATTTTTCACTGCTGTCTTCCCCGTTTTAAACTCTCCTTTCTACCCTAGTGTCACCACAACACTCCCACCTTTCCATAGCATCCACTCTTTCCTCTTTTGGTGTTCTATCTTGTGAGATATTCATCATTCTTTGAGCCCATTTTGTGCACTGTTCTAAATTTCATGCACAGTCCATATTTTTCCTAAATCTCCGGTGTCATAACTTTCTGTCTCGACCGCCTTTTTGAGTGATTCTTGTTCTTGCTTCTTTACAACACTCAAGTCTTCTGTCATCTCAAATTTCTCCCCATTTGGACTTCGTTTATCCTACTGTTTGCATCAGTCTTTGCACCCACTTTACACTATTTGCACAGTTTTTCTTGTGGCATGCACTTTTGCACCTTGTTTATCTTTGTTAATCATTTCATATTAAATCAATTTCTTCACTCTAATCTCATTACAATATACACACCTATTGTTTGCACCCTTCCATAGGGGTTAAAAACCCTCCCCGGGTAAGTTTGCCCTCAATATTTCATGCTACTCTATACACTTGGGCAGATTTCTACACTTAGCATTTTCTAAGGGGTTTTACCTCTTGTTTTGTGTTTGTTTCACAAGAAAGCATGGAAAGTGAGGCCCTTACCTTCTAGCCGGCTGTAAGGCAAGGAGAGGTAATCCACATAGTCCCCGCATCTTGATATTGAGCGCGATCATCCTCTTTTTCCAAGGTACACAACACACTTAGTATTTTATATTCTTTTGGCGTTGTCATTCCTTGGTGGCGATCACGGTATTCTTTTACATCTTTTATCGCCTTTGTCTTGATTGTATGATCATGCTACCATGTTTACATAGCCACATATTCATGTTATTCACTTGATTGGTGCACCTATGCCTTCATGCTTATTCATGTGATTTGTGGGGTCGGCACGCATATACACCACGCTCCACATTTTCCACATCTACAGCATTGTGCTTGCATTTAGTCAGTGCATGTCTGCATTGTGCTTGCATTCAGTCGGTGCATGTTTGTGTAAGAAAAGCATTTAAGGTCAGCGCAAGTAGTGCCGCTCGCACACCTCAGGTCGGTGCTAGTCGTCGTCTTTACTTAGTGAGGTCGATGCAAGTTACCATGTGCATACAAAGTCGATGCAGCGTCTGCATTAAGCATATAGGGTCGGTGCAGGTTTTGTTGTGAGCATATAGAGTCGGTGCAGGTTTTCTTGTGAGCTTATAGGGTCGGTGCAAATTGTGCTGTGAGCATATAAGTCGATGCAGGTTTTGCTCGGAGTATATGAGGTCGGTGCAGGATTCGTTGTGACCACATAAGGTCTGTACACATTTTGCCTTACACATAATAGGTCGGTGCATCTTTGTGCCATTCGCATGCAAAGGGTTAGTGCACTGTCTGCTTCATGCATATAGAGGTCTGTGCATGTTTTCATACATGTGTAATAAGGTCAGTGCACACTTGTATCCTGCATAACCAATGTCAGTGCATTGTATGCTTTACGAGTGTAGATGGTCAGTGCACTTTCTATTCTATATCATAACACGTAGTACCTCACACACACTTAAGGTCGGTGCATATGTATTTCAAGTCTGTCCTAGTTCTTTTTGCATCTGTGCCTATCCACATAGACGTGTGAATTGACTAAGTCCACGACACGTGACTGACATTTTCTACGTTAAAATGACAGGTGAGACTTATGATCAAGCACCTGACACATGTCCCAACTACCTACGAACTTTAAGTCACAAGCAAGTAAAGTACCAGGATAAAAGGCACGTGATCCAAGGCAAAAAGTGAAGCGCTGCGTTTGACACGTGGAAAGCAACCTAATCAAGATGCTGCCACGTGGCCATCCCAAGCTCAGATCTGAATGAACTTTTGGGCGGGAAACGTGGTTTCCACGCGCCCATCATCTGCGGTCTTATAAAAGGAAGTAGATCGCCCAATTCCAAGAGATATAGAAGCGAGAACGAGGCTAGAGAGAGAAAAGCAGCAGCCAAGTCAAGAGGGACTTCCAGCAGATCCAGAGGGAGCTTTAAGACAGTTTTGAGAGAGCTTTGAGAGAGTTTTGAGAGAGGAGCATAGAGTCGTTTGAAGGGTGTGAGTCTGAGTTTCTGTAAGTCATTTTTCTGACTTCTTAGTTCAGAACCAGAGCCAATCTGCTCTTTATCAAAGCTACAGATCATTTTACTATTTTTGGTTTGTCTGTTGCTTTTGCTTTTCAATTTCGAACTCTTCTTATAGCAAGCTGTGTTTCAGCGGTGGGTAAGCTGTAATCCCCAGCGGTAGAGGAGGATTCCTCTGGTAGCTTAAGCTGTAAGGCTCAGCATGTGTTAGGAAGTTTTCCCCGAAGGTGTGGATCAGCGGATTGGAAGCTGTGAATCAGTAGTGAAGCCACACTTGGTTTAAGTGTGGGGTGGACGTAGATCTCTATAGGAGATCGAACCACCTAAAAATCGCGTGTCTATGCTTGATGGGTTGTGATTGTTGGATCTATATATCTAGTTGTTATCGTGTTTCATTAGGTTGATATACTGAGTATTCAAGAGAGTGAAGAAGGTATATCAAAAGGTACCACTCGAAGGATAAGTCAGGCTTATCTTGCGTGAGGACACTCTTTGAGTTCAACCTCCGCCAAGTACCTCTTCACATTCCATCTCTCTATAATTCAGTTTTGCTGCTGATGTGTTTCAATTGTCTAGTTGAATATACTCATTCTCTCTATTGATAGCTCTCACATAACACTTAACTTAGTCTTCTGTTAACTCAGTGGCTCCAATAACTCTGTGTCTAAATTGGCTATTCTGATTAAGCAAATTTTAATTTTGCATTTATCTGCATAATCTTGCTTTAAATTTGGGGTAGATCTATTCACCCCCCTCTAGATCAATATCACGTGGTATCAGAGCCTAACTCTTTTGTAGGGACTAACATCCTGAAGAGATAGACATCATGGATGCTAGAGGAATGACAGCTAAAGGATAATCTACGACCAAGCCTCCATACTTTGATGGTTCAAACTATACATACTGGAAGAACCGTATGTAAGTTTTCTTGAGGGCAAAAGATTATGAAATCAGGAAAGTTGTAAGCAAAGGCCCTTTCGAGCTATCTGAGGATGAGGATCTATGGACACGAGAGCAGATCCAAAGATCAACACTCAACTGGAGCGATATCAATGCCATTCAGTGTGCCCTTCATCCCATTGAGTTCTCCAGGATCTCATCATGTTTAACAGCAAAGGAGTGTTGACACCCATTTTATGACTAATAAGTTGGGTCATCTCCTTGTTCATTCTATATGATGCTCCGAGTTGTTCGCTCTTTTGTTGAGCCTTTTTGGTCTATTTGAGGTTTATTTCTTGAGTCGTGTCTCCTTGGTTGGGTCTGGTTCCTTATCCCTTTCCGCTGGATGAGGCTTAGCACGCTCTTATTTTCATTTGAACACTATTGTCTCTAACGGTCCTTTGATGGGGCGTTACAGTCCTCTAACGCATCTACTCTGGTGCGTTACATCCTTCCAGAGTCCTTAAGCTTGAGGCTTCCTTTCAAACTTATCTTTTGCCTATCCGTTGAGTGTGACGGTCTATTGTGCGACCGTTACCTTATTGTAACGCATCTGCTCTAGACCGTTACATTCATCTAGAGTCCAACATTTGAAAACTTCCCCCGTTGATCTTATCTTCTTAGAGCATAGGGTTGTGTGACGGTCCCTTCTTGGAGCGTTACATCACTGTGGCGGTCTATCGTGCAGCCATTACATCCAACAGAGAGTCCTGCCGAGCCTGGCCTTTTCTCTGCTACTCCGTGATCGAACTAAGAGTTTGTTTCCTTGATTTCTCTCTCAATACTCATCCTAAGAACCTTCTGTTCGATTCTATGGACTCTTGGAAGTATTATCTTCAAGAGTTTGCTAAGAAACGTCCTCTTTTCTAGCTGGATTATCCTCAACTCGAACCTAGACTTTGAGGGCCTATAAATAGAACCCTTGACTTTGTGGCTTGGGGAGGAGAAATCTAGAGTTTGCATCGAAGTGCTGTCGCATCCTGGAGCTAGAGCCAACCAAGGAGAACTGCTTCCCACGTCCATCTGCTTCTAAAGTCCAGGGAGTATCGGTTTCAAGGGTTTAATTCAGTCAAGTCATTGTTCTTAGTGCTTTTCCCTCTTCTAAGCAATCATAGCATTGTCCCTATCCATCTTTCACGTTCTTTCATCTGTTGCATTCATTTAAAACATCCTTCCATCTTTTAAAACGCCCTAGAGGGGTTAAAAAAACCAATCTCCCCGGTATTTCATGTGGTACCCCTTAGGCACAAGCATATGCTATTTTGTTTTGATGATAGCAACACAGTGAGAGTATCACAGTGAGCCAGTCATTGTGTTTAGCATACATTGCATTTGTTCATTTGTTCACTACTATATGCATTTATTCATTTGTATGCATCACTCGTTTGGCAAGTCTACACATGGTGCATTCATGCATATAAAGTCTATACATTGCTGCATTCCAAGTCTGTACATTGCAGCTATGTGTGTGCATTGTTTAACAAGTCTATACATTGCATCTATGTGTGTGCATTATTTAACATGTCTGTACATTGATGCTATGGCTGTGCATCGTTTGCATACTGCACACATGACACATAGCAAGTCTGCACATTACACACAAAGTCTGTTTTGCACACATGCACTCAAGTCTACACATCATGCATTCAGGCTTAAGTGTTAAGCACACGAAGTCTGTACAACGGCTGCCTTCATGCCTAGCAAGTCTGTACAGCGATTGCCTTCATGCCTAGAAAGTCTGTACATCGTGTGTTGCTGAATGTCTGCACACTGTCTCACTTAGCGTCTCATGCTAAGTCTATACATCCGTTTGCACAACACATAAAGTCTATACATTGATTGCCTGCTCATGCATCACTCCTTTGGCAAGTCCATACATCGTGAAAGTCTATACATTCCTCATTGCCTTGCTTCATGCACTAAGTCTGTACATCGGCAAGTCTGTACATCGGACCAAGCCTTTGTGCATTAGCGTACATCGGCAAGTTTGTACATCGGCAAGTCCATACATTGCCTTGCTTCATGCAGCTGAACTGAGCAAGTCTATATATTCCTCATCTTTACCTATGCTCAGTTCCACCAAGTCTGCACATTCCTTACAGCAAGTCTATACATTCGTTGTGCATAGTCCATGAGCAAGTCTATACATTCGTTGTGCATAGTCCATGCATTCACTTCAAGTCTACACATTCTTCTGTTATGTCCATGCATTATCTTAGCAAGTCTGTACTTTGATTCAAAGTCTGTACATTGAGCGTCTCATGTTGTGTCTCATGCAAAGTATGGACATCGGGCAAGTCGGTGCACTCAAACACTTGCTCGATGCATTGCATTCTGAGCGTCTCATGTTGCGTCTCATGCAAAGTCTGTACGTCGGTTAAGTCTATACATTCTTTAGCTCAGTTCGCAGCTGAGTCTGAAGTCTGTACAGCCTATGTTCTTCGTGCATACATATAGTCAATGCATCGTCTTGATAGCATGCACTTACTCAAGTGTATACATTCATGAGCTATGCCTATGCATCGTTTGCATACTGTATCATTAAGTCCGTGCATCCATTTCTAGTGTACATACTTTGCTTGATGCATTCTGCATTACACACTCAGTTTGTGCATTGTGCTCTCATGTTTCAACACTAGGCATTGCAAAGTCTATACATTGCTGTCGCATTGCAAAGTCTACACATTGCAAAGTCTACACACTGCATTGCACACTACTAAGTATGTACAGGGTTTTATTGTCTTAAACTGATATTCCCTTCGACTGACTGACAGGTACTCTTCGTGAAGCTTAATGAAGGCACGTGATCCGAGGATAATAGGAGTGCCCTGATCATGACACGTGGAACCATTGTGCTGAAATGTTGCCACGTGGACTGAGGCCTTTGGGCGGGAAATGTGGAAGTTACACGCCCTAGCTGCTGCTTTATATATGAAGACTTCTTCCTCAGGAGAAGGTTGATTGAAGCTCTGAGAGCTGAAGAAGAAGAGCAGAAGCAGTGAGTGCCTGCACGATCCAGTGTAAAGAGAAGAAGAAGAAAAAGAGAGAGAGGAGAAGAGCAGAGAGAAAAAAAGAGAGATAGAAAGCTCGAGCAGAGAAAGAGAGAGAGAGATAGTGGTTGTCTGGAAATTGGATCAGATCCAAACCAGACTTGCTCCTGCGAGAGCTATATTGTGCATTTCATTTACAGCTTTCAGTTGCTGATTGTCTACTTGTTTTTGTTTCATCTTTTACCTTTCTTCAAGCTGTTAGTCAGCGGTTGCAGTGGAGGATTCCACTGGACAGGTCAAGCTGTAATTCCTCAGCGGGCGAGACTTGGTCTCGGACAGCAAGCTGTGTTGCTCAGCGGGTAGAGGAGGATTCCTCTGGACGGGTTAAGCTGTAGTCCCCAGCGATTGTAGGCAAGCTGTGATGCCCAGTGGTTCAAGCTGTGAGTCAGCAGTAATCCACACTCGGGTTGAGTGTGGGGTGGACGTAGGTCTGGAGGACCGAACCACCTAAAAACTCCCCTTGCATTGTGGTTTGATCTCATTGTGTGTTTGACGCTAGATGAATGCATAGGGGCGATGTGGCTTGATTGCACACCGTGTGTTTGACTGTGGTATTGAGTGTCCTTTGATATTGTTATTCCGCAATTGCTCATTGTCCTTCTGAAGAAGGAGAGATTTAATTAGTTGTTCAGGTTATCTAGTTTTGTCTAGTTAGCGAACTAGATTTTTATTTGAGCGAAATTTTTAAAGGGTTGATTCATTCACCCCCCTCTGAATCCACCGCATCGAATCCAACACTTGGTATCAGAGCGGGTGTCTGCACAGAGGGTCCAACGACCTGCAGATCCGATCTTGTTGTATTCGGTGTTTTTTTTCGTTTCTAGTACATTTCTTGTCAATTATTCTGTGCGCTGAATCTGTTTGTCATCTGTCCAAATGGCTCATCCTCCGGTTTATGTTGGTTCTAACGTCAATAGTTGGCTAGGAAGCCTATGTGTGTACGTAGACTCCATTGATCCCAAACTATGGAGTCTACTATCTAAAGGCCCACACCGATTACCTAAAGATCAGACCAAGTGGTCTAGTGAGGACAGCTCTAAGAACCGCGATAATACCATAGTTCTTAATATCTTGAGAGCTGCAGTTAATACTGATATATATCCTTTTGCTCTCAGGTGCACTTCTGGAAAGGAGATATATGACAGAATCATTTCTGCTCATAACGAACAAGAGGATCAATGCTTGATGGCCAACCGGGGAAATGATGATGATGAGACCTCATCTCAGGTAAGCTCCGGATCAGATGGACTCTCTTTTGATGAATTGGTAGTGATGTATGAAGATTTGTTAAAAGTGTCCAAGAAATTGAAATCTGAGAACAAAAGGCTAAAGAAAAGGATTGAACAATGCAAATCTGAAGTCACCTGTGATATTTGTCCCACACTGAAACAGTCTTATGAGACATGCTTAATAGATGTTCAGAACTTTAAGGAACAAAATGGTTCTCTAAAATCTGAAATTGTTAAAGTTCAAAAGGATAATGAAGATCTCAAGGCTAGTCTGAATAAAATCAACAAGGAAGCAATGCATATTTCTTCTGTAGAGTCAAGCTATAACATGTGCTCAGCTCTGCATGAACGCAATGAGGAACTCTATAGTGAAAATGAACGGCTCAACAAACAAATTGCTTTGTTCAAAGAGGATCACAAAAATCTGATTGCTGAGAAAATTAAAGTGGAAGAAAGACAAAAGGAACTGGTTGAGAAATTGAAACTGTTGTCTAGAAATGAAGAATGTGATGAAGAAATAAAGAATTTGCATTAGAAAATTAAAGAGCTAAATGAACAAAATAAGAAACTCATGGGATTGAACACTGTTGCATCTGAAAAATGGCTAACTCTTGAGAAAGAGAATGCAGCTAAGAAAGAAATGCAATCTGAGAAGGAAGAAAAATTGAGACAGGAACTAGAAATGGTTAAAAACCTGAATGATGCTATGCAGAGACAGATTCTCATATGTGAAGAAAATTTGATAAATTCTAAACTCAAAATCTCCTCTCTGCAGTTTGAAGTAAATGAACTTGTTCTCTCCATGCCTAAATCTGTCAAGGGAAAAGAGAAAATGAATGCTCTTTCATGTGATAAAGTCACTAAATCAAATGGAAAAGAAGGATGCAATTCTCAAGTTGAAAAATTTGTTAAGAAAAACATGTACACCACCTTTGTTCACAGCTCTGACATTGCAAGCTGCTCTGAGCCTCCTAAAATATCTACATCTTCAATTTTTCAATTCAAGGCTCAGAAAAATGAAAAAAAAAACAAAAGCTGTGAACAAGGGTACACAATTGAACAAGAAAGGTAAGAAAAATAAGGTCAAAAATGTCTCTCCTTGTGCCCTAAAATCTGACAGCTCTGTGGTATCTGATGGATCAATGCATACTGCTCATAACTCATTTACTAATTCGTATGCATCTGATAAGAGTCTCTCATGTCATTACTGTGGCAAGGTAGGCCATGTAATGGATGATTGCAGAATATTGGCAAATGATGAGCATGCAAGTAAAGCAATGCACTCTAAGAATTCATCCATTAGAAACCATGCCCCTAGGAAATCTGATGATTCATGCTCTTACTGTACACATGACACATAGCAAGTCTGCACATTACACACAAAGTCTATTTTGCACACATGCACTCAAGTCTACACATCATGCATTCAGGCTTAAGTGTTAAGCACACGAAGTCTGTACAACGGCTGCCTTCATGCCTAGCAAGTCTGTACAGCGGTTGCCTTCATGCTTAGAAAGTCTGTACATCGTGTGTTGCTGAATGTCTGCACACTGTCTCACTTAGCGTCTCATGCTAAGTCTATACATCCGTTTGCACAACACATAAAGTCTATACATTGATTGCCTGCTCATGCATCACTCCTTTGGCAACTCCATACATCGTGAAAATCTATACATTCCTCATTGCCTTGCTTCATGCACTAAGTCTGTACATCGGCAAGTCTGTACATCGGACCAAGCCTTTGTGCATTAGCGTACATCGGCAAGTCTGTACATCGGCAAGTCCATACATTGCCTTGCTTCATGCAGCTGAACTGAGCAGGTCTATACATTCCTTATCTTTACCTACGCTCAGTTCCACCAAGTCTGCACATTCCTTACAGCAAGTCTATACATTCGTTGTGCATAGTCCATGAGCAAGTCTATACATTCGTTGTGCATAGTCCATGCATTCACTTCATGTCTTCACATTCTTCTGTTATGTCCATGCATTATCTTAGCAAGTCTGTACTTTGATTCAAAGTCCGTACATTGAGCGTCTCATGTTGCGTCTCATGCAAAGTCTGTACATCGGGCAAGTCGGTGCACTCAAACACTTGCTCGATGTATTGCATTCTGAGCGTCTCATGTTGCGTCTCATGCAAAGTCTGTACATCGGTTAAGTTTATACATTCTTTAGCTCAGTTTGCTGCTGAGTCTGAAGTCTGTACAGCCTATGTTCTTCATGCATACATATAGTCAATGCATCGTCTTGATAGCATGCACGCACTCAAGTGTATACATTCATGAACTATGCCTATGCATCGTTTGCATACTGTATCATTAAGTCGTGCATCCATTTCTAGTCTACATACTTTGCTTGATGCATTCTGCATTACACACTCAGTTTGTGCATTGTGTTCTCATGTTTCAACACTAGGCATTGCAAAGTCTATACATTGCTGTCGCATTGCAAAGTCTACACATTGTAAAGTCTACACACTGCATTGCACACCACTAAGTATGTATAGGGTTTTACTGTCTTAAACTGATATTCCTTTCGACTGACTGACAGGTACTCTTCGTGAAGCTTAATGAAGGCACGTGATCCGAGGATAATAGGAGTGCCCTGATCGTGACATGTGGAACCACTGTGCTGAAATGCTGCCACGTGGACTGAGGCCTTTGGGCGGGAAATGTGGAAGTCACACGCCCTAGCTGCTGCTTTATATATGAAGACTTCTTCTTTAGGAGAAGGTTGATTGAAGCTTTGAGAGCTGAAGAAGAAGAGCTGAAGCAGTGAGTGCCTGCACGATCCAGTGTAAAGAGAAGAAGAAGAAAAAGAGAGAGAGGAGAAGAGTAGAGAGAAAAAGAGAGAGATAGAAAGCTCGAGCAGAGAAAGAGAGAGAGAGATAGTGGTTGTCTGGAAATTGGATCAGATCCAAACTAGACTTGCTCCTGCGAGAGCTATATTGTGCATTTCATTTATAGCTTTCAGTCGCTGATTGTCTAATTGTTTTTGTTTCATCTTTTACCTTTCTTCAAGCTGTTAGTCAGCGGTTGCAGTGGGGGATTCCACTGGACAGGTCAAGCTGTAATTCCTCAGCGAGCGAGACTTGGTCTCGGACAGCAAGCTGTGTTGCTCAGCGGGCAGAGGAGGATTCCTCTGGACAGGTTAAGCTGTAGTCCCCAGCGGTTGTAGGCAAGCTGTGATGCCCAGCGGTTCAAGTTGTGAGTCAGTAGTAATCCACACTCGGGTTGAGTGTGGGGTGGACGTAGGTATGGAGGACCGAACCACCTAAAAACTCCTCTTGCATTGTGGTTTGATCTCATTGTGTGTTTGACGCTAGATGAATGCATAGGGGCGATATGGCTTGATTGCACACCGTGTGTGATGTGACACCAAAATGCAGCAATAGAATTTGATCCCTAGGACTTAATTCGCAATAGCAACAACAAGACCTGAGAGCTACTAGAGAGTCGCCAACACACCGCACGCTCGCGATTCCCGTGGTGACTCGGTGATGCCGAGTCGAGGTGGTGGAGTTAGCCCCTGGCTGGCTAGAGGACCAGCACCGCTAAGGTTGTCCCTCCCAAAGGTATGAAGCCCACAAACAAGGGCGGCCGGGTGCCTTGAGGGCACTAGGTCACTCGCTCACTTTTAGCCACGGCGACCATACTAAGATAGTGGCTCCGGGATCGGGCACTCGCTCTCCAACCAGCGGATAAGTTTCGCAAATATGAAATGAACAGAAATAAAGGGGCAAGGGCAGAGCTCACCTGGTTGGTTTGAGGAAACCAACCCCGGTCGGAGACGAGGGCGAGCGGGGAAGTGTGGGTTCCCCCGCACACTGTGCCGATGAAGCTTCAATCCTATTTAAAAGTACAATCACTACACCTCGCGCAGGAGGGTGATCTCGGGGGTGGGAAATATTCTAGTACAATCAAACACTACCTCCCGCAGGGAGGGGCGGTAAGCCGGCCAGGCGGGGAAGGGAGAACCGTCGGGGAAAGGTAGGTTGGACGCCGAGGATGTTCCCACTTGCAACCAGCGACGGCTGACTGCCCGATGATTCTAGGACTGTAGATCACGTTCCTGAATTTCTCCGGAGGCGAGACCAGCGTAGAATTCCTCGTATCTGGCACGCGGATGTCCCTGAATTTCCTTGATTTCTTCTGCTGCAGTTGCTGGTCCGGGGTGGGGTTTGATCAGGGAGGCAGAATCTGGGCGCGGCAGCTCCCTGTTTCTGACAGCAGGATGCAGAGATCGCCCCGATGGCTTCTGAACTCGAAATCATGAGCTACTGGAGTTTCTGGAACCGTGAGCGAGTCCTCTCTGCAGCAAAACTGACGGGGCAGCCGTTCGATGTCGGGGTGGACTGGGGGACGCCGATGAGTGGCAGCTAGTCGCTGCAGGTTGTGGGAGGCAGACCCGTCCAATCGAGGAAGAAAAACGAAAGCTCTGACCTCCGTATGTTGAACGCACTTCCGCTTCTTGATCCCAAAAGAGGACAGGTGGAGGAAGATATTCGTAGAAGAACTCGTGGCTTGAATCTTCCAGTGGCTGGTCCGGGTAAAGCTTCGAACAAGGTGGCAGCTTCTGGCCGCAACAGCTACCTGACATGAACAGTGACTTGCAGGAGTTGTCCCGGCCGCTCCCGGACACCAAATCTCGAACCGTCAAAGTTGTTGGAACCGTGGAGGAACCCTCTTTGCAGAAAAACTGGTGGGGAAGCCGTCTGATGTCGGGGCGGACTGGGGGACGCCGATGAGTGGTAGCTGGTCACTGCAGGTTGTGGGAGGCAGACCCGTCTAGTCGAGGAAGAAGAGCGAGAACTCTGGCCTCCGGATGCCGATCGTGATTCCACTTCCTGATCCTGGAAGAGGATAGGATGTGGAGGAACTTTGTTAAAGAACTCTTGGTCTGAATCCTCCGCCGTTTGTCGTGGTACGGCTTCAAATCAGGTTCAGGAACTTGGCAGGGGAAGTCCAGCGCAGTCGGGGGAGAACGGCTCTCCCAGGCAGCCCCGAACTCGGAATGAGATGAGGTCACCTCGCCTGCGAAGCCAACGGGTTGACCTTTCCAGCAATGTATGGTACGTCTTCAGAGGTCTCCGTATGACTCCGTGACAGCTTCTGCAAGATGACCCTTCCTCTGCCACCTGTAGACTGATCAAAGGGGGGAGAGGGGTGGAAGAACTTGGTAGGCCAAAGGAAGAACAATGGGAAGGGGGGTTGGGGGGCTGCGACCTAGGGAGGTGAAGGGGCTGGGAATGAATGGGTGCAGTCCCCAAAGGGAGGAAAATTCGAATTTTAGCTTGGGAGGGGTGAAGGGGGTGCTTGGGGAAGTGAGGGGGTGTATGGGGAATGCCAAGGGGTGCCTTGGAAGAGGGAGGGATTAAATGGGAGAGTTAATGTGGCCTTGGGAGGTGAAAGGGTGGGTGATGTGGCAAGGTGAGGTGGCAAGGTGAAGAGAGAGAGGATGGTACGAATTTTGGAGAGAGAGGGGGAGGAGAGAGAGAGAGGGCCGCCCCCTTTAGAGAGAGAGAGAGAAGAGGAGAGAGAGAGATAGCTAGAGAGAGAAGGAGAGGTGCACAAATGCTTTGGCAAATTCTTCAATATTTCATTAGCTTCCACAAGAGGGGGTTGGGGTCCTATATATAGGGATCCCAACTTTGTACAAAAGCCCCTGAGGAAAGAGCCAATAACAGATAACCAAAAGCACAAAATGGGGCGCCCATGGGCCTGGCTCCTCTAAATGGGCCACAAAGCCAAACAAGCCCAATATGACGATCAACTTAGGTAACAAGCATGAGCACCTAGGACTTGACTCAAAATAAAGGTGAAAATACATCAAAGTGACTCAAGAAATATATGAAAATTACATAGCCAGACTCAGAAATTTAAGACGAACATAATGGCGAGCATCGGGACCCTTGGAGAAATGGGAAGTGGCAAGCGATGTCCCCATCATACGCCCGGGGTGCAGAGAACTCGACTCTGTCGAGTAAGGGTCCTCTCCGGTGCTGTACTGCTCCAATAGGTCAAGATCCAGCTGCTGGAGGTCCTCCCGGCTCACCCAGGCATCGTCCGAAGGTGGCCGTCCCTTCCACCTAACCAGGTATCGTCCATACGCCTTGCCCCTTGTGTTGGTGACCTGTTCATCTAATATTCGCTCCATTTTGTCACGCTGGTTTCTCAAGTTGGGTGGAGCTCTCTGAGGTGTGGGGGCGCTCTCAAGGGATGGAGTAGGCTGGATCTCCTCACTGGGTGTCACCGTGGGGCCCTTGTAGGGCACCAGGTCAACCACATTGAATGTGGGGCTTACTCCGTATTCTTCAGGGAGGTCCAACACGTAAGCATTGGTGCCAAGGCGTCTCAGCACCTGGAAGGGGCCAGCTCCACGCGACCTCAACTTCGAAGTATTCCCAGGGAACAACCTCTCAGTTCTCACCATCACAAAATCACCAGTTTTGAATTCTTGGTGGCGGCGGTGGGGATCGACAGTCTTTTTATAATTCTCGTTGCTCTTGTTGATGTGTTTGCGAATGTCTCCATGCAACTCTGTGAATGTTGATTCACTAGTGGATAATGGGGGTCCTGGACAACCAAATGGGGACCTAGCATGCAGTGGCGCTACATAGACTTCGATGGACCTAGGAGGACCGGGACATCCATAGATGAGACTATCATGCAAAGGGGTGTTTGATGCCGGGGGTCCGGGACATCCATGAATGCTTTCTTCATGTTTTGACTTCACTTGGATTGACCTAGGGGGGCCTGGACATCCAGATGTAAACCTATCATGCTTAGGAGTCATGTGGACCTTGATGCACTTAGGTGGTCCGGGGCAGCCACAAGTGGCCCTATCATGAATGAGATGGATGAAGAGTGGGGGAGGACCCGCTTGTTCAAATGTAATCCTGTCGTGCACTGGACCTAGTGTGTATGTGACACAAATGACATGACTAGCCTTACCACATGATGCAGAATGTTGTGACATATGTATTTCTATCAAGATGGTCCCATCTTTTGGTGAGGGTTGGTTTGGGGGTCTTCACTCATGGGATTCGAAGGGGTCCCAGAAAGTGGACATCTTGGGATGGGTTGATTCCTCATTTCCTAGGTGGATGTCACCTTTGGTCATGGCTCTTATGGTGTGGGCTAAGTTTTGGAATGGATGGGTTAGGTTTGACATGGTGTGTGAGGGTAGGAAAAGGTGGGTGGTGGGTAAGGCGACTAGGTCCCAAGGGTTCTTTGGCTTCCATTGGGAGAGATCAAAGGGGTCATGGAATGGGTCATCTAGGGAGAGGAACTCTTGGTCCTCATGGTCTTGGGAGAGGTAGTTTTGACTCATCATGGTAGGTTGTGGTAGGAAAATGTTGGTGTTGAGTAAGGTGGGTGGGTATAGGAAGGGATCGAATATGTCATGGTATGGGTTACCTAGAAACTCTAGGTCCACATGTGGTGGGGAGTTATTCACCTCTATTGAGATTTTTGGGCAAAAGTTGTTGGTGGGTGGGTTAGCCTTGAGGGGATGGCTGGGTTTTCTTCCTGAAATGAGGAGCTCCAATTTAAGGATGGCCTCGGGCTCATCAGGTGTGGGAAGAAAGAGAAGGAGGTCGCTAATGTAGCAACCAACAGTGCAAACCGAAGTGATAGACCCGACACATGGGTGTAGAAGACCAAGGCTCCTAGGTTGGTCGACCATAGGGTTCAACATAGCCGTCAACTCCACTTGCCATGCTAGGTCTTGTAGGAGGTCTCCTAGAGTTTCCACTTGGTAAGAGGATTGGATGGTAGTGTGATAGGTGGAGAAGGGTACTATGGGGAGGTGTCGTTCCATGGGAGGGTTGACATGGGGCAAGATAGGGTGAACCGGATTTTCCTCTAACCATTTAGCCAGGGGCTCACTTATGAAAAGTTCACTCCTATTTAGAGAGGGTGGTGTAAAAGGTGAAGTTCTTTCCTTGGTTTGGGCAAGGGTTTCCTCCAAGGTGGGGAGTGGTTCTAGGGTGTCCACCACTATGATGTCGAGTGTGGGAGTCATGGGTTCCTCTACCAAGGAGGTGAGATGGTCTTTTGAAGGTGGAGTGATGAGGGTAGGTGTATGGTATCCCCGGGGTGGAAGGTAAAGGGAAATTTGGTTCAGGATCGGTAGGGGAAGAAGTGGAGGCCTAGGTTGGGGTAGGGTTGTGGTGGACAGTGGAAGATGGGTTGGGTGGGGTGGCTTGGGTTGGCCAGTCATGGGTGGAGTGTCCCTTACAGGGGAAAGTTGAGGGGTAGTGATAGGGGCTAAGGGGCAGTGTGGAGTATGGGTTTCATGGGAAATTGTGGGTTGGGGTGGGAGTAGGTTGATGGGGTCAGGTTCCCCTCGACCCGACTCTTGGCATTGTGCCTCATATTCTTCTTCCCAATTAAGGGGTGCTTCATGGACTTCAATCCCGTTCCCAATCCTTTGGGGTGGTGGAGTTTGGGCCCTAAGGGAAGTGAAGATCTTCCTGATCTCAACCCTTATCTCTTCCAATGAATCTAGGGGTCCTTTGGGTGGTGGGGTTTGGGTCCTAATGGAGGCCTTGGGTTGACTGGGAGGAAAAGGGGGAGTGGGAGTGCTCCTCGGGTTATGGTCCTCACGGTAGGAGTGGGACGGTCGGGGAGCGTAGATCTTCCTAAGCTCACTCTTCATCTCTTCCCATGAGTGAATGGGCTCTTGCCCCCAAACCCTTCTGAATCTCTCTTTGTGTTCCCACATTTTCTTAGCTAGACCCCGAAGTCGTGCCTTGGCCCTGCGGACTCTCTCGGATCCATATACCCAAGTACTTTCAAAGTCCCTTTCCATGGTATTCTCCCACCTAAGATAGGCATGAGGATTAGTTCCATCAAAATGAAGGTCCTCATCTACAATGTAGTCCATGTGGAGGGGGTCAATCGGACCATTTGACCAACGAGGGGTATGCATGATGATCGGGTGATGAATGCAATTGCCCTAGGACAAGACTTAGTAGAGACAAGTCTAGAACTTGCTCTGATACCAACTGATGTGACACCAAAATGCAGCAATAGAATTTGATCCCTAGGACTTAATTCGCAATAGCAACAACAAGACTTGAGAGCTACTAGAGAGTCGCCAACACACCGCACGCTCGCGATTCCCGTGGTGACTCGGTGATGCCGAGTCGAGGTGGTGGAGTTAGCCCCTGGCTGGCTAGAGGACCAGCACCGCTAAGGTTGTCCCTCCCAAAGGTATGAAGCCCACAAAGAAGGGCGGTCGGGTGCCTTGAGGGCACTAGGTCACTCGCTCACTTTTAGCCACGACGACCATACTAAGATAGTGGCTCCGGGATCGGGCACTCGCTCTCCAACCAGCGGATAAGTTTCGCAAATATGAAATGAACAGAAATAAAGGGGCAAGGGCAGAGCTCACCTGGATGGTTTGAGGAAACCAACCCCGGTCGGAGACGAGGGCGAGCGGGGAAGTGTGGGTTCCCCCGCACACTGCGTCGATGAAGCTTCAATCCTGTTTAAAAGTACAATCACTACACCTCGCGCAGGAGGGTGATCTCGGGGGTGGGAAATATTCAAGTACAATCAAACACTACCTCCCGCAGGGAGGGGCGGTAAGCCGGCCAAGCGGGGAAGGGAGAACCGTCGGGGAAAGGTAGGTTGGACGCCGAGGATGTTCCCACTTGCAACCAGCGATGGCTGACTGCCCAATGATTCCAGGACTGTAGATCACGTTCCTGAATTTCTCCGGAGGCAAGACCAGCGTGGAATTCCTCGTATCTGGCACGCGGATGTCCCTGAATTTCCTTGATTTCTTCTGCTGTAGTTGCTGGTCCGGGGTGGGGTTTGATCAGGGAGGCAGAATCTGGGCGCGGCAGCTCCCTGTTTCTGACAGCAGGATGCAGAGATGGCCCCGATGGTTTCTGAACTCTAAATCACGAGCTACTGGATTTTCTGGAACCGTGAGCGAGTCCTCTCTGCAGCAAAACTGACGGGGTAGCCGTTCGATGTCGGGGTGGACTGGGGGACGCCGATGAGTGGCAGCTGGTCGCTGCAGGTTGTAGGAGGCAGACCCGTCCAGTCGAGGAAGAAAAATGAAAGCTCTGACCTCTGGATGTTGAACGCACTTCCGCTTCTTGATCCCAAAAGAGGACAGGTGGAGGAAGATATTCGTAGAAGAACTCGTGGCTTGAATCTTCCAGTGGCTGGTCCGGGTAAAGCTTCGAACAAGGTGGCAGCTTCTGGCCGCAACAGCTACCTGACATGAACAGTGACTTGCAGGAGTTGTCCCGGCCGCTCCTGGACACCAAATCTCGAACCGTTGAAGTTGTTGGAACCGTGGAGGAACCCTCTTTGCAGGAAAATTGGTGGGGAAGCCGTATGATGTCGGGACGGACTGGGGGACACCGATGAGTGGTAGCTGGTCGCTGCAGGTTGTGGGAGGCAGACCCGTCTAGTCGAGGAAGAAGAGCGAGAACTCTGGCATCCGGATGCTGATCGTGATTCCGCTTCCTGATCCTGGAAGAGGACAGGATGTGGAGGAACTTTGTTGAAGAACTCTCGGTCTGAATCCTCCGCCGTTTGTCGTGGTACGGCTTCAAATCAGGTTCAGGAACTTGGCAGGGGAAGTCCAGCGCAGTCGGGTGAGAACGGCTCTCCCAGGCAGCCCCGAACTCGGAATGAGATGAGGTCACCTCGCCTGCGAAGCCAACTGGTCGACCTTTCCAGCAATGTATGGTACGTCTTCAGAGGTCTCTGTATGACTCCGTGACAGCTTCTACAAGATGACCCTTCCTCTGCCACCTGCAGACTGATCAAAGGGGGGAGAGGGGTGGAAGAACTTGGTAGGCCAAAGGAAGAACAATGGGAAGGGGGGTTGGGGGGCTGCGACCTAGGAAGGTGAAGGGGCTGGGAATGAATGGGTGCAGTCCCCAAAGGGAGGAAAATTCAAATTTTAGCTTGGGAGGGGTGAAGGGGGTGCTTAGGGAAGTGAGGGGGTGTATGGGGAATGCCAAGGGGTGCCTTGGAAGAGGGAGGGATTAAATGGGAGAGTTAATGTGGCCTTGGGAGGTGAAAGGGTGGGTGATGTGGCAAGGTGAGGTGGCAAGGTGAAGAGAGAGAGGATGGTGCGAATTTGGGAGAGAGAGGGGGAGGAGAGAGAGAGGGCCGCCCCCTTTAGAGAGAGAGAGAAGAGGAGAGAGAGAGAGATAGCTAGAGAGAGAAGGAGAGGTGCACAAATGCTTTGGCAAATTCTTCAATTTTTCATTAGCTTCCACAAGAGGGGGTTGGGGTCCTATATATAGGGATCCCAACTTTGTACAAAAGCCCCTGAGGAAAGAGCCAATAACAGATAACCAAAAGCACAAAATGGGGCGCCCATGGGCCTGGCTCCTCTAAATGGGCCACAAAGCCAAACAAGCCCAATATGACGATCAACTTAGGTAACAAGCATGAGCACCTAGGACTTGACTCAAAATAAAGGTGAAAATACATCAAAGTGACTCAAGAAATATATGAAAATTACATAGCCAGACTCAGAAATTTAAGACGAACATAATGGCGAGCATCGGGACCCTTGGAGAAATGGGAAGTGGCAAGCGATGTCCCCATCAGTGTGTTTGACTGTGGTATTGAGTGTCCTTTGATATTGTTATTCCGTAATTGCTCATTGTCCATCTGAAGAAGGAGAGATTTAATTAGTTGTTCAGGTTATCTAGTTTTGTCTAGATAGCGAACTAGATTTTTATTTGAGCGAAATTTTTAAAGGGTTGATTCATTCACCCCCCTCTGAATCCACCGCACCGAACCCAACATTTCCCTCTTCTTTTGCATGTTCATAAGTTCTTTGGATTATTGATACTACTTTGTGAAAGGGCTAATCTGGGTTATTTTTCTTGTGCTCTAAACTCTTTTGCAGGTTTATAGATTCCCTAGCGTGAGGCCCAAGCTCTCTGGTCGGCTGGAAAGCTTGGAGATCAAAAGATTCCCAATCTTATTCTGCAGAAGTTCTGACGATCTATCACAGGCGCATTAGAGTGTTGTAGCGGTCTATCGTGGGACCGTCACAGTGCTGTGACACACCATCCTTCGACCGTCACATCCCACAGAGATGCAGTTTCATGATTGTTTTCTCTCTCCCGTGGGCGGGTGCATCATCCTCCTATTCTTAGGTATTTATCAGGTCTTTGGCTTGTTTTTACCTTGGTGGCGATCACATCTTTTCTTAGTTTGGGCATTAGCTTTTCTCTCTCATCATATCTCTTCTTTACTTTTGCTTGTTCCGCCTCTACGGTGTGTTTTCCTTATTCCTTATTCCCCGCCCCGGTGTGTGTTTTTCTTTCCTTGCTTAGTTTAGTTTTGATTGAGATAGCATGCCCATGCTAGAGCTTATGTCGGTTGCCTAGGTTCATGATTCGCATGTTCATAGGTAGATTGATTTCATTACTTGGCTCATTATCTGCTCATAGTTGGCATGATAGCCCATCTTGCAAAAGAAGGGGCACATTAAAACCAATAGTTTTTTGGCGATCATGGTGGGACATCTAATGTCAATCATGCTTTGGATCTCTGATAAAACCTGCTTTCATTTGCTTACCTTGGTTGCCCGTGTGTTCCTCGGATTTTCCTTTTATCTCCTGTTGTTTCTGGTTCCCTGGCTCTTCTGACGGTCCTGCACCCCCGCGTTATAATATTCTGACGGTCTGGTCTTCGACCGTCACACTTCTCTGATGCAGGGGTTATAGACCGTCACACACTCCAGATAGGTACGCATCCCGAGGTGCATTTTATTTTCACAGTTTTTGCTGTGATCTTTGTGTTTGGATGCTATTTAGTCTCCTCCTTGGTTGATTCATATATTCATATCCTTGTGTGCATATTTGATTGCTAGATTCTAGGCTAGAATTCGCATGCACCCCGGTGCACATAGGTTCATGCATATTTCCATATATTAGATTGCATTCTCCTACCTTGGTGTGTGGACCTCTCGTCTCCATATTCCTTGGAGCCGACCAGGAAATCACATCAGGGACCTCCATAAGTCCCTGTGAGCCGTGGATTCCCACACGGACACTGGGCCGGTTGTACCTCTTCTACCCCTTGTCTAGGATTGCATAGGTGAAGGAGTGATTACATGTAGAGTCAACCAAGCCACACATCCTTTCCTATTAGAAACCTACTTGTGGAGAGCACATCCTAATCAAATCACTAAGGTTCTAAAGGAAGAAATCATAAAAATCTTGTTGCATCATCTAAGTAACTTGGTTGAATTTGAGTGTTGTCATCTCGTTTTCACTTGCATCTTTGTCAAAGTTATCTAAGCTTGATCACTCATTGTGTGTTTGTTATGTGTTGTTTGCTGTTTTGTTCAAGGTTTTCCATTGCATGTGGAGTTGTCTTCGTCTATTAGAGTCACCTCCTAGGGTCAATTCTGTCTCCAAGTTCTACTCCAATCCGCTCTTCGAACCCATCATGGCTTCTTTCAATCCTCCCCGTTCCCAAGAGGAGTCTCTCCCTCAAGGGCTTCTTGAAAACTCTTCTAGGGTTATCTCATTCACTTCTGGAGAGGGGTCTGCCCCTCTTCCGTCCTCCGTCCCTATGGAGGGCGGCCAAACCACTCCTTCCTTCTCTTCTCCTTCTGCTAGCTCCATTCTCCAAATGATGGCTCAGTTGGATCCGGCCCAACTCCAGGCTATTTACCAGGCCATGCAGGGGTCCAATGCCCCATCTCCTACGATTGTGCAAGGCCAATCGAATCTTTCCATCGATCAGTCTAGAGTTGATGGGACCTCCATCGAACCCACTCCAATTGATCTCACTCCGGTCCAACCTCGGACCATCACATTTGCTGGCATGGAAACGGGCCAATCTTCTGCTTCGGCCCAACAATTTTCTGACAAGGGAAAGTCTATTCTCCCTTCGTTCATTCAGGCGGATCATCACATATCCGGCCCATCGGTGCCACAAGTCCTCGTTGGCCCTTCAGACTTCTTGCGCCCTCAGCAAGTGGTTGCCCAAGTCCATTCTAGTTTGGGTCAGTCTCCGGCCCAATATCCTTCTTATGGGCTTCCCACTTTATCCGCCTACCCTTCTGGGCTTCCACCTCCAACAACAGTTTACCCTTCCGCTCCTCAATTTCAACCTTCGTCTTTCACTACCCCTGCTCCATCTAGGGAACAGGAACTCCTTGACAAATGGGCCGCCATGCAGTAGCAACTTGACTTCCTTCAGAAGCGGGTTGGCCCTCAATCTTTGGCAGACGTTCCAGTCCCCAGCTTCCAGAATATCCGATTCCCTCCACAATCCGAGCTCCCCAACTACAGGAAATATGATGGGAACAGCAATCCCTTTATTCATGTAAGGGACTTTTTATACGAATCGGCTCAATTTCAGTATGATGATCACCTTATGGCGTACCTGTTCCGCCGATCGCTAGACGGAGTTGCACTAGAGTGGTTCTACTCTCTACCATTAGAGGATGCTAAAAGTTTCAAGACAGTAAAAGACAAGTTCATCCAGCGGTTCCAAGACAGGGTCGGCCCGGAATATTCATTTACCGACTTGGTGGCCGAAAAGATGAAGCCAGATGAGGAGTTTGCAACTTACGCTGATAGATGGAGACAGATGGCCGCCAGGGTGCCAGGCCACATTTCGGAGGAAGAGAAGGTCAAGTTACTCATCTCCAATGCTACTCCGACCTTCCGAAACATTCTGGCCATGAATGATATAGCCAACATGCACCAACTCTATAGCCAGGCGCGATTCATTCAAACACAGTTCAAGGACTCCCCCATCCACTCGCTCTTTGAGAACCAAAAGCCAAAATACCACAAGAAACCTTAAGGGCCTGTCACCGAGGGGGTTCAGACCAATGAACAAGTTCAAGCCGTTAACTTCCCTTTCCAAGCCGTACCTTTCCGCTTCCTGCAAAACCCCCGCACTCCGCAAAACTCCCCTCCACAAAACTTCCCAGCCATTCCACAAAATCCTCCGCCTACCTTTGCCACTCCACAGAATACCTTTACCGCTCCACAACAACCTCCACAGCCTTCGCAATACCATAATGTCCCTCCACCCAACGGCTACAACAACAACAACAAGCGCCCGGCTCCTAAAAGAGCACAGTACCCACCCCTGCCAGAAACCCTCACGGATATCTTTTTCGCTCTCATGTCAGTTAGTGCTATACAACTCCCTCCGAACGGCCCAACTGGAACCCGACCATTGATCAGATGAAGTATTGTATGTTCCACAGGCAGCCAGGACATACTATTGAAGGGTGTTTTCAGTTCAGGGATTTGGTCTATGACCTCCATGAAGGACAAAGGATTGATTGGGCCGAAATGCATAGGGCCATTACAGAAATTAAAGAGAAAAGAAGGCATCCGCCGAGGCAGCAAGTGCAGCAACAACATGCACCACAGCCGCAGCAGCAGCCGCAACAGCAACCGCAGCCGGTTCAAGACTTGGGGATCCACCAAAACCCGATGCCAAACCATCCACCCGCTCCGTAGCCTCAGCCGCCAGTGCCGGCTCAGGTCAATGTTGTCCAACCCCCAGCTCCTAACGCCGGGTGGTCCTTTGACGACGATAGCTCCACGCCACAGGTCATGACCCTTCACCACAACCACCTTAATTCCCCCACTTCCTCCATCCTCATACCTACGCACCAAACCCCTTCTCCACTTGTTCTCCCATAGACCCCCGTAAATACGTCATCACCTGCACCTCCATCACGCCCGCCATTGCTCACTCCCGCTTCCATCACTACCCCTCCGCTCACCTTTTAACCCGCTATCACCGTACCTCCATCTAACGGCTCATTACGCCTCCGCCTACTTTTGTATCCCCACTTCCGCTCACACCTGCTACCACCAACCCCTCACCCATCATCCTTTCCACCACATCCTCATCCGCACCACTCATCCAACCCACCGGGCCTACTAAATCCCTTATCTTGAGCCCATCTGAGGCCGCGGCAGCCTATAACTTCGCCCTGCGGAGCGGGCGCATGTTTCACTACAATTATCCTTCAACCTCTAACCCCCAGTCTTCCCAACTGGTTGCTGAGCAGGAAGAAGCCGAGCCGTTACCAGGAACCCAATACGATCTGTTGCATCACTTGGATTGGGTTCCCGTTAAGATATCCGTACTGGAGCTTATCATAAGATCTACCCTTCACCAAGATGCTCTCAGAAGCTTCCTTCAAAAGGTGATAGTCAGTGAAGACGTGGCAGCCGATAGTTTACCTACGGCATTGGCAACTATTTCTAAAGGACCAGCTATAACCTTCTCTGAAACCGAGCTAGCACCTCCAGAAGCTCGGCAAATGCCGCTTTGCATTACCATTATCTTGAATAAAATCAGCATCGATGTGGCATTAGTTGATACTGGGGCATATATCAATGTGTGCCTGCTCAACACTCTCAGAGCCTACAATCTGTCAGAAGAGCTTCTACGCCCGACCCCCACTACTATAGCTACTTATGATAATTCTCGGAGGGCATGTCACGGGATTATTACTATTCAAGCTGAGCTTGGGCCTCTCACCATGCCCATTGAATTCTATGTGCTGGACATCGACCCCATGTTCAAAGCTATCTTGGGTCATCCGTGGATCGACACTATCAGTGACGTGCCCTCCACTGCACACCAATGTCTCAAGTTCCCTTTTCAAGGGAGGGTGGTTAAAGTAAAAAGCTCATCCACGGTCCAGTCAGTCAAAGTTATTTCAGAGAAGATTCTGCCCACATTATGGCCCAGCAGCTGGCCCGTTATTTCTATACTAGATCTGGATTTTTCTTGGGCTTATACGCCATGCAAGCCCGCCACTACACCCGTCAATATCAAAGTGAAACCCAGATCCGAGATTCTAAGGGTTGGGATATCATATTAAAGCTGGGTTATCAATCGGGGAGAGGCCTCGGTGCGCAGTTACAAGGGCAAACTAAGCTAGTACCCAAAGGAAGAAAGATGAGCAGGCGTGGTCTCGGTTACCGAGAGTCCGCATTATAAGTTTTGGGTGATTCAAGGCCACTTACATGGGACTATCGTCAACACTTTGTTAAAGGTCTCTTTAGCCAGGCACCCTAAATTCACAGCTAGCACAGTCGGAAAAGAAAGATACATCTTGCACAATCGCCAGTCCACCTCTGCTACCAAAAGGGCCTATTGATGATATGTCATATTTCAGTCAATCTTTTGCCAGAATGTTCAGCGAACCAGATGGCCATGGTCAGAGGATGAATCAAGAAACCCGGCTTGTTCAGTGGAGGCCGAAGAAACCAATTAGCTATTTGCAAGAAAAGGGGAGCTCACCCGTTACCATTTCTTGGTCTCCCTTGCGCCTCGCATCTCTCTTTCAACAATTGGAGTCCATACCCCATTCACCCCCGATCATGGTCAATCCGTATTTCATGGAAAGACCACTTGAAATCTTGTTTGTCCCATGTGCATGTGGGCACTGCCCACCCATTGATCTATCAACTCTATTCACTCCTCCTTCCTCCACCACCCCACTCCACGAGATGTGGTTTCGATCCTCTGATCCATTCTTCGATTGCATCTTCCCCGAGTTGCTCCCCATGCAACTTGGTCCTCCTCCATCCTGCTGTATGATCTCCACTGATCTCCAAAAAAAATGTCAAATTTGAAACATAGATTTTGGTGGAAGATTACGCTATCTTGTCTCCATCCTTCTCCCAGGGGCACGAGTCCCCTGCTCCTTCCTTTCCACTAGATTTCCTTTCTCCTAGGTTAGGCGTAGGGTCCGTCGAGTCTAGGGAAGTAGAGTCAGTTAGAACTAGAGAAGTAGGGTCCTATTCTACGTCGTCTAATCCTTCCAAGCTTGAGCCACGCTCGCTTACGCGTCCTTCCAAATCCATTCCTGATAGGTTCTTGCAGGATCTGGCTCAGCGATGTCATGCTCTTTTGAAATGTCCAGAGTTCGTCGCTACGGCAATCGTGATAGAAGACGAAGAGGAAATAGAAGGGGTGTAGAGCGATGACGGACTCGGTGTTTATGAAGTCTTGGATGAGAAAGACCTGATTGAGGATGAGGACGGCAACGTAGATGACACTGCCGATCTGTATGCGCAAGGATTAAAGAGATTCGACGAGCCATCGTCGGCAGTGGATGAACCTACCAAGGAAATAAATTTAGGAACTGAAGAAGACCCAAGGCCCATCATTATTGCCGCTAATCTCCCTCCGCAAGTGGAAGAAGGTCTAGTCAAGGTTCTAAGGGAGTATAGTGATTCTTTTGCCTGGTCTTACGAGGACATGCCGGGACTTGACCCCTCTTTAGTGGAACACCGACTCGTACTTAAACCAGGGGCAACACCCGTAAAATAGAGGTCGAGAAGATTTCACCCCCACATGGCCTTAAGGATCAAAGAAGAAGTTGACAAATTATACAAGGCCAGGTTCATTAGAGTTGTTCTATATCCCCAGTGGGTGGCGAACATAGTCCCTGTTATCAATAAGGATGGAAAGGTGCGTATTTGCATCGATTTTAGGGATCTTAATAAAGCATGTCCCAAAGATGATTTCTCGCTGCCTCATATAGACGTCCTGGTCGATAACACTGCCGGGTACGAAGCTTTGTCATTCATGGACGGTTACTCAGGTTATAATCAGATTTGTCTCACTCCAGAGGATCAAGAGAAAACTTCCTTCACCAGGCCCTGGGGCACATACTGCTACGTGGTTATGCCGTTCGGTCTGAAGAACGCAGGTGCCACCTATCAGAGGGCAATGATGGCCATTTTCCACGACATGATGCATATCTATATGGAAGCCTACGTGGATGACATTTTGGTGAAATCAAGAACCAAGGAAGAACACCCCTCTATCCTGGCTAAGGTGCTGCAGAGAGCTAGGGAGTACAAGCTGAAAATGAATCCAAAGAAGTGTGTTTTTGGAGTCTCTTCACGGAAGTTTCTAGGCTTTATAGTTAGCAAACGGGGGATTCAGATTGACCCTAATAAAGTAAAGGCCATCATGGACATGCCTCCGCCAAAGAACATTACGGAACTTCGAGGACTAATTGGTAGATTGCAATTCATCAGAAGGTTCATATCCCAACATTCTAAGAGGTGCCGCCCGTTTTATGAATTGCTAAAGGCGGGAGTCAAATTTGAATGGAATCAAGATTGTCAAAAGGCCTATGAGGACCTAAAGGAATATCTATCCAATCCCCCGGTTTTGCAACCTCCTGTCCCTGGGAAACCCCTAATCCTATACATCTCGGTCATTGAGGACTCCCTAGGGGCGGTCTTAGCACAAGTAGACGATGAAGGAAAAGAGCAGGCAGCTTATTACCTCTCCAGGTTATTCAACCCAGCTGAGGCTAAATACACCGCTATGGAGAAGACTTGTGCCGCCTTAGTGTGGGTAGCTCAGAAGCTTAAACACTATTTCCTTGCCCACCCAGTTAGGCTGATCTCTAGAATGGACCCGATCCGCTATCTCTTAGAAAAACCCGTCCTCTCTAGTAGGTTAGCTCGTTGGCAAAGTTTTCTCTCTCAGTTTGATATCACGTTCGTCGTTCAGAAGGCAGTCAAAGGATATGCCATCACTGAGCATCTTGCCCATCTCCCGATTCCCTGCACTGACTCTATTCAGAATGACTTCCCTGATGAGCATCTCTCAGTTCTCACTCATCATCCCTTCTGGTCTCTGCACTTTGATGGTGCACTCAATTCTCAGGGCCGAGGGATAGGCGCTGTTCTGCTCACTCTGGAAGGAGTGACGATTCCTTTTGCTTATCAACTTCAATTTCCTGCTACCAACAATATCACCGAGTATGAGGCTTTCCTAGCTGGATTGAAGCACGCCTACCTTCTAGGCACGCGTTACATGAATATCGTAGGGGACTTCCAGCTCGTCCTGCTGCAAGTTCTATCCACTTACCGCACCCGTGACCCTAAGCTCAAACCATATCAAGATTTGGTCACGCTCCTCGCTAGGCAATTCCGCAAGCTGATCTACATCCATACTCCCCGGTCTCAGAACATTCTAGCCGATGCTTTAGCATCCCTCGCTTCCTTTCTATCTTTCCCTCTCAGTCGGAGTACTGAGACTATCATCGTTCAGAGATTGGACGCACCCTCTCTTCAGGATCCTTGGTATGTCAACCTTAGGAAGACTGTGGAGGCGAGTGCTGAGAAGGAAGAGCTTAAGGAAGTATCTTTGATAGAATTAGAAGAGATCTTGGGGGAAGAAGAATTGCCCTGGTATCATGAGATTGAGTTGTTTTGCAAAGATGGATCGTTCCCGGAAGGGGCAAATGCTGAGTAGCGCAAGTCAATAAGAAGAGCCGCCTCAAGGTATATTATCATTGCTGGAGAACTATATAGGCGCGCTACTAATGGAATGCTCATGAGATGCTTAGACGATGATGAAGCTTGGAAGGTGGCCGAAGCAGCCCATTCTAGTGAGTGTGGAGGTCATGTTAATGGCCAAGAAGATCCTTAGCCAGGGCTATTATTGGCCCACTTTAGAGGAAGATTGCTCCCTCTATGTCCGGAGGTGTCTTAAATGCCAACTCCATGCTGATAAAATTCATGCTCCAGCTTCATCCTTACATCCTCTTTTTGCTCCTTGGCCGTTCTCTATGTGGGCTTTCGACATTGTCGGCCCGCTCGGTGATCCCAATTCTCAGATCAAGCAAAAATACTTCATCCTTACCACCACTAAGTACTTCACCAAATGGGCCGAAGCCGAGGCGTACGCAGAGATCAAAGCTACCACGGTGTGCCGCTTCATCATGAAGAACATTATCTCGCGGTTCGGAGTGCCAAGCAGCATCGTCACCGACAACGGACCCCAGTTCATCTCTCAAGAGCTCAAGGACCTATGTAAGAAGTTCAATATCACATTACATCATTCGTCTCCATATTACCCACAAGGTAACGGTCAAGCCGAGGCCACTAATAAAACACTTCTCAAAATCATAAAGAAAATATGGGAATCTCATAAATTTTTTGATTGGCCAGAAAGATTAGTAGAGGCTCTATGGGCTTACCGCACCTCCGTTCGTACTCCCACGGGACAAACTCCCTATGCTCTCACCTATGGGATGGAGGCGGTGCTCCCATATGAGATCTTAATTTCTTCCCTAAGGGTATAGCTCGATAAGGAACTTAATCTTGATGAACGTCGAGAGGCGTTGCTCGTCCAGTTGGAACTCTTAGACGAGAAGAGGATGAATGCGGCCGATCACGTATCCGTTTATCAAAAGAGAGTTTCGCGTTATTTTCAAAAGAAGGTAATCGAGCGCAAATTTCAAAAAGGTGATATGGTTTTGAAACGCAAATTTATTCGGTCTGCAGGTCCTAGGTCTAAATTGCAACCTAACTGGGAAGGGCCGTTCGTTGTCAAAGAAGCTTATCCAGGGAATGCTTATCGCTTGGTAAACGTAGAAGGTGAGGAGCTCGCTCACGCTTGGAATGGGTTGTATCTTAAGCATTTCTTTCCTTAAAGTCTAACCATGTGCCACCCCAGCAACAAGGTGTCTTTTTCCGTTCGCCATAAAAGAGGACCCCGAGTGTGGCAATCACACACTACACGACATCCCTGGTCAGGATTCCCACTTTGTAGACGTCGTTTCTCCCTGTCCATGCTTTCGGGGAAAGTCGAAGTCCCTGTCCGTTTCCTTCTTCGGCTGAATCCAAGGGCAAGAGGTGAATAAGGAGGCGATGACCAATCTAGGCACCCTAACAAGAGGAGGTCTCAAACAGGGGCAGTCCGTTAAGACCTTACACCACAGAAATCAAGAAGAAAAGAGCAAAGCAAAGAAGCGATCTTTGTGACAAAAAAACAAAAGTTTATTTCAAAAGTCTATCAAATCATAGTTCCAAAGCTCCAGAAAGGCAAGAAAGAGAAAAACTAGGCATGGAAAGTGTGGCAGTACAGTTTCTCCACGGGACGCATGAGCCAGGTCGTATGAGTTCCTAGAGTGGACAAAGGTTCGATGACGGACACAAAGCCCCGGCACAACAGACCAAGTCTCTAATGGGCTGTCTAGAAAGGGACTCAAGCCCTAACAACTTCTATAACTGGCCTAAGCTTACCCCCGTGTTCTATTTTTTCATTTTTAGGACTGAGACAAGTACCCGGGGTATGACCCTGGTAGAAGCACCGTCATGTGACTCAAGTCTTGGCCAGGGGTTGTCACCTGTATTTGCACGCCAACCTTGGGAACTCTTAATGATATGAGAAGGACCCATGTGGTTAGGGGAGGCGCTGGTTTTCAAAATCAAAAAAAATCCAAAAAAAATCACATATTTCAAAAATCCAAAAAAATCACATATTTTCAAGGTCCAAAAAAATCACATATTTCCAAAATCCAAAAAAAATCATATATTCCAAAATTCAAAAAACATCAGATATTTTCAAAATTTCATAAAAATCCAGATATTCTTCAAAATCCAAAAATTTTCATCATATGCATCACACGCATTGCATTATTTCCATTACGTTTTCCGCCTATTTAATAAGGCTCCACCCCTTGACCAAATATCAAGAATTGGTCATTCTCTAACTTGCATTAAGGCAAGGGGTTGAGTCTAAGAACGGATCTGACTGGTTTGTTGTTTAAGTGTGTGCAAAATGCAGGTTCAAACCTAGGACTGAAGATTCACAAATTTCCAGGTCCAGGTCTGTAACGCACCAGTATCAGACCGTCACATCCTGTAACGGTCACCCATTCGACCGTCACATTCTCCAGAAGGATTGGCACTCATTTCCTCTCAGCAGGCTTTCTCTGACGCGTCTATGTTAGACCGTCACCTCACTATAACGGTCTGGCGTTAGACCGTTACAGTCTCCTGAGGATAGAACTCTCAGTCTATCCCACCTGACGGCTTTACGCAAGACCGTCAGACTCTTGTGACGGCCCTAAATAGGACCGTTACAGAGGCTCTATTTTCCAGAACACTCAAGCTAAGTCAAGCAGCAATCTCGTATCCATTCAACTAAGGCACTTTCCATGTCATTAAATTGAACTCAATAAAACATAAATTTGATTGATAAAACTTAAATTGTCAATTACATCATTCATGAAGAAAGCTCAAACTACATTCAATTTTCTATCCGCAAGAGGGCGGATCTTGCGTAATTCCTCCACATAGCTACGGCGTCCCTCGCCGTCTTCTTCCACCTCTTCTTGCCACGGGCGCACTTTGCTGACTTCCCACATGATCAGTGCGTTCCGAACTGCCCTCTCATCCTCCTCGGTCCCCATCTTCCTAGCTAGAAAGGGAGGGTTGTGTCATAGTGCATGAACTTCGGTTCGGGGTAGCCCAATTTGAAGATGGCACCGGTGCGGGTTGTAGATAACCATGGTAGTGTTCCCCACTAGCTGAAGATCAAGGCCTGGTCGCCGAGGTACTCTAAGCAAGGTGTTCCGAAGGACTCTTGGACGCATCATGAACTTCTCTATTAGCAAAGTGTTGAGGAATAGGCGCCATTCATCCCGCGTTTTCTTGTCCGCCGTCTTGCATTCAACCTGTGAAGAAAATCCAAAGGCACCTCCAATGAAGAATAAAGGGTGGCTCCCAAAGATCCGGCTGGTTGAAGTTATGTTCTCCTTGGGTTGGAACTTAATTCTTACGCCTATCCAACACTCGATGACTATCATGGAGCATTACAAAGGTCCTTCTAAGCAAGCGGAACTAAGTCCCTCGTAAAGGTATGAAAGGATTGCTTGAGATATGGACAAACCCCTCCACAACCCGCTGATGATGCTAAGGTTTTGGATATCTAAGAGGTGGTCGGTGGTTGTCAAAAGGAAGACTCCGCATAGGCAAACCGACACGGCTTTGGCAATTGCTTCGTATCTCTCCCACTTGTTCTTACAATGAGAGACTATCTATTGAGCCATGGGTATCAAGTGAATATGGTGTGGGCTGATCATGGTCCTCACGTCCTTTGGGTTGTGTATGAAATCACTTAGGATCAAGGATGGGTCAATAGGTTCGACCGTATGGCACACTAGATCTTCATCCCCCACTTTAGTCTTAGGAAGGGCTAGGTAGGTCTCTACCTCCTCCAATAGGACTGTGGCTTCAAAGGAAGGGAAAACGAAGGTATGTGTTTGTGGATGCCATAATTCTATAAGAGCTGAAATGCTTGCCCAATCTAAGGATAATTTCTGAAAGTTTTTGGCCAAAACAAATAAAGGTTGGAGGTGCCATGCCCTAAGGATGGTTAAGACTTCTAAAGGGAGTTCTTTGACCATGGGAGCCACCCACTTTAAGCTGGAGTAACACCTTGGACCAGGAAGAGGCTAGAAAGAAGGAAGAAGATGAAGAAGAGAGAATCATATATAAGAAGGAAGCGCAGAAATTGATTGATGAACTTTGTTGAAATCATTAGAACTTACCACATTTTGGGAACTTGAGCTAAGATGCTTGGGGATTGATGTCAGCCTTTGCAGATCCCCATGCTCCTTCCTGGCTGCTTTAGGCCCGATGTGAACCTTCTCCTCCATGCTTGTCGCTCCAAAGCTCCTCTTCATGGTGTTCCTTGCCCTTAATGAGTTTTTTTCAGCCCTTGAAGCAGAGAATTGAGGAAAGCTATGATTTTTGGGCTGGTTCCTAGGTTTAAAGGCCTGATTATGGCTCTAGAATGATAAGATCTGGGTTAGAAGACCTTATCTCGAGTCTAGGAGAGTTCTAGATAGGATTAAGGCATCATTGCTTCGAGTTTGGACTCTCACAGCACAATCTGTCTCGGAGTACGCTTTGTTCTCTGGCGGTCTATCGTAAGACCGTCAGATGCCTCTAACGCTCCACTCCTGGGCCGTTACATTTCCTGTTGCATGTCTTTTAGTTCAAACCTCGTTCTGTCATGTCTGATGGTCTGAGCTATGACCGTTACTTTCTCTGACGCTCCACTCCTGGGCCGTCACCTTCCTACTACACATTACTGGCTCATTTTTTTCATTATCATTTTTGACGGTCTGAATTATGGCCGTTACTTCAGTCTGGCGCTCCGTTCCTGGACCGTCACACTTTCTGCATCCTGCTTCAAATCCATCTTCGTTCTGTCATGTCTAACAGTCTGGCGTTTGACCGTCACCTCGTTCTAACGCTCCATTCCTGGACCGTCACATGTTTTGCTACCCTGTTTGAGGTCCACCCTCTGTCATTTCTCACAGCCTCTTCATGGTGCGTTACATTGGTCTGACGCGTCTTCTCTAGACCATCACGCTTTCTGCTATGGGTTTGGTTCTTCCCTTTCTGCCTGTGGTTTGACCTGCCGGTCTTACACTGTTCACACTTCATTCATTCATTCACATACATTTACACGTTCGCATTCAATCTCATTCTCACATCCATGCACACTCATTCACACATTCATCTACATAACACACAAAACATAAAAAGGAATTTCCATTTCGTTCCATTTATCATGAGTCATGTACAAGTAAGGGGTAATAAAGAAGAAAACAAGTCACTCAGCCGGTTTGTCCCCCGGGCCTTCACTGTCACCAGCACCCTCCTACCTCCTGGCTGGTGGTCCCATGGCACTATGCTCCTCGTCTCGGGGTTGTCACTGATCTGCCTCCTCGTTCCTCCAACGTCCGGAAGAACTAGCTAAATACTCGCCGACCGATCCGCTCGGTGCTGCACTCCGAATGCTCCCTACTGTCGCGCTTCGGGATCAACTCAGTCCCAGCCCACGACTGATCATCTGGACCGTCCGCTCCACGGCCCGCAGCTCAATCTTCATATCATGAATCTGAAGCCGTGCCGCCCGAGCCTCAGATCGGTATCTCTCAAGGTCCGCCGCCTGGGTAGCTGTCCGCTCTAGCTCCCCTCTCAGTCGGGCTACCTCTGCCCGCAGGTTCTCAGTCTCTCCCCGAGCTCGCTCTGCCTCAGCCACTGATGCGGTCAGCTCTCTTGCCTGCAGTTTGCATTGTGCATTGTCAGTGTGTTAAGCATTTAGTGCATAAACATAAACATTTTTTTAAGTCAAGCATTTAGTGTCTTACCCGCTCTACGAGGGTGGCCTCCGCCTCCTCGACCCGAGTGACTGCTCGAGCGAACTCGGCGTCTCGCTCAGCCCTGCCCCTGGCAGGCTGTGACGACGAGGACGGTGCGTCTTGTCCCGCTCTTTGGGCTCCTTCGGACCGCTGCATTTAGAAGTCAAAGTTAGTCACGTTCGCATCATAAACATAAGCATTTAAGTCTAAGGTTCTAGGGAATCTCACTAGGAGCTCCAAAGCGGTCCAGTACTCATCCCGTTGTTGGATGGTGGCGTGAAGGAGTCCCTCGAGCTCGGCTATGCGTCCTTGAGGGTCTAGCTGCATTTAGAAAGCATGAGCTAGAAGCATATAGCTTTAATTTAGACAAGGGTTAAGTTTAGAATTTCATACCGGTCGTCGGGTGCCTCTGAACACCTGGTCCCCATACCACTGCGAGTAGGCTTTGAGGTAAGCCTCGTCACTTTTTGCCCAATCCTTCACCGCCTGGCCTTTCTTGTTCCAATCATGCACGTAGTTGGCCTTTCGGGCGCACCAATCCACATTGCCACTAATACCCTGGGAAGACTTCCCCGGACGCTCGTCATTTCTGCGCGGGAACGTCACCTCTGCCTGATGGAGTCCCCGAGTCCTCAGGATCAGTCGGTAGTGTAGGGGCTCGATGACGTTGATGTAGTGCATCCATACATCTCGCCCGCTGTACGCCAGGGATGCCTTGACCCATGGCTGTCCCTCGTGGCCCTCGTCCCGGTATGGGGTCCATCTCACCTGAAAGTCATGTCAGTCCATTTAGAAGCATTCACAAGCAATCAAAACCCATCTAAAAGCATTTTTAAGGCATGTAGAAGCGTTTTAAGTTTAGAGCTTACTGTCATATGCGGGAATGAGTCTAGATCATCCTGGATCACCCGGGTCAATTTGCTGATCGACCCTGTGTCCCTCACTACTACCCATCGCCTCGTGATCGGGGTCCGCTCAGGATGTAGCTGTGTACCTCACCCAATCCGCGGGAGGTAGACGAAGCTCCAGATCTACATTTTAGGTCGAGTGTCAACATATCAGTTGCATTCATAAATTGCATTGCATAATCATATAAGAAGGCATTACCTGTAGGAAAGGCGAGAAGCCGCCCAGCATCGTCCGTCGGTCCGTGGTGCTGAGCGACTCGAAGATGAAGGCAAGCGCTGCCGCTCCCCATGCGTACTTCCCCACTCTGCCCAGATCCTCCCGCAAGGGCAGTAGTCTGCAACTGATTACATCAGCTCGAGTCAGAAAGAGCAGTTTCCTAAACAATAGCATTAGGAACTACCTCAGGACTCGATCTCCTTCCTGTCCAGCCTCCACCGCCACTCGTGGGCGTACTTGCTCAATCACCCTGTCTAGATGCTGCTCGGGTAGCTCACCGACCGCTATCGTTGCTCCTCTCAATCCCAGGCTGTCCTGCAGTCTCGATCTCGAAAGCTGGGATGATGTTTTCCCCGGCCTGATCAAGTCCAGCCCTAGCAACCCCTGGGCTAGCTCTCTGTAGTCACCGTATGTCCACCCAGTCACCGTTGCTCCGTGCACTCTCAATCCGGCGATCCTGGCCATGTCTTCCAGTGTTGGGATCATGTGACCCCAAGGGAAGAGGAAAGCTCGGCTGATCGGATCCCATCTCTCATGGAGCGCGTATGGGAGTGGAGTGTCCATTCTGATCACCTCGATGCTCAGCACTTCGGTGAAGCCCATTGCAGCCAATCTCTCCCTCTGGAACTCAGGCAATGCCTGGTACACTGCCCGGATCTACAGCCAAGAAATCCTCGTTCTTCTTTTCCCCTGCACATGTAGAGCATAAGTCAGTCATTTGCATCATAAATTCATTCCATTACATTAATATAATGAAAAATAAAAAATTGAGTAATTGAAAACCCCTATAAGTTGTCTTTGCCTCTGGTTACTCTGACGGCCCTGTGGTGGAGCGTCACAACACTCTAACGCAGCTGGGGTGGTGCGTCAGAGCTGTGACGGTCGCTGCAACGACCGTCACATTTCCTGCAAAGGGGCGTTCTCCCCTTTGGTTCCCTTGGCTTCCCAAAATGGCCAAATGGCCTACAATCATTCCTAATGGGTTCTCAGACCCATTTCTACCCCCCATTCATGCATACATGAACATAAAAATCAAAATTTGAAATTTTAGGGGTGGGCGGCCTACCTCATGGTCTTGTCCTCTTTTCCTCTTCTTCTCTGGGCTTATGGCTTCCTCTCCTTCATCGACGGCTTCATCTCCTTTTTCCTCGGCCGTAGGAGGGTCCTCCTCCGCCGTTTCTTCTACCGTCGCCACCGGAGGGCTCGCCGGCGGTGGACTTTCTTCTCGTTCTATCCGGCGTCGGAGGCGCTTGATCGCTTTCACCATCTTCCCTTTTTCCCTTGCCATGGGTGGCCGGGGGAGCTCGTCGCCGGTCATCTTCACCGGTGGGAGGGTTTGCTCGGTGGTTTTGTGGGTTTTGTGTTTTGGGCGATTGAGTGTTGAATGGAACGAATGATCGTTCGGGTTTGTTTTTTTTTTGAACGCTTAGGAAATGTGACGGTCTATCATAGGACCACCGCACTTCTCTGACGCGTCTGCATTGGACCGTTAGGTCATTTGAATGCTACATTGGGGGATGTGAACCGCCAGATTCTGACGGCCCAATGTTGATCCGTCAGAACTGTCTAACGCACCCTTGTTAGACCGTTACAACCTTCAGAATGTTTTGATGAATAATAATGCTCCAATTGATGTTGAATGATTGCATTTTTCGTGGCCTATCTTTTAATGCAATTCATGTTTACAAATGGTGATGCTTCTAACCTTTCTTCATTTCATGAGATCCCACAAGTCATCACGCCTCGCCTTTCGTCGGGCAGGTAAGTCAGGTACGGTATCCCGATTCCTTTATCCCTTATTGCATTACTATATGTTATTTATGACATATTATCTCGAGAACTGGCTGGTCATTCATGGGTTCTGGGATCTGATGTTCCCCTTAAACAAAAATGATGATGATCTAAGTGCAAATGTTTAATCGTTGGATAGGCCGTTAGGTTGGAAAAGTTTGGGGATGATGGTTCTGTCTTGCACGCCGTGGTTGCAGATAGTGTCCTGACCCTGGTTTCTCCGGTCTAGCAATATTATTCTCGAGTATCTTGTTATTTTATCTTTCTTTGCATTTGTTTTGATGATTTCTTTTTTTTTAGCCCAGCATGCATCATATGCATTTTTGAGCATTCATGAGCCTTCATTTGTCCGAGGTGTCTCAGTGATGGTGGACAACTATGTGTTCTTAATTCTGAGTAAGGAGAGTCATTCCACTCTGAGTTGGAAGGTTTCCTTCGATCTGCTCGCTTGATTTGGTTAGCTGAAGATTCCTATCTGGAGTTAGTTGATTGTCTCTTTCCTTTCTGTTGCTCCGGCGGCTAGCCGTGTTTTCCTTTCCTTAGTTGTTAGTTCCTCCAGACATGCGTCATTTGGTTGGCTATTTCCTTGTGAGTAGTTTGAGGTTTTCCAGAAAATTCCTGTTGCTTGTTGGTTGAGAATGGGTGTCGTTTGCCTTAACGCCTGCTTTTCAGTCCGCTCCGCTTCATTTCCGCTTCATCTTCATGTTCCATTTCGCTTTCGCTTCACCTCTGCTCGCTCCCCTGCAAAGATGATGTTAAGGAGGGGCATCTGTTGACACCCATTTTATGACTAATAAGTTGGGTCATATCCTTGTTCATTCTATATGATGCTCCGATTTATTCACTCTATTGTTGAGCCTTTTTGGTCTATTTGAGGTTTATTTCTTGAGTCGTGTCTCCTTGGTTGGGTATGGTTCCTTATCCCTTTCCGCTGGACGAGGCTTAGCACGCTCTCATTTTCATTTAAACACTATTGTCTCTAACGGTCCTTTGATGCGGTGTTACAGTCCTCTAACACATCTACTCTGGTGCGTTACATCCTTCCAGAGTCCTTAAGCTTGAGGCTTCCTTTCAAGCTTATCTTTTGCCTATCCGTTGAGTGTGACGGTCTATCGTGCGACCGTTACCTTATTGTATCGCATCTGCTCTAGACCGTTACATTCATCTAGAGTCCAACATTTGAAAAATTCCCCCTTTGATATTATCTTCTTAGAGGATAGAGTTGTGTGACGGTCCCTTCTTGGAGCGTTACATCACTGTGGCGGTCTATCGTGCAGCCGTTACATCCAACAGAGAGTCCTGCCGAGCCTGGCCTTTTCTCTGCTACTCCGTGATCGAACTAAGAGTTTGTTTCCTTGATTTCTCTCTCAATACGCATCCTAAGAACCTTCTGTTCGATTCTATGGACTCTTTGGAGTATTATCTTCAAGAGTTTGCTAAGAAACGTCCTCTTTTCTAGCTGGATTATCCTCAACTTGAACCTAGACTTTGAGGGCCTATAAATAGAACCCTTGACTTTGTGGCTTGGAGAGGAGAAATCTGGAGTTTGCATCGAAGTGCTGTCGCATCCTGGAGCTAGAGCCAACCAAGGAGAACTGCTTCCCACGTCCATCTGCTTCCAAAGTTCAAGGAGTATCGATTTCAAGGGTTTAATTCAGTCAAGTCATTATTCTTAGTGCTTTTCCCTCTTCTAAGCAATCATAGCATTATCCCTATCCATCTTTCACGTTCTTTCATCTATTGCATTCATTTAAAACATCTTCCCATCTTTTAAAATGCCCCAGAGAGGTTAAAAAAACCAATCTCCCCGGTATTTCCCTCTCCTTTTGCATGTTCATAAGTTCTTTGGATTATTGATACTACTTTGTGAAAGGGCTAATCTGGGTTATTTTTCTTGTGCTCTAAACTCTTTTGCAGGTTTATAGATTCCCTAGCGTGAGGCCCAAGCTCTCTGGTCGGCTGGAAAGCTTGGAGATCAAAAGATTCCCAATCTTATTCTGCAGAAGTTCTGACGATCTATCACAGGCGCATTAGAGTGTTGTAGCGGTCTATCGTGGGACCGTCACAGTGCTGTGACACACCATCCTTCGACCGTCACATCCCACAGAGATGCAGTTTCATGATTGTTTTCTCTCTCCCGTGGGCGGGTGCATCATCCTCCTATTCTTAGGTATTTATCAGGTCTTTGGCTTATTTTTACCTTGGTGGCGATCACATCTTTTCTTAGTTTGGGCATTAGCTTTTCTCTCTCATCATATCTCTTCTTTACTTTTGCTTGTTCCGCCTCTACGGTGTGTTTTCCTTATTCCTTATTCCCCGCCCCGGTGTGTGTTTTTCTTTCCTTGCTTAGTTTAGTTTTGATTGAGATAGCATGCCCATGCTAGAGCTTATGTCGGTTGCCTAGGTTCATGATTCACATGTTCATAGGTAGATTGATTTCATTACTTGGCTCATTATCTGCTCATAGTTGGCATCATAGCCCATCTTGCAAAAGAAGGGGCACATTAAAAGCAACAAGGAGATGTGGGATAAATTGGAGGTTATATACGAAGGGACATCCAAAGTGAGAGAGACTAAAGCCAACATGCTAGTCTCTGAATATGAGGCGTTTAGGATGAGGCCGCATGAGACTATCACAGAGATGTATCTCACCTCATGATTATCACCAATGGACTCAAGAGTTTTGAGAAAGTGTACTCCAAATATGAGCTGGTGAGAAAGATTTTGCGTTCCCTAACTCCGATCTGGCACACAAAGGCGACCGTTATTGAGGAGTCCAGGGATTTAAAGACCACCAAGGTTGATGAGTTAATTGGTTCACTCATGACATATGAGATGAACTTGCCAAAGACAGATGAGCTGGAGAAGAAGAAGAGACCCATTGCATTGAAGGCCAACTCCTGTAAAAGTGGGTCATCCAGCGACCACAGCTCCTCAAGGTCAGAGATTGAAGGTGATCAGCTTGCTATGCTAGCTCGTCAGTTCAAGAGGTTTCTCAGAAAAGAGGGAGGATGCCTTGGAAGAAGACAACATAATGACAGAAGATAGACAAGGTATAAAACTAACCCTGCCAAGAGGACTGACACAACTGTTTGCTATCATTGTAGGAAGGCATGCCACATGATGGTAGAATGCCCGGAGCTCCAAAAACTGAAAGAAAAAGCAAATAAGAAAAACACGAAAGGCAAAGCTATGATAAGCACTTGGAGCGATGAGGATGAGGGCAATTTCTGCTGCACTTCGGAGAGTGAAGGAGAAGGAAGTCAAGTATGCCTGATGGCCAGGGACTGCGACAGAGAAGAAGAAAATGATGAGATAACATCTCCCTTCGAAAATTACACTCTTACTGATTGGAAAGATGCTTACGGTGAATTGTTAGATAAAGTAGATGATGTTAGAAAAGAAAAAAGACAGTTAAAAAGAAAAGTTAATTCACTTGTTAATGATACTACCATGTCTGACAGAATTGCATATCTTGAAACAGAAAATAACTCTCTAAAACAATCTGCTATCGAATTTGATGAGATAAAATCTGTTTTAATTGATGCTAGGAAGGAGAGTGATATGCTGAAAAATGTGATTGATGACTTAAAGCTGAAATTACAAAATTATGAAAATAAAATGAAAATTGTTAATGAAAAGTATGAAGCTGTTCTGAGTGTTAATGTTGAAGTGAAGAAATCAATAGAAAATCTTGAGAAAGAAAATGAAGATAAATAGAAAACCCTTGAGAGCATGACCCAAGGTACAGAAAACTTAAATGCTCTTTTGGGAACACAAGTGAATTTCGAAAAAGAGGGTCTTGGTTTTAATCCCACTACAAAAAGGAGCTTTGAATTTAAAACTGGTTCATTTTTAGCAGAAAAGGGAAAGAACACCCCTCTCATTAAGTTGAGCAGTGAAAATAATGCTAACATTTTTTTTGTAAAACTACTAATCAGAAAAAGCTCAGTGGTCAGGACAAGGACAAACAAAAGGTGAATGTGTCCAGCAATTCACGCACACACAAGTTTACACCTCAGGGCAAACACCAGAATAGGGGTAAAACTTTTGCAACATCAAAACCCCAGAACAACTCAAATAGGTCTCCACAGAAAAACAACTGGAAGACACAACCCACTTGCATGCATATTCCAGGTGGACATACAAATGTCAGAGATCAGAGACTAACAGAAGTCATCCCAGAGCTTAGACCTATCATAAATACCATTATGCTCAGCCATATCAGTTTAGTAGGTCTGGGAGGGATAGAGTTTATGGAAGGTCTGCATACCACTCAAATCCTACTCAGAACTATAGACCTCAGGATAGAAATTGGTTCGGGCAATCCAGGACATGGAATCCAATGAAACACACTTCATATGGTCAGCATAGGACTAACTCAAGGTATGCCTCACCAGCTGTTTTCCACACTATGAATGACAACAAACAGAAAATAAACAAATCCACAAAGCAATCTGTTCCAAAACAAATGTGGATACCTAAATGTTTGCTATCCTATTTTGATGATTCATCTGTTGTTTTGGGGCCCAAATAGTTTTGGGTACCCTCCTTGGCCATTTCTCAAACTAAATACTGATGGAGCTAGCAATGGTACAGGTGCCTCTGGTGGGGGTGGTATTGTTAGAGATACTAAAGGTGATATAATCATTACTTTTTCTCACTTTTATAGGGCTTGTAATAGCTTGGTTGCCGAGGCCGGAGCTCTGCTAGACGGTATCAAATATCTGCTCACTACTTGCTCCAAACCGGCATTGATTGAATGTGATTCTAACGTCCTTGTTCAGATTGTTACCAAACAGATCCAATGCCCTTGGATGATTCTCACCTATGTCAGAGAAATTTGGGAAGTCTTACCTCAGTGGGATTCCATCAGTCATATTTTCAGAGAAGCCAATGTTGTTGCTGATCTTTTAGCATCTCTAGCATGCAAAAATAAATGTAATCTTTTCTTTTCTTCTTTTGAGCTTCTCAAGAACATTAAGGGAGCAGCTCATCTAGACAAGCTAGGTATGCCTAGCATTCGTATCATGTAATTTGTTCCTGCTATTATTATCAATAAAATTAACCTCCTAGTGGTCTAATGGTTTAAGTGCATCTCTCATGGGGTGTACCTGCCATCTACCCCTAGGCAGGGTTTTTCAAAAAAAAAATAGTTTTGGGTTCCAAACTTTTCTACTTGATCCTTGATGCAGGTATGCCTGGCAGCCAAGCAAAATCTGTGGTACTTGGACAGTGGCTGCTCCAGGCATATGACGGGGGACATGGCCAAATTTTATATGCTAGTTGAAAAGAATGGAGGCCTTGTCACCTTTGGAGGCAATACTAAGGGTAAGATTGTCGGATCAGGTAAGGTAGGTAAGTGCTCTACCTGTTGTATTGATGAAGTTATGCTGGTAGAAGGTCTTGCATATAATTTGTTAATTATTATCCGGCTTTGTGATAAAGGTCATAGGGTAGTTTTTGACTCTACTAGTTGCAACATTTATGAGCCTAATTCTGATAATGTTAAATTTTCTGGTAAAAAAGTCAATAACATTTACCTAGTTGACCTAGATGACGTAGCACATTCAAACCTGTGCCTTACTGCTAACAAGGATGACCTAGCCTATCTTTGGCATTATAGACTAGGTCATGCTAGTTATACAGTGCTACACAAACTTAATAAGCATTCCATGGTCAGAGGACTTCCTGAAATATCGTTTAAAATTGATAATGTTGTATGTGAGGCATGCACTCAATCCAAACAGACTAGGAAATCATTCAAGTCTCGAACAGAAAACCTATCTTCTAAACCATATGAGCTGATTCACATAGATCTCTTTGGACCCACTAGATCAGGTAGTTTATCTAATAGAAGATATTGTTTTGTATTAATTGATGATTTCTCTAGGTTTACTTGGGTGTTTTTCCTCACACACAAAAATGAAGCATTTAATGAATTTCAGGAGTTCTATTTAAAAATAAAATAGAATAATGACAATTCTATTCAGAATATCTTGTCTGATCATGGTGGTGAGTTTGATAACTCACAGTTCGATGACTTCTGTAGGGACAATGGCATAACTCACAGGTTCTCCTCTCCAAGGACTCTAGAGCAAAATGTAGTAGTAGAGAGGAGGAACCGGACCCTTGTGGAGATGGCTCGAACATTGCTGGTGGAAGGTAACCTACCAAGGAAATTTTGGGTTGAGGTAGTCAACACTGCATGCCATGTAGTCAACAGAGCCATGGTTAGGTCATTTACCCAGAAAACTCCTTATGAAATTCTCAAGGGGAAGAAACCTTCACTAGCTTATTTCAAGGTCTTTGGTTGTAAGTGTTTTGTGCATGTCAATGCTAAAAGAGATCTTGATAAACTTGAACCTAAAAGTGATCCCGAAATCTTTCTAGGATATTCAGAAACATCTAGAGCCTATAGGGTATACAATTTAAATTCTAAGACAGTAGAAGAATCTCCACATGTGGTCTTTGATGAAACAATGACTAAGCTTGAAAATGACTTGTGCATGGAACAGAATAATGGAGAAATTTTGAAAGATGAAAATTCTGCAGATCAATCTGAAGATAATGATGTAGAGAGCCTGGTTCTCAGGGGGAGGTAAATGAGGTTCAAGGTAATCAAGTTATCAATGTCAGATTTATTAGAGATCATCCTATAGATAATATAATTGGAAATTTACATGAACCCCCTAGGACCATATCTTATCTCAGAGCTCAGAATGAGTTAAACTCTTTTGCATTAGTATCGCGGATAGAACCCAAAAACATAAACAGTGCTCTTAGTGACGTGCATTGGATCAATGCCATGCACGAGGAATTAAATCAATTTTATAGGAACAAGGTATGGCACCTAGTTCCATCTCCTGTTCATGGGACTGTCATTGGGACTAAATGGGTTTTCAGGAATAAAACCGATGAGCAGGGCAATGTTGTTAGGAATAAGGCCAGATTGGTAGCTCAGGGGTACAATCAAGAATATGGTATTGACTTTGAAGAGTCATTTTCCCCTGTGGCTTGGTTAGAGGCTATTAGAATTCTGTTAGCATATGCATGTTCATTAGGAACCACCCTTCAGCAGATGGATGTGAAATCTGCATTTCTGAATGGAGAAATAAAAGCGGATGTCTTTGTAAGATAGCCTCCTGGTTTTGAATGTATAGACTTTCCTAATCATGTTTATAAATTGAATAAAGCTCTATATGGACTTAAACAAGCTCCCAGAGCTTGGTATGACATGCTCAGTAAATTTCTTTCAGACAAGAAGTTCACAAGAGGTGAGATTGACCAAACCTTGTTCACAAAGGTATGTCATCCAGATATTCTCATTGTACAAATATATGTGGATGATATAGTTTTTGGTTCAACTAACCCAACAATGTGTAAAGAATTTTCTGATCTAATGACACATGAGTTTGAAATGAGCTCCATGGGTGAGCTAAAATTATTTCTTGGACTACAGGTGACGCAGACCAAAGAATGAACTTTCATAACTCAGTCCAAGTATATAAGGGATCTACTGAAGAAGTTCAAATTGGAAAACCTCAAAGAGATAACAACACCAATGGGTACATCAACTAGCCTTGATGATGACCCAAAAGGTAAATTGGTTGACACCAAGTTGTATAGAGGTACGATTGGATCCCTTCTTTACCTTACTGCATCTAGACCTGATATATAGTTTGCTGTGTGTTTATGCGCCAGATTTCAGGCTAGTCCTAAAGAGTCACATCTTAGTGCTGTAAAGAGGATTTTTAGATATATGTCAGGCACCCTAGAACTAGGCCTTTGGTATCCTGCTAGGTGTGAGCTAGATCTAATAGCTTACACTGATGCAGATTATGCTAGGTGTCGGATTGATAGGAAAAGCACTAGTGGGTACTGCCAGTTCTTAGGTGGTTGTCTAGTGTCTTGGGTATCCAAGAAGCAACACACTGTTGCTCTATCCACTGCTGAGGCAGAATATGTCGCAGCAGGGAATTGTGCAACCCAGGTACTCTGGATCAAGCATCAACTCACTGATTATCAGATAAAATTGGGATGCATTCCAATTTTATGTGATAATACTAGTGCTATATGTTTGATTAAAAATCATGTTCATCACTCTAGGACTAAGCACATAGAAATTAAACACCATTTTATTAGAGATGAAGTAAGCAAGAATGAAATTGAACTGAATTTTGTTGAAACTAAAAAATAGATTGCTGACATATTTACTAAACCTTTAGGAAATGAAAGATTTAAATTCTTAAGAAGAGAATTAAGTTTATGTAAATTTCAGCATGATGAATAATCTTGATTTCATTCCTGATTAAATGTTCTGATTGGTCTTGAGTTGTATCAAATCTGCTTGCTAGTCTTATCATTGTCATAGATGAGTCATCTTGATTTCATAGGTATATCAAATGATATGTGGTGGAAGGACAGATTTTGTCTGTCTGAAAGCCCATACCATGTGTAGAGGACTATCCTCTGCCAGGTACCATGAATCAAGAGAGTCCATGCATTGCACTGCAATTCTTAAATGTTGGGTCTAGTGTCTTGTGGATAGTTATATCTGAATGCTTGAATAAAACATGCTTATAGATAGGGGGAGCTTCTGCTTAGAACAAGATTGCCTATCCATGCTACATTGTGTGTCAAGGGGGAGTATGGTGCAGTCTGTCTGGGTGTGGTCTGTTCAAGATATTCTGTCAATGTTCAGATCAGTGTGTTTGAAACTTCAAACCCCTATCATTTAAATTCTCTCTAGATACAGAAACCCTCATCACTTAGTCTCTTTTGGACTCAATTACATCAATTGTATCACGTGGTATCCATTCCCATCATTTGGTGTATTTTCCTTTCCTTGATATTCCCCAAGAGCTAATTTTATGTTTCAATTTCAATTCCCTCTTTCTGAATAGATGACAGTCTTGCAATCAGTTCATTATCTTAAGCAGGAACCATCATATGTCTTCTATAAGAATCATGTTTACTTCATGAATGAACTGTTGGTTTAATCTTCATAAACTATAGTGTTTAAAGACTGTATTAAGAAAATAGGGTGGTGGAAAACTGTTTATAGCTCTCAACCTCCTTCTCATGTTGTGACAGATAAGATCTTTACAGTATCTAAAAATGAAAGACTTAGTGAAATCTAGGTTGAGAAACTCAGATAGTGTATTGTTTTTAAACAAGTCACTTTGAAAAATTAAAAAGGGCAGCAAAAAAAAAATCATTAGTAAAAGAATTGATTAACTCAATTGGCAGAGCAATGATTGAACTGCACTGAGAAACTGAGTACTTCATCAATGAAATGGATACAAACTCATGTCATGAAGTGCTTCATGTTAACTCTGTTCACATGATCAAATCTGTAGAATTGGTTTCACTGAGGAGCTGGGGGTACTAGCGTCTGATAAACGTGTACCCTTATGCAAAAAGGTGTAATCATGACTGCTATTTTTGATCAGAGACAGATATGGTAGTCTATGCTTAGTAACTAGGGGTACTAGCGTCTAACCCACGTGTACCCTTAATGTCAAAGGTATAGAAGTTACTTGTCTATTCAATTAGCTCAGTGTTAAAATCAAAATTGAAAAAGTTTGCTGTAACCCTTGCACTTCTAGTTTCATTAAGTGTCAAATTGTTTAACTTCAATACATATCCTAGTTACTCCCATAGATATTCATTAGTTCTGAAATTAGTAGGATACGGTATTGACTAAGTCTATCATGGTTATGTGACTTAGGTTTGTTGCTATAAACAGGAACTGCCACCTTATATATGACATTTAGTGAATCTACTCTACCTTTTATCACTATTAAACCAGTCATCTGTCACGAATGCATTATTGTGATTCTCTATCTGAAGACTTTCCCTATAATCTGCTTATCTATCGAACTATTGCAAAGGGTGTTACTCTATTCCCTTCTTCTCTTCCACAGTATCCCTTACTCCTTGTTTTCTGATGGCAAAGGGGGAGAGAAAAAGTACTTCATGGTATTTTGATTAAGGGGGAATTGTATTTCAGGATAATCTTGTTAAAGGGGGAGAACATTTTCAGGGGGTAGAAGTGTTTGGGAAGAGTATCCAGTGTCAGGAGATTTTTGGGGAGAGTTTCTTCAGGGGGAGAGACAGACACTTGTGTCAGATTCAGGGGGAGGGCTGATCAATTGATATCAGATGGATTATATTTGGCAGCATCTGATTTTCACTATATGATAGGTCTGCATCTGTGTGTCTGTCTGGTGCATTGTCTGACTCTACTTTATGTTAAATACGTCTGATATTGGATTAATCATGTCTTATCAAAATACATCATAATTTTGGATGTTGCCATCATAAAAAAGGGGGAGAATGTTGGGTCTCCTCTGGAGATGATCAGCAGTGTGAAGACTACTATGCATTGATTGGGTTTTGAATGATTGGCAACAATAGAGTTGACTTTGTTGACTATAGAGTTGACTTTGATGACTTTATATTGATCATGGTAATATTGTGTATTTTGATGAATTGGTTATATATCAGACCTTTTTATAAAACATTTCTGCACACTTTGTTATTCTGAATCTAAGGTCGGTGCATGTCTGCATTCTGCTTGCATTTAGTCAGTGAATGTCTGCATTGGGCTTGCATTCAGTCGGTGCATGTTTATGTAAGAAAAGCATATAAGGTCGGTGCAAGTAGTGCCGCTTGCACACCTCAGGTCAGTGCTATTCGCCGTCTTTACTTAGTGAGGTCGATGCAAGTTACCATGTGCATACATAGTCGGTGCAGTGTCTGCATTAAGCATATAGGGTCGGTGCAGGTTTTGTTGTGAGCATATAGAGTCGGTGTAGGTTTTGTTGTGAGCTTATAGGGTTGGTGCAAATTGTGCTGTGAGCATATAAGTCGGTGCAAGTTTCGCTGGGAGTATATGAGGTCGGTATAGGTTTCGCTGTGACCACATAAGGTCTGTGCACATTTTTCCTTACACATAATAGGTCGTTGCATCTTTGTGCCATTCGCATGCAAAGGGTTAGTGCACTGTTTGCTTCATGCATATAGAGGTCTATGCATGTTTTCATACATGCGTAATAAGGTCAGTGCACACTTGTATCCTGCATAACCAATGTCAGTGCATTGTATACTTTACGAGTGTAGATGGTCAGTGCACTTTCTATTCTATATCATAACACGTAGTACCTCACGCACACTTAAGGTCGGTGCATATGTATTTCAAGTCTATCCTAGTTCTTTTTGCTTCTGTGCCTATCCACATAGACGTGTGAATTGACTAAGTCCACAACACGTGACTGACATTTTGTTCATTAAAATGACAGGTGAGACTTATGATCAAGCACCTGACACATGTCCCAACTACCTACGAACTTTAAGTCACAAGCAAGTAAAGTACCAGGATAAAAGGCACGCGATCCAAGGTAAAAAGTGAAGCACTGCATTTGACACGTGGAAAGCAACCTAATCAAGATGCTGCCACGTGGCCATCCCAAGCTCAGATCTGAACGAACTTTTGGGCGGGAAATGTGGTTTCCACGCGCCCATCATCTACGGTCTTATAAAAGGAAGTAGATCACCCAATTCTAAGAGATATAGAAGCGAGAACGAAGCCGGAGAGAGAAAAGTAGCAGCCAAGTCAAGAGGGACTTCCAGCAGATCTAGAGAGAGCTTTGAGAGAGTTTTGAGAGAGTTTTGAGAGAGGAGCATAGAGTCGTTTGAAGGGTGTGAGTCTGAGTTTCTTTAAGTCATTATTTCTGGCTTCTTAGTTCAGAACTAGAGCCGATCTGCTCTTTGTCAGAGCTACAGATCATTTTACTGTTTTTGGTTTGTCTGTTGCTTTTGCTTTTCAATTTTGATCTCTTGTTATAGCAAGCTGTGAGTCAGCGGTGGGTAAGCTGTAATCCCCAGCGGTAGAGGAGGATTCCTCTGGTAGCTTAAGCTGTAAGGCTCAGCGTGTGTTGGGAAGTTTTTCCCGAAGCTGTGGATCAGCGGATTGGAAGCTGTGAATCAGTAGTGAAGCCACACTTGGTTTAAGTGTGGGGTGGACGTAGATCTCTACAGGAGATCGATCCACCTAAAAATCGCGTGTCTATGCTTGATGGTTTGTGATTGTTGGATCTATATATCTAGCTGTTATCGTGTTCCATTAGGTTGATATACTGAGTATTCAAGAGAGTGAAGAAGGTATATCAAAAGGTACCACTCGAAGGATAAGTCAGGCTTATCTGAAAAGTGGTTTATCTTGCGTGAGGACACTCTTTGAGTTCAACCTCCGCCAAGTACCTCTTCACATTTCATCTCTCTATAATTCAGTTTCGCTGCCGCTATGTTTCAATTGTCTAGTTGAATATACTCATTTTCTCTATTGATAGCTCTCACATAACACTTAACTAAGTCTTCTGTTAATTCAGTGGCTCTAGTAACTCTATGTCTAAATTGGCTGTTCTGATTAAGAAAATTTTAATTCCTCATTTATCTACTTAATCTTGCATTAAATTTGGGGTAGATCTATTCACCCCCCCTCTAGATCTATATCACGTGGTATCATAGCCTAACTCTTCTGCAGGGACTAACATCTGAAGAGATAGACATCATGGATGCTAGAGGAATGACAGCTGAAGGACAATCTACGACGAAGCCTCCATACTTTGATGGTTCAAACTATGCATACTGGAAGAACCGTATGCAAGTTTTCTTGAGGGCAAAAGATTATGAAATCAGGAAAGTTGTAAGCAAAGGCCCTTTCGAGCTATCTGAAGATGAGAATCTATGGACACAAGAGTAGATCTGAAGATCAACACTCAACTGGAGTGCTATCAACGCCATTCAGTGTGCCCTTCATCCCACGAAGTTCTCCAGGACCTCATCCTATTTAATAGCAAAGGAGATGTGGGATAAATTGGAGGTTATATACAAAGGGACATCCCAAGTGAGAGAGACTAAAGCCAACATGCTAGTCTCTGAATATGAGGCGTTTAGGATGAGGCCGAATGAGACTATCACAGAGATGTATGCTCACCTCTATCACCAATGGACTCAGGAGTCTTGGGAAAGTGTACTCCGAATATGAGCTGGTGAGAAAGATTTTGCGTTCCCTAACTCCGATCTGGCACATAAAGGCGACCGTTGTTGAGGAGTCCAGGGATTTAAAGACCACCAAGGTTGATGAGTTAATTGGTTCACTCATGACAAATGAGATGAACTTGCCAAAGGCAGATGAGTTGGAGAAGAAGAAGAGACCCAATGCATTGAAGGCCAACTCCTGTAAAAGTGGGTCATCCAACGACCACAGCCCCTCAGGGTCAGAGATTGAAGGTGATCAGCTCGCTATGCTGGCTCGTCAGTTCAAGATGTTTCTCAGAAAAGAGGGAAGATACCTTGGAAGAAGACAACACAATGACAGATGATAGACAAGGTATAAAACTAACCCTACCAAGAGGACTGACACAACTATTTGCTATCATTGCTGGAAGGCATGCCACATGAAGGTAGAATGCCCGGAGCTCTAAAAACTGAAAGAAAAAGAAAAGAAGAAAAACATGAAAGGCAAAGCTATGATAAGCACTTGGAGCGATGAGGATGAGGGCACTTTCAGCTGCACTTCGGAGAGTGAAGGAGAAGGAAGTCAAGTATGCCTAATGGCCAGGGATTGCGACAGAGAAGAAGAAAATGATGAGGTAACATCTCCCTTCGAAAATTACACTCTTACTGATTGGGAAGATGCTTACGGTGAATTGTTAGATAAAGTAGATGATGTTAGAAAAGAAAATAGACAGTTAAAAAGAAAAGTCAATTCACTTGTTAATGATACTACCATGTCTGACAGAATTGCATATCTTGAAACAAAAAATAATTGTCTAAAATAATATGTAGCCGAATTTGATGTGATAAAATCTGTTTTAATTGATGCTAGGAAGGAGAGTGATATGCTGAAAATTGTGATTGATGACTTAAAGCTGAAATTACAAAATTATGAAAATGAAATGAAAATTGTTAATGAAAATTATGAAGTTGTTCTGAGTGTTAATGTTGAATTGAAGAAATCAATAGAAAATCTTGAGAAAGAAAATGAAGATAAACAGAAAACCCTTGAGAGCATGACCCAAGGTACAGAAAACTTAAATGCTCTTTTGGGAACAAAAGTGAATTTCAGAAAAGAGGGTCTTGGTTTTAATCCCACTGCAAAAAGGAGCTTTGAATTTAAAACTAGTTCATTTGTAGCAGAAAAGGGAAAGAACACCCCTCTCATTAAGATGAGCAGTGAAAATAATGGTAACAAATTTTTTGTAAAAACTACTAATCAGAAAAAGCTCAGTGGTCAGGACAAGGGCAAACAAAAGGTGAATGTGTCCAGCAATTCACACACACACAAGTCTACACCTCAAGGAAAACACCAGAATAGGGGTAAAACTTCTGCAACATCAAAACCCCAGAATAACTCAAATAGGTCTCCACAGAAAAACAACTGGAAGACACAACCCACTTCCATGCATATTTCAGGTGGACCTACAAATGTCAGGAGATCAGAGACTAACAGAAGTCATCCCAGAGCTCAGACCTACCATAAATACCATTATGCTCAGCCATATCAGTTTAGTAGGTCTGGGAGGGATAGAGTTTATGGAAGGTCTGCATACCACTCAAATCCTACTCAGAACTACAGACCTCAGGATAGAAATTGGTTCTGGCAATCCAGGACATGGAATCCAATGAAACACACTTCATATGGTCAGCCTAGGACCAACTCAGGGTATGCCTCACCAACTATTTTCGACACTATGAAAGACAACAAAAAGAAAACAAACAAATCCACAAAGCAATCTGTTCTAAAAAAAATGTGGATACCTAAATGTTTGCTATCCTGTTTTAATGATTCATCTGTTGTTTTGGGGCCCAAACAGTTTTGGGTTCCAAACTTTTCTACTTGATCCTTGATGCAGGTATGCCTGGCAGCCATGCAAAATCTGTGGTACTTGGACAATGGCTGCTCCAGGCATATGACGGGGTACATGGCCAAATTTTGTAATCTCCAGCGGTACGTAAGCTGTAATCTCCAGCGGTAGAGGAGGATTCCTCTGGTAGCTTAAGCTGTAAAGCTTAGCGTATGTTGGGAAGTTTTCCCCGAAGCTGTGGATCAGCAGATTGGAAGCTGTGAATCAGCAGTGAAGCCACACTTGGTTTTAGTGTGGGGTGGACGTAGATCTCTGCAAGAGATCGAACCACCTAAAAATCGTGTGTCTATGCTTGATGGTTTGTGCTTGTTGGATATATATATCTAGCTGTTATCCTATTTCATTAAGTTGATATACTGAGTATTCAAGAGAGTGAAGAAGGTATATCAAAAGGTACCACTCGAAGGATAAGTTAGGCTTATCTGAAAAGTGGTTTATCTTGCGTGAGGACACTCTTTGAGTTCAACCTCCGCCAAGTACCTCTTCACATTTCATCTCTCTATAATTCAGTTTCGCTGCTGTTGTGTTTCAATTGTCTAGTTGAATATACTCATTCTCTCTATTGATAGCTCTCACATAACACTTAATTAAGTCTTTTGTTAATTCAGTGGCTCTAGTAACTCTGTGTCTAAATTGGATGTTCTGATTAAGCAAATTTTAATTCCGTATTTATCTGCTTAATCTTGCTTTAAATTTGGGGTAGATCTATTCACCCCCCCTCTAGATCTATATCAGAGGAGGGGACCGGAAAAAGACCTTCGGTACAAAGCATTGTCTAAGATGACGAAGCGCCGAGCTTGATACTTCAGTCTTCGAGCGTCCCGAGGGTTAGAGGGCTCCCGAGAATCTCGGAGCCAGGATATAAATTGGGTCTGCCAGTCGCTCGATAATGCTTAGTCAACGGTCATGAGTTCTGCTTCTATGCTCGGTCGTTCTAGCTCTTCGAGGAAAACCGATCGTGTACCTTCTAGGGCAACAGAGCATGCCAATCGAGATAGGGCGTCCGCTCGGGAGTTTTCCTCCCGAGTGATCCGGATAACCTGAAAGCTCTCGAATAGTGGGGCTATTCCTTTTACCTGTTGGAGGTATTTGACCATCGGTGTTTCCCCAGCTTCGTAGTCACCGTTGACCTGGCTGGCGACCAATTGGGAGTCGGTGTGGATCCTGACTCGTTCGGCCCCCAGTCGTCAATAATGAACTTCTTCTAGGCTTGGGCCGTGGTAAACGGCCCCAAAATGTCGATCCCCCACCGAGCAAAAGGGTATGGCTCGGTAAGGGTGACGAGCTCTGAGGCAGGTTGATGGACCAGATGATCGAAACGTTGGCATCGGTCGCACCTTTGTACATAGGCCGAGCAGTCGCGTTGGAGAGTGGGCCACCAGTAGCCTTGTCGCAACAAGATCCTGGCGAGCGCTTTTTCTCCTTGATGTGTGCCGCAGACGCCTTCGTGGACCTCTTGAATAGCTCGGCCGACTTCCTCGATATCGAGGCACTTGAGGAGGGGACCGAAAAAAGACCTTCGGTATAAAGCATCGTCCAAGATGACGAAGCGTCGAGCTTGATACTTCAGTCTTCGAGCGTCCCGAGGGTTAGAGGACTCTCAAGAATCCCAGAACCAGTATATAAATGGGGTCCGGCAGTCGCTCGATAATGCTTGGTCAACGATCATGAGTTCCACTTCTATGCTTGGTTGTTCTAGCTCTTCGAGGAAAACTGATCGTGTACCTTCTGGGGCAACAAAGGAGGCCAATCGAGATAAGGTGTCCGCTCGGGAGTTTTCCTCCCGAGTGATCCAGATAACTTGAAAGCTCTCGAATAGTGGAGCTATTCCTTTTACCAGTTGGAGGTATTTGACCATCGGTGTTTCTCGAGCTTCGTAGTCACCGTTGACCTGGATGGCGACCAATTGGGACTCGGTGTGGATCCTGACTCGTTCGACCCCCAGTCGTCGCGCCATCCTAGCTTCCGAGATGAGAGCCTCATACTCGGAGACATTGTTGGATGCCGAGAAGTTGAACTTCAGGGTGTATTACAGTTCTGCTCCTTCCGGGGATCGGAGAAGAACACCGGCACCGCTGCCGGCGGAGTTGGAGGATCCGTCGATGAAAATATCTCAGGTGGGCCCGGGCATTGGTGGACGAACCTCTTCGATCGGGACATTACTCTCTGCGATGAAATCCATGAGTGCTTGTCCCTTGATGGCAGAGCGGGGGCGATAGGAGATATAGTAGGCCCCGAGCATTATAGCCCACTTGACAAGGCGACCCGAAGCTTCAGGGTGAGCAAGGATCTTCTTCAGGGGCTCATTGGTCAGCACGATGATGGAGTGTCCTTGAAAGTAGGGCCGGAGGCGCTTGGCCGAACTTACCAACGTTAGCACGAGTTTCTCGGTTGCGGGGTACCATCGTTCGGCCTTGCTGAGTACCTTGCTGGCGTAATACACTGGTTTCTGCACTCCTGCATCATCTCGAATTAGGACCGAGCTCACTGTGGAAGGAGTCGACGAGAGGTAAAGGTGGAGCGCTTCGCCCGGGACCGATTTTAATAACACCGGGGGCGAGGCCAAAAACTCCTTTAGCTCTGCAAATGCTTCCTGACATTCCTCATCCCAGGTGAACGTAGCAGATGCCAATTTGGGCCCTCTCAATAATTTGAAGAAAGGCAGGCATCGTTCGGCCACTCGGGATAAGAAACGGTTGAGCGCAGTAACTCTTCCAGTCAGGCGTTGGACGTCCTTGACGCAAACGGGTGGCTGCATGTTCAGGATAGCTCAGACTTTGTCGGGGTTGGCCTCGATCCCACGCTGAGTGACTAGAAAACCCAGGAACTTTCGGGATCGAACTCCAAAGGCACATTTAGCTGGGTTGAGCTTCATGTTGTACCTCAGGAGAGTATCGAAGGTTTCTGCTAGGTCGGTGAAGTGGTCCTTGGCCTTGGGTGTCTTGACGAGCATGTCGTCGATGTAGGCTTCGATGTTCCGACCGATTTGTCCTTCGAAAATGTGGTTGATCAGCATTTGGTACGTCGCCCCGGCGTTCTTCAACCCAAAAGGCATTCGGGTGTAGCAGTACACGCCGAAGTCGGTGATGAAGGCTGTCTTCTCGATGTCTTCAGGATCCATTTGGATCTGGTGTTAGCCGGAGTAGGCATTCAGGAAGCTGAGCAACTCGTTACCGGAGGTCGAGTCGACTAGCTGGTCGATGCTCGATAGTGGGTAATAGTCTTTCGGAGTGGCTTTGTTGAGGTCGGTGAAGTCCACACACATTCGCCATTTGCTCAAAGCTTTTGGTACTAAGACGACATTAGCGAGCCACGTCGGGTAAAGGACCGGTCGAAATAGGCCAGTTTTGTTCCCTTTGAGAATTTACTCTTTGATGATCATTTGCTTCTCTGGGGCGTGCTTTCTTTTGCGTTGCTGGACAGGTTTCACCGATGGGTCAAGGTTGAGCTTGTGTACCACCATCTCCCCAGGGATCCCAAGAAGGTGCTCATCAGACCATGCGAAGACTTGAATATACTCCGAAATAAAGTCTTTGTATTGCTTTTGTACATCAAGTGATAAATCAGCTCCAATTTTTACTCCTAGGGCCGGGTCGTCTTTGAGGAAGACCGTCAACAATTCGCCACCAGGCTCAGATGTTGTTGGGTCATCCTTGACTCTCTTACCCTTTTTATTTTTTCCCTCTGGCCCTATGGCTTCGACTGAGATTATGTAGCACCTCCGAGCTATTGCCTGGTTACCTCGGACTTCCCCGATACCGTATTTGGTGGGAAACTTCATTTTTCAGTGATAGGTGGATGGCACTGCCTTTGTCCGGATGAGGATACCTCTGTCGAAGATGGCATTATAGGCTGACATCCCCTTGATCATGATGAAGTCAACCATAACAATAATGATTTTGGGAGGGGTGCCGATGGTGACCGGCAGGCTTAGGGTTCCCTCGGGATAGGTTGCCTGGCCGTTGAACCCACAAAGGGGGGTTCGAACTGGGTGGAGCTTGGATGGGTTTTCACCCATCTTAAGGAAGCATTCGTATGAAAGTATATCAGGGGCGCTACCATTGTCGACTAGTATCCTATCTACGTTACAATGGTTTATAGTAGCTGATACTACCAGAGCCTCATCGTGTGGGGTAGATAACCCTTCCAGGTCTTGGTCAGAGAATACCAGGGCCTGCTGCTCGGTCGCTGGTGGGGCTTTGGGGGGCTCAGAGGTCCTGCTTGCCCGTTCAGTGTGACGCTTCCTTCCTCGGCTACTATCTCCTCCTCACGCCGCGCCACCAGAAATGACATTGATGTGGACCCCGCGAGGTTAATTATCGATCTCCTCTGGAATGCCACAGGCTTCCTTCTGGCGCACGGACACGTACCGAGATAAGTCTCCTTGGCGGACGAGATGCTCGATCTCGTCCTTGAGTTGGTGACAATCTTTGGTATGGTGCCCGTGGTCGTTGTGGAACTAGCAATGTTTGCATCGGTTGCGATGCTTGGCCTTCATAGGCTCGGGTGGGCAGAGAATGCCTGAGCCTTTGATGTCTTCGTATATCTCATTGACGAGAGCGGATAGAGGAGTGTGCCGCTCGTATTTTCGAGAGGGCTCCCTTCGGTCCCCGTCTTGATTCCACCATTTTCCTTCGCCCGAGCCTTGCTCGGATGGTTGCTTCTTATCCCCCTCCCGACCCGAGCCCGTTGGGCCGCGGCAGGCGCTGAGGACTTCCTCGCACTCCGCGTGGCACAAGACTAGGGTCACCAGGTCGGTGAGGGAGATGGGGGGATGGAGGACCAGTTCTCGCCGAAGGTTCTCATCGCCGGTGCCTCCGGTCAGGGCGGTGATGGCTAAGGCGACATCCAGGCGGGGGATACGTAGGGCTTCCGATTTAAATCGGTTGATGTAGGCCCAAAGTTTCTCCCCCTGTGCCTGTTTTAGTGCCAGCAGCCCCGCTACCGACCTTGGAGGGCCGCTACTGGCGAAGCTCTCCTTGAATACCCGCCTGAATTATCTGAAGTCACAAATGCTGCCGGGGGTGAGTGCTCGAAACCAGGCCTGAGCGCCTTAGACCAAGGTGGTCACGAACGCTCAGCATTTGACAGCGTTGGAGGCCCCGTGTAGGATCATCAGGGCGTTAAAGCTGTCGTAGTGGTCAGCCGGGTCTCCCTGGCCATCATGCGACTTGAAGGTTGGCAGCAGGATTCTGGGGGAGATCTCGACCTTCAAGATATGGTCAGAGAATGGGGATTGCTCCTCATCTTCCTTTGTGGACATTTTCTACAGGGCGCGGAGGGCGCGCCCTTACTCCGCAAATCGTTGCTCAAAGTCCCGCAACTGGAGGGATAACTCCGGTTGCCGCTGAACCGAGGGGCTGTCATGTCGTCGCTCAGGGGGATCAGTCTTAGGGAACTACCAGTGCGTCCCGGTTCTTTCTCTCCTCGGGGTGGAGGAGGCTTCTCGTTCTAGAGGGGGGGCGTGCGAAGATCCCCCTAACCTATTGCGTATAAGCCTTCATCCCCGGAGGGTGAAACGGCCTCCAGCCGTTTGCTGGGAAGCTTCTCCACGGGGAGGGCTTTCCTGTGGGAGTCGTGACTTCTCCTCCCTAGCTGCTTGGGTCCTCATTAGTTCTACGAGGATATCCAGTTTAGCGTTGAGGGTTCGGAGAGCGTCAGAGCTCCCGTTAGGGGGTTGCACATTCGCGGGTGGTGGAGGTAGCTCGTCGGCTTGATTGTTGTTGTCGGTGGGGATGTTTTCCGCAAGGTGGGAGGGCGTAGGTTCCCCGTCCGCCACTACGGTCTTTCCTCTATCGCCGGTGACCTTCCTACCATAGTTTCTTTGCACAATGATGGCTCTTTGTTCGATTCCCACAGACGGCGCCAGGTGAAGAGGTGTAATCTCATGCTGATCCCGAGCCGTGAGATCCGGGGAGAATCTTTGGTCATGGTCACCACGTCTGTATGAACTGTAAGGCAGGAAACAGATCAGAGGTGCCCAGAGAGGATTCCCTGGGGAAAACCCTCTGATGCTTAAGTCAGTAAGTGCGATAGAGCCTGAAGGTGAAAAGAGAGGGTAGGAGAGAGAGGGCGTGAGATTATTCCCCACCAAGAGTTGTGGTGGTTTTCTCTCAAGACCATTGCCTTACCTTCTCGGAGGGTCTCCCTAGAGTTTATATAGTGATCCGTTTAATGTAACAGTCTAGGGAGTTGAGGGGGCTTCGGGGGGGTTACGTCCTTGTAGTGGGCTCTTTATGGCGTAAGGACTCTTGCCCTCCCCTATCCTTTGGAGTTCCCTGCCCCTGCTGGATGCATAACGGATGCTTGGTTGAGCTTCTGACAGTCGGTCCGAGCCAGGGGCGCTCACTCGGGATTTCATCATAAGTGATGAGTGTATAGCTCGGGTAGGCCATGTTGGGTCCCCATAGGGGATCTCTCGACCGATCTATCGCTCGGGCTTCCGGACCTGAAGGCCGCCTAAGAAGTGCTGTTCCGAGTGAGTTTTTGGGCTTGAAGTAAGTGGGCCCAAAGTGGGGCTATCACTTTGGGGAGCTGGGCCTAGTTTGGTCGAATTGGACCTAGTTGGGCCGTGCTCTCGGGCGGCAGATTTTCCCCCTCTCCAGCTAATTAATTAAACTTTGCCTTCATGTTGATACGAAGATACCTACTGGGAAAGTGTGCTCATTACCCTACTTTTCCAATCTTTTCAGGATATTCTAGCGGGTCGGATTCAGACTAATCAAGTGAAGGATCCGAGAGTGATTAATGGTTCGAGAGAAGCCGTAGCTAGTCTAGTCAAGAGTCAATTATGTATTTTTCACTTTATTGAGTCTAGTTAGTCAAAGAGACTTTGTAAACTTTTCATTATGATTCAATAAAGTCAAGGTTTTTGGATTATACCCTCTTGTGTTCACTTTTATGTGTAAATGATTAGCGCTATGATTGTTATTATCACTTGAGGCTTCTCTTGTCGGCTGTTCACGTTCCTGACTAGTTCCGTTACATAATCTTGGGACGTGACAACCCTGGACTGTAAGCCCCAGATAGTGGTCCACTCTGGACCGCAACTTGCCCGAAACACACGGTCAAGAGGTGATCTTGCCCAAGACTGCAACAGCTAGTGGCGGTCCTGGCCTGACCGCAATCAGGTGGCGGTCAGCCACAAGGCCGCCACTACCTGGGACCCAAACCACCAGGTAGCGGCCAGGTGCTGGCCGCTATCGCCAGGAAACGGTCATGCCCTGACCGCTACCTCCTGGTGGCAGACCATCGCGAGACCGCATCCTGGAATAGACTTATTGTGCCAGGAAATGGTCCCCATTGGACCACCTTCACAGGTAGCGGTCTCTGGTACGATCGCTACTTGCTTCCGAGCCCAAAAATGATGAACACCGTAGAAAAACCCATTCCCCACCCCATTCACACTCATGTGAAGGGGAAAATAAAGGGAAGCCATTCCCTAGCCTCTCTAGCATCGAAAGGACCCATTTAACCCCCAAAAATGTAATCAAAACGTGAAATCTGGCTCACACCTCAAAATCACACATTTTAACCCCGATGGGAATATAAACCCTCTCGGCTCACCACGGGCTACCAAACTAGGGGAAAATTAAGTACATGGGTTAAGGATCCGTCCCCCTACCTTCACCAAAGATTTCGGGCACCGAGGACGCCGATCGGCCATGAAAGCACCGTACGAACCGCCGCAGCGCCCCGAACTCACGATCGAACTTTGCCATGCCTCTACCGCCTCGATCCTCGCCCATGCTTGGCCGCTCCTTGCCCGCGTCGCCTCCACCTCGCCCCCGCATCGCTCCGTCGGCCGCCAGAGAAGAGAGGGGAGAAGGAGAGAGCGTGAGAGAAGAGGGAGAGGGAGAGAAATGAGAGATGGGGAGAGAGAAAAAGGGGTTGGTTTATATAGAAAATCTGGAATTTATGAAAAATAAAAAAAAAGGTAAAATACTCCCCACAATCTTCGGAAAACGCACAACGCGTTGGTAACGTCCCGGAGTTGAAGAACGCAACGGTTCTCCCTACACGGGGTTCCGAAGGCTCGACAGGCAAGAACACGTATAAACCACAAAACTAAATCTGGGACCCACAAAAGCGATCTGAAACCCACATATCCTAGTCTGAACAATATCCAAAAAACCCAGGACGTTACAACACCTGTGGCTGGTTGCTAGCGGCTTACTACTGCTGTCATGGTTGATTCTTGTAGGTCGCTTGCATTATTGGCTGGCCGCCCGTAGGGGTGTACTGGCTAGGCTTGGCATTTACTGTCCTCCGGTACGAGCTGATCACACCTCTGAGGTGTTACGGCTGGAGTTATGTTGTGGACCTACCTTGACGAGGTGCAATAATCCATTGTCAGTGGAGACCTGCCTCGGTGCAGCGTGTTATTCTGATGTTGTTGGAGGTGAGCCTCGATGAGTCAAGTTGGCCTAATGTTGTTGGAGGTCGACCTCGGCGAGGCAGGTTAACCTGGTGTTGCTAGAGGTCAGCCTCGGTGAGGCGTCTTGACCTGAAGTTGCTGGAGAGCCACCTTGGTAAAAGCATGTCAGCCTGGGGTTGCTAGAGACCTGCCTCGTCAAGGTGTCTTGGTTTGAAGTTGCTGGAGATCTATCTCCAGAGAGGTGGCTTGGTTTGAAGTTGTTGGACTTGCCCCCAGAGAGGCGTGTTGGCTTGAAATCATATTCGGCCGACCCTTGTGGTGTATGGCCAAATGGTGATGCTACCGGCTCACCATCATGGTGTAATGGCCGAAGTCAAGGTTGGCCGACCGACCCTTAAGAGTGTGACGACCAGGAGTGATATTAGACAGATAACCATTGTAGCGTGGAGGATGGTACCTATTAGTGTGCTGATTGATCGTCGAGGTGTATTGGTTGGGAAGCACGATTGGTTGATCACTGAGGTGTATTGGCTGGGAGTCACGATCGGTTGATCTTTGAGGTGCTGCCAAAGATATTGTCACTGGCTGACCATTGAGGTGTAATGACCAAAGAGTGTGATAGACCGACCCTTGGGGGTGTGTTGGTCTAGGGTTGCTGTAGACCGGCCTTTGAGGCGTACTAGTCTGTAAGGTATATTAATTTCTTCATGTGGTTGTTGTTGTTAATGTGCCTATGAGGCGTAGTGGCATATTGCTAGAGACTGGGAGCCAGATACTGGATTCCTGGCTGGGTAAGGTGTACTGGCCTGTTGTTGGTCTATTACTAAAAGTTGAAAGTCAGAGATTGGAAACTGGAAGCTGAAGATTGAATACTAGAACTAGAGACTGGGATTGGAATGTTGGATATTGGGACTGGAGACTAGGTACTTGGACTGGAAACTGAGAACTAGAGGCCAGGAACTGGATGTTGGGACTGAAGACCTCATTTGGATACTGGATATTGGGATTGGAAACTGGGAACTTGAGGGTTGGGAACAAGATACTAGGTATGGAAATTAGGTTTTGGATACTGATGAGTGTGAGAATTTATATCAGAATTAGCATCACATGCATCATCTTTGAGCATTAAAAGAATAAAATTATGTAATTTGGATAAATAATTCCATTCTCACACTTAATTTGAGTCTACATGTATTTTATCATCATTTTTTGAGTCACAATGACAATGTGAGATTTATTCAAGAGTCTGCATAACCATTTTGGGATCAAAAATAGTGATTATATGAATTTTCTGAATTTTCAAGAATTTGTGACCAAGCTCAAGACGCCAATTAAAATTGCGCCCAATTGAAGAGGCGCTCATTAGAAGAATAAGCGGCTAAGAAAAAGGGCGCCCATTCTTGTTGATCGAAAATAGAAAAAAAGAGTTGAAAAAAAAGGAAAAGAATGAGCGCCCATGCACTCGGGCGTCCATTCCATGGGAAAGAAGCTGCGACCATTCAAAAAGTCTCCCATTCTTGGTACGAAAAAGAAGTAAAGGGTTAAAAGGGGAAAGAAGCTGCGACCATTCAAACCGCGCCCCATTTGAAAAGCCGCTATTTTATGAATTAATGGCACTACGGTGGTCGCCATTTACAGTTTGAAGCAGAAACAGAACCGAGTTGCTCTAATGAAAGTTATTTTTCAAGTTTTGATGCAAGGAGGACTCTTTGATGGCAAAAGGCCTAGTTTGAGAAAGATTTAATGCTAAAAAGTCAGATTTTGAATTGATCCTAAAGCCTCCAATCGTGGAAAGCCCCTGCACTGTATAAAAAGTTACCCGGAGCAAACTGAAAAAGGGATCTTAGCCTTTCTTAGCCTCTTTTCATGCTTTTCTGTTCTACCTTTAGATTTGCTTTCTTCTGTAAACTTCTTCATTTTTAAGTGCTCTTCAATTTCTTCTTCTTTCTCTTCCTCTAATTCTCTCTTGTTTCAATCTATTTCTAATTTTTCAAAGCTCTATCTTTTACATTTTTCATTGTTCATCTGCGCATCTCTCTATTCTTTCTCTCTTTTCTCCCCCTTCTACTTTTCTTTTCATCTTAATTTCTTCAGCAAAGTTCTCCATTTTTAAGTGTTCTTTAATTTCTTCTTCTTTCTATTCCTCTAATTCTCTCTCATTTTAAAGTTATTTCAAGTTTTTCAAGCTTTTATCTTTTACATTTTTTACTATCCATCTCTATGTTCTTTGACCGATTTCACCCTCTTTTGTACGTTTCCTCCCTTTACTCTCTTCACCAAAGTTCTTCCTCTCTTCCTGATCTTCAACTTTCTCTTCTTCCTCATCTACTAATTCTTCTACATTTTTAATCTATTTCAATTATCTTCTTTCTATATTTTTATTTCCGTTTTACTAATTTCCAGATTTCAATCTTCTTCTTCTATCTATCTCTTCCTCCTCCATATTCTTCTCACATTCTCAAGGCGGCGTACCTCTCCAAGGCGGGCCGATCATCTCAAGGCTCGGCACGGCGTGGGCGGCGCTATTCTTCACTATCTTGGCTCTATTTCTTCCCTTGTTCTCTTACTTCAAGTTGTAATTTTTATTTTTCATATAGTTGTAATCTTTCATCTTAAGCAATAAAAATTCAATCTTTTGTAATTATATTTTTCTAGTTCTCTCTCTCTATCTCCTCCCAAATTCTCTTCTTTAACCCTCTCAAATTCTTTAGATAGATTTATTTTTAGTCTCAAGTTCATGCACTTTTACTTTCCTTTAATTTAAACTCACTCAAAATTCGATTTTCAAAACATAAGGATTTTCCAACTTGCTTAAAAGAAAATTTTTTCTTCTCCGTGGGATCGACCCGTTCTTACCACTCTACTTATATTTAATATCTTTTTAGTGAGTGAGTGCGGTTATTATTAAAATTATGGCACGATTTTTAACGATGAGTTTTGTGCACATCAATTTTTCACGCTGTTGCCGGGGAGGAAATAGTTTTTTATAGTCAGAAATTCTTGTGTTTGATTTGTATATTTGTATACTATGTTTTCTGTTTTTATTTTACAGTGAAAAGTAAAAAAAAACAAAAAATCAGAAAATCAAAGAAAAATAGAAATTCGGACATGAAATTCACATAAAATCAACTGTTACAAAAAGTCAAAAAGCGTCGCTGAAAGTCTGTATCTGTCACTACATGGAGCAGAAAATCAGGAATTCTGCAAATTCTAAGAATTAAGCGTCGCCAAATTAAGGTCAGTAATCGTAGGTACAGGTCTTGTTTTAAAATTTTTTGAAAAATCTCAAAAAAATAAGAAAAATTCTTTAAAAAAGTAAAAGAAATTAGAAAACTAGAAAAACATAGAAAGCATGAGTTTAGGCTTTATTTCACAATAGATTTGCATATTTTTTGTTATTTTAGTTACTATTTATCTTTTATCCATCTCTCTTTTTGAAAAAGAAAAAAATCAGAAAAAAATTCTCTGAAAATAAAAAAATTCAGAAAATAGAAAACAAAATTCATCATGACATCATGCTCTCATGTTAGTTACATCTCTTGCATGCATTGTTGCATATAGTTGATTCATTGTTCATTGTTCATTATTCTTGCATCATTTGAAAAATAAGATAAAAGAATCATCATTCTCTTCTTCTCTTTCTCCCTTCTTAAGGGTAATATTGGCACACCCCTCTTAGAATTGGAAGGACCCTCCATTGAGCACTCCGTCTCTTTGGATCGAAATCTCCTTTTTCAAGACCTCCATAAGTCCCCGCACCCGTGGATTTTCTCACGGACATCGGGTCGGTTGTACCAAGAAGCACCCCAGAGTTAGCTTGCCCTTAGAAGTTTCAAAAAAAAACCATCATGTTGCATGCATTATTCATATAGTTGTTGTTTACATTACATTGAAAAAAAATAAAATCAAAAAAAGAGAAGTGAATTTAAAAAAATGGGTGAGAAAATTCTAATCTTTGAGTGGGCTCATAAATTCAATGAGGTGGACTTGTTGGCCCATGTTTCTTGATCTATTCTTTGGACTATGAATTTAAACTCTTTCATTCCACATTATTATCATGATCATAATGACATGTGAGCCAGACCGGCCCATTATGTTGACAATAGCAACTCAACCCCCACCTTTCACCCAACCTAGCCCGACCCACTACGAAAGCCCATACTCTTGGTCGGCCCACAATGTGAGCCCATCACTCATGGGGGCCCAGCTTCATTCCTTTAATCAAGATCATATCCAATCCACTCAATTCCTTCATGGGCCCTATAATTCATTTCACCCTCAAGAACAAGCCCAAATTGCTCAAGGACTCTCCACCCCTTTCTATGATTCTTATGGAAAAGAGCAACCTAATATTTCTTGAGATTTTTATCAAAGCCCAGCCCAAAATCCTCCGGATCAATTCTTTCAAAATTGGGCACCATCTTCAAATAACTTTCATGATCAAGCCCACTATGGAAGATAACTTACATCCTCTCCCCTACCTCACTATCAAGTTGATCATTATAATTCAACTTCTTATCATTTGAACTCTGCTTCTCAACTTACAACTCTATCTCCTCCATACTCAACTCTTAATCGGGAGGAGAGAATTAATCAATTTCATCAATTTTTTCAATCCATCGTGGCCCAAAATCAATTCATCATGGCCCAAAATCAAGCCCGACTAGATCAACTTGTTGAAACCATCAAGGGCATGGAATTGGATCAATTGTCTAGCTACTCGAATGGCAATTCTGATTACCAACTTCCACAATTTGACAATACTAAATGCTTTGATGATCAACCCATGATTTTCCATGAACATAATACTCAAATCACTCTCGATTTAGATCATGTGGGAAATATGGAGGAGTCTTATCAGGAAGTTTTTGAGGGAGTTAGCTATAGTCATGATGATCAAAAAGATGAGTTCGAGGAGCATGAGCTTAATTTCCATTATGATATGGGTTCTAAAGAAATTGATGATCCTAATTTGGGGGGTGGAGAAGAAGAAAGTGGTGTGCAAGTCCATGATCAAATCCCCTTCACTTCCCTTCTTGATTTTGAAGAGACCTTGTTCCAAGGGAAGGATGAGGAGGACGTGCAAATAGAGGATGAACTGAGTGGAGTCGTGAATAATCTCTCTTGGGTAAAGGAGAAGGCGGATACCTCACATGACTTTTATCCCGATTGGGCATCTTCTGATCTAGGGGAGGGTATTGATCTTCTACCTCTTCATGACCTCGACGAATCTAACTTCACGGTGGACATTCTTCAATTAGCCGAGTTATCTGATCCTATAGAGTCTCACGAGTATTGTGTTGAGGAGCATGCTTCTTTCACTCTTGATATTGTTCATCCCCTTGACACTGATCATTTGATAGGAGCCTCTCACCCTCCGATCTATTCTCACCTCACAAATATTCATGTAATTCCTAAAATTGAGGTGGTAGAATTTTTTTTGAAAGATAATAAGGTCTGCATTCATGTTTTCAACACTTATAAAGACCTTAAGTTTGAAGAGGAATATTTTATAATGGATGAAATGATAATTCCTCTTTCATTGTCTGACCGGGGCGGTCTATTTGACATGCTTGATTCATCGTGATACACTATAAAGGCCAAACCAAAAATAATGAATGTTGATTTATATATGACGCTCACGGAAGAAGAATTGTTAGCATATGCGTTGCACGAAAAAATCAATCATGCTAACAACCAACTTATCTTACGGCCACATATGCTTTTTCATGGTCTTATCTTTGCATGGTACAATCGGTGGAACTTGAAAGAAGATGAGATCACGTGGTGGCTCATTTTTAACTCAACTCTATGGTTATGGAGTTTGCACCTCCTATGCATGCGTCTGGCTGAAGACAGAAAACTTAGCACTTCGGGAGGCAACCCAATGTCTTTGTTATTTGATGTTTTAGTTTGTTTTCATTAGTTAGGTCAAGTCCAGAGATGGAGCTATCATTGTCCATAACATTGATAGAGTTTCACCCCGCATATCAGGTTGTCTCTTTTCTACTCAGCGATCTTTATTGTTACATTGTTCTATTACTTTTATTGCTTATGCCATTGAGGACAATGTCATTCAAGTTGGGGGGGGAGAATAATTTCATTTCATGATGCATATAATACAACCTGACATGAGTTCCTGCATTTTGTCATGCATATCTTCTAAGTTGTCTTGCATTGAACATGAAAAGTAAAAAGATGAAATCTCCAATTGAGTTTTCTTGATTCGTGCTCACATTGAAGGTAATTCTGGAATAGGAAAGACTAGGGAGAAGGATGATGAAAAATTTCTTCGATTTAGCTATGGAAAACTGATTTAAGAATCTCTTTAAAGTTCATATGCACTTTAGAAAAAGAAATTCACATTGCACACTAATAAAACAAGCAGGACAAGCCTTCGGTTATTTTGGATATATTTGTCTGATACTCTACACTTCTTAAGAGATCTTTTATAAGCTTTCTGTCAGGTTATTTATCAAATAAGTGCAAAAACACAATGAAAAAAAAGAGAGAGAGAAGACACCATGAAAAATGTCCCGAATCTTAGTAACTGGGCCTACTTCACCTAACAAGTGTTGAGGTTTACGTTAAACGGAAAAGGGAACATTGATCTACGTAACTGGGCATGCTTCTCCTAAGGCAAGAGTTGAGGTTCGTGTAAACCAGTGAAGGGTAGTGCAGCATCATGTGTGTAGAAAAAAATAAAAAAATCTCAAAAAGAGACATGAAAATAAGGCAGATAAAAAGCTAGTATGCTTAATGCTCTGATTAAGAGGTGCGGGGTTGAAAGACATTTACTTGGAATAACAAATGGGGGATGCAATTATCTATGCTATGTATTTAGTATTACACATGCACAAGTGCTATTGAACTTTTATTTGTATTCTTAATCATGTTTCTAAATTTCCAAACTAAAGTTAGTGTGCATTAATGATTCCGGATTCCTAATCTTTGGTTGATTCTATGAAGGAAGAGCTAGATATGAAGGTATGAACTTTACAAACTCTTGTTAATCCTAAATTTTAATATAATTACATTGCTAAGGGACTAGCAATGAGTAAGTTAGGGGGTGTAATGAGTGTCACAATTTATATCATAATGAGCATCACATGCATCATCTTTGAGCATTAAAAGAACAAAATTATGCAATTTGGATAAAAATTCCATTCTCACACTTAATTTGAGTCTACATGTATTTTATCATCATTTTTTAAGTCACAATGACAATGTGAGATTTATTCAAGAGTCTGTACAACCATTTTGGGATCAAAAATAGTGATTATATGAATTTTTTGAATTTTGAGGAATTTGCGACCAAGCTCAAGATGCCAATTAAAATTGCGCCCAATTGAAGAGGCGCTCATTAGAAGAATGACTGGCATTTTGAATGGGTGTGAATTTGAAGACAGAAGAATATGTGTTGATGCAAGGCGCTCATTGATAGATTACATCTTACTGTTTGAATCCAACCGAAACTCTACGAGTTCAAATGAAGTTATCCTTCCATAATTGATGCAAGGACGACTCTATCTATGGCAAGAGACCTACGTTGAGAAAGATCTTGATGCTGCAAACTCAGATTTGAGCTTTATCTCCAAGGATTTGTACGATTGGAAGTCCCCTGCACACTATAAAACCCGCCCTAGAGCCACCGAACCGTAGAGCTTAGCCTTTTTCATTACTTTCTGTTCTTCCTTTCAATTCACTATCTTTAGAAAACTTCTTTGTTTTTAAGAGTTCTTCAACTTCTTTTTCTTCACCTTTAGCTAGTTCTCTCTAGTTTTTAAGATATTTCCAATTTTTCAAAGCTCTGCCTTTTACGTTTTTCGAAACTCTGCGCATCTCTCTATTCTCTCCCTCTTCTACTCCTCCTTTCATCTTAATTTCTTCAGCAAAGTTCTCCATTTTTATGTGTTCTTTAATTTCTTTTTCTTTCTCTTCCTCTAATTCTCTCTCGTTTTAAATTTATTTCAAGTTTTTCAAGCTTCTATCTTTTACATTTTTTACTGTCCATCTCTATGTTTTTCCTCCGATTTCACCCTCTTCTGTACGTTTCCTCCCTTTACTCTCTTCACCAAACTTCTTTCTCTGTTCCTGATCTTCAACTTTCTCTTCTTCCTCATCTTCTAATTCTTCTCCATTTTCAAGCTATTTCAATTATCTTCTTGCTCTATTTTTATTTCCATTTTACTAATTTCTAGATTTCAATCTTCTTCTTCTATCTATCTCTTCCTCCTCCATATTCTTCTCACATTCTCAAGGCGGCGTACCCCTCCAAGACGGGGCGACCATCTCAAAGGCTCGGCACGGCATGGGCGACGCTATTCTTCACTATCTTGGCTCTATTTCTTCCCTTATTCTCTTACTTCAAGTTGTAATTTTTATTTTTCATACAGTTGTAATCGTTCATCTTAAGCAATAAAAATTTAATCTTTTGCAATTGTATTTTTCTAGTTCTCTCTCTATCTCCTCCCAAATTCTCTTCTTTAACCCTCTCAAATTCTTTAGATAGGTTTATTTTTAGTCTCAAGTTCATGCACTTTTACTTTCCTTTAGTTTAAACTCACTCAAAATTTGGTTTTCAAAATATAAGAATTTTCCAACTTGCTTAAAAGAAAAACTTTTCTTCTCCATGGGATCGACCCATTCTTACCACTCTACTTATATATAATATCTTTTTAGTGAGTGAGTGCGGTTATTATTAAAATTGTGGCACGGCTTTTAGCGATGAGTTTTGTGCACATCAATTTTTGAATTGTTTTTCTATTTTCTCTCTCCACTCTTTCCAATTTCTCTTTTTAATCCTCCAATATTCTTTAGGTAGATTTAATTTTGAGTAATCTATTTTCATGTAATTTTAGTTTAGTTTTCAAAAGCTCACTCAAATTTAGATTTCTTAAATATAAGGATTTTTCCAACTTGCTTAATTAAAAATATTCCTCTCCGTGGAATCGACCCGTTCTTACCACTCTGCTTATATTTAAAATCTTTTTAGTGAGTGAGTGTGGTTATTTTTTAAATTGTGGCACGACTTTTGACGATGAGTATTAGTGCACATCAGATACTGGATACTGGGATTGGATATTGGGTTTCGGAACTGGGAACTGGGAACTTGAAGGCCAGAAATTGGATACCTAGACTGGAGACTGGGATCTGGATACTAGATACTGGTATTGGAGACTAGGTATTGGCACTGGAAATTGGGGTCTAGCGACTGGATACGGGGACTAGAAACTGGGATTTGAATACTAAAAGCTGGGATCGAAGGCCTACCTACATGAGGCGGGTTGGCCTGCTGTTCGAAATTGGAATTGGGGACTGGAAACTGGATATTGGGATGGGAGACTGGGTACTAGGACTGGAAACTAGGAACTGGATACCCAGACTGGAGATTGGAATCTGGCTACTGGGTACTGACACTGGAGACTGGGTACTGGGAACTGGACGCTGAGAATTGGATACTGGAGTTGGAGACTGAGGACTGGGACTTAGATATTGGGACTGGAGATCAAAAACTGGAGACTAAAAATTGGATGTTGGGACTGGAAGTTAGGATTTGGATACTGGAGGCTGGGATTGGAGGCCTGCCCCTATGTGGCGTACTAGCCGATTGTTGGAAACTGGAATTGGAGATGAGAAAGTGGATATCAGATGCTGGGAACTGGAGGCTGGGACCTGATACCGGGATCGAGGACTGGGATTGGATACCAGATACTGGGGCTGGGGACTGGAGGTTGGATGCTCGGTACAATGACTGGAGACTGGGAGCTGAGTGCTAAAGGCATGCCTGGGTGAGGCAATCTGGCCTGTTATTGGAAGCTAGGGACTGGAGATTAGGGACTGGATATTGGAAACTTGACAATGGGGCTAGGGACTGGAGACTGGAACTGAAACATGATAATGGGACTAGATACTAGAGGCTAGAGCCGAAGATGGATACTAGGAATCAGATAATGGAGCTGGCCATTGAAGTCTAGAACCAGAGCTGAATAGTGGAGACTAGACACTGGAACTGGGTATTGGAGCTGGAGTTAGATACCAGGGACTTGGCACTAGAACTGGATCTTGGGGACTGGGTACTGGAACTAGATGTCAGAAGCAGAATGCTGGAAGTTTGATACTAGAGTCGGATATTGGACCTGGATACTGGAGGCTGGAAATAAGTACTAGAAACTGGGTATAGGAACCGAATACTGGAAGCTGGATGCTAGAACTGGATATTGGAAACTGAGTGCTATAACTGGATACTGGAAGCTGGATACTGGGAATTGGAAGATGGAAGAAGCCGGATATTAGAAACTAGTAGCTAAAAATGGGATACTGTGACCGGAGGCTGGAAGCTAGATACTAAAAACTAGAAGCTAGAAGGTAGAGACTAGAAACTGGAAGCTAGAAGCTGGATATTGGATTCTGGAAGCTGAAAATGGGATATTGGGACTAGAGGCTGGAAGTTGGATACTTAATATGGATACTGAAAATTGGATATTGGAGGCCTACCTGTATGAGGCGTACTGGCCCGTTGCTGGAAACTTGATCTGGAGGTTAGAGACTGGATATGGAAACTAGATACTGGAAGTTGGATACAGGAACTAGATGTTGGAATCTAGATATTAGAACTGGAGACTGGAAATGGAGGCTGGAAACGCGGAACTGGAGCTGAATACTAGAAACTGGTTACTGGAACTGGATGCTGGAGGTTGGGTAATAGAACTAGGTATTGGAAACTAGATACTGGAGCTGGGTAGTGGAAATTAGATATTGGAAGCTAGGTACTAGAGGCCAGCCTGAAAGAGGCGTGTTGACCTGAATGGTTGGAGACTAGAAGCTAGAGGATAACCCATAAAGGGGGTGTTGACCTGGAAGACTTGAAACTGGAACCCGGAGGCTGACTTGTGAGGGTGCATTGGCCTGTGTGATTGGGAACTGGAACTTGGAGGCTAACCCGTGAGAGTGTGTTGGCATGTGTTGCTGGAGAGTGAAGGCTGGAGGCTGGCCCATGAGAGTGTGTTAGCCTATGTTGCTGGAGTTGCTAGAGGCTAGAGGCGTGAGGGTGTGTTGGCCTATGTTGCTGGGGATTGGAAGCTGGAGATCGACCTGTAAGGGTGTGTTGGCTTGTGTTGCTAGAGTTGCTGGTTGATCCTGAGATATGTCAGCCAAAGACTGGGTGCTTGTGCTATCCCCGGGTTTTTGAATTATTTTCCGCGGGTTGCGGATTATGTCCGTTTGGATTTTAGAATTTGATATCGGGATTTTAGATCCCTAATCGGCATTTATGAGAATATTGTCGGGTTCGTATTGGTACGATGAGTGGTCTCACTCTTTTCAGGAATTTTTCGATGTCAAAATATATTTTTCAGAGATTTTAGAGGTTAAAACATATTTTCTAAATGAGAAAAGAAAAAAATAATATAATAACAAAAAAGCTAACTAAACCCTTTTTAACCCCCTCGCCCCCACCGTTCTCTCCCTTTTTCTCTCTTTTCACATTCGCACCCCACACCCCCATCGTTCTTCCCCTCTTACCCTACACCTCTCTGGCGGTCGACGGAGCTTGGCAGGGGTGAGATCGTGGACAACTCGGGCGTCGTGCGGTGGGGACGGATGTGAAAAATGAGGCGCAGTGGCACGGCTAGCGAGGTCATGATATCGAGGTTCAAGATCACGTGATCAAGCATTTTCTCGACGGTTCGGCTTCGAAATCGCATGATTTCTTCTCCAAAAGGTAAGGGGATGGATTCCTCACACTCTATTCATGATTTCCTATGGTTTGGTGTGATTATTGGCATGCTAGAGGGATTAATCGCTGGAAATGTGTGTGTGGCTTGAGTTCTTTAATGCTTTTGATTTAAATGTGAAAATGTATGGGTTTTTCATGTTTTTTTGGAGTCAAATGAATGGATATGGGTGTATGAAAGCATGAATAAGAGTTTTTGTAAGATTTTCCCCTCGTTTGTAGCCAGTGGGGTGGGTTTTAGGGCAGTTCGCCCTCATCCGGATTGGAAGCAAGAACGCGGTCAGTCTACCAACCGCGTCTGGCTTCGGGTTTTTAACCGCGGTGTACCTAGAGACCGTGCCTAGGCGTATGGGGGGATTAAGTCGATGGCTAAACGTGGTGGTTAGACCGACCGCATTCAACGTTGATGTGGCTCGTTGACCGACAGTGTCCCTATTGATCGCGGTGCCCTTCCGACCGCGTTAATGAAGGTCGCGGCGCCCATCCCGGCCACATTCATCATGAAGATTGACCGACCCTGGAGGCCTATCGACCGAGTTTTGGACCCTTGTGGAGTCCGGTCGACCGACCCCCTTGAGCCAGTCGACCGAAACCCCCAGTTCTATGTTAGAAATTGGCCTATTTGGCCCCAAGAACTTGTTTTTTCGCTCTGAAACTTAGATGGAGGTACTTTTAGATAAGATCACCTAGAATTTAGTCGTGTGAACTCCGCGAGGGCTGTCTCATGTTGGGATGCCCGAAGACTTGGTTTAGACTATGTGGGTGAATCCCATGGCTCGGGATTGTGAATAGTTTATGCTTTTCCCGAGATAGTAACCTCGGCAGCCTTGTTCCTTACAACTCTATCTCATGTTTCGTGTGACGTGCTTGTGTCCACGATCGGTTACACGTCCATAGTTTTACACCGGGTCCTTACTTAGACCTCTCTTCCACTAGCCATGATCGGTTACACGTCGATAGTTTTACACCAGGTCCTTACTTGGAGTGACCTCTCTTCCACTAGTTGTAACTTGCATGGGTATGCTTGTGCTGACCCAAAGACGGTTTGGGGCTAGTTTCCGTAGGGCCTCCCACTGTGGCGGCTCGAGTCCGGGCCGAGAGAAAACCTAGCTAGATTGCCTGACGTAGCGCAGTCAGTTAATGTGTGCACACGTGGTCGGGGACTTCGGATGCGTGCTAACGAGCACGACCCCGACTAGACCCATATCTTGTGTTCCGTGTATAGTGTCTCAGTTTTTGCTTGGGACGAGTAGGGTGACACCTAAGGCTGTGGACTAAGTCGTCAGTGGATGCATCCGAAATTGCTTCTAGTGGATAGTATTCCTATCACTCGAGTGTGGCAACCCTAGTTTCTTGCCACATGGCTTAATATTAAGGCAGCCGAGAGCATCCAATGGTACGATATCGATTCGTGGGTTACGATGATTAGCCATGGTACACATGTGACTAGGTTCAGAGTTTTGGCGGCTTTGTGTCCTTGCTTGGCGTAATTGAAGTGTAGTTCCTTGCTACCTTTGAGAATCTTGTTCCAATAGTATAATTACATCCCTCCATGGACTTATCGGGAGTCTACCCGATAGCCTAGATTTAAGTGTTCATCCGCCTATAGAGACGTTTCGAGACAAGTTACCGTGGTCCAGTTGTTTAGTCCGAATTACGAAATCATGGTTCGATATGGTTTGTGCTTGGTACTCGAGGTGGCCGTTTGTTGTGCAGGCTTTGGCAGTTAGTAGTTTGGCGCGGTTATGTGAATTTAGTGTTGATCTTTCTGCCTTACTGCATTTTCTGCTCTATAGTTCTTATGCCTTTTATTTCCTACGCTGCTTGTTACGTTCTGTTGTGTTGGGGATCCGCGGGACCCCTACTGAGCCAATGAAATGAGGCTCACCCCTTTTCTTTTCAGGTTTGGTGTGCCACCTTGCCGTACGAAGGCCTTGCACAGCGCCGAGTGTCTTAGCATCGCTATCTTCTGCCAACAGGGGTATGTCCCAAGGCTTTGTACCTTCCTTTTATTGAGTGGTACCTTTGGGACTAATATATACGGACTGAAAACTATGTAAAAATGTGTAAATTTTTTTATAAATGTAAATTTTAAATTCAGCACTTTAATTTCTGCATTTATTTTAGATTTCAGTACACTCCCGTGACACCTTTTGAACCCTTCCAAGCTTTTAGCTCGTGGGTGGCGGCATAGGATCCGAATGATATCGGGTTTGACTTGACATCCAGATACTGGGTCGTTACAGTGCTGGCCGACTTATCGCCGACATGTTGTTAGCCGAAAATGTAGTTAATGTCAGCCTATTGTTGAGATATGTAGCCGAAAAATTGGAACTACTTGTCTGACTATTGAGATGTTGTATAACCAAGGAATCTGGAGCTGATCGACTGACCACTGGGGGTGTTTTACTCGGGGGACTAGAACTGGAGTTGAAGCTGGAGCTGGCCGATTGACCACTATGGTGTTGTAGCCGGAGATTAGGACTGGAGCTGGAGCTAGCTGGCTGACCGCTGGGGGTGTTGTAGCCAGGGAACTAGAACTAGAGCTGGAACTAGAGCTACCCGACTGACCGCTAGGGGTGTTGTAGCCAGGGAATTGGAGTTGAAATTGGAGCTGGCCGGCTGACTGTTGGTGGTGTTGTAGCAGGGAACAGGAACTAGAGCTGGTCGGCTGACCGCTGGGGGTGTTGTAGCCGGGAATAGAAATTGGAGTTGGCTGGCTGACCGCTAGGGGTGTTGTAGCAGGGGAACTAGAGCTAGAGTTGATCGACTGACCGCTAAGGTGTTGTTGCTGGAGACTAGGACTAGAGTTGGAGCTTGCCGGCTAACCTCTAAGGTGTTGTAGCCGGAGGGCTGGAACTAGAGCTGGAGGTGGAGCTGGCCGGCTAACTGCGAAGGTGTTGTAGTCGAGGTATTGGGACTGGAGCTGGAACTGGAGTTGGCCGGCTGACTGTTGATGTGTTGATGGGAATCAAGCAAGCCGCCAGGCCAAAGCTGATAGTGGAAGCTGTTGGGCCGAAGATGAACGCGCTACCTTTGGGTAGCGTGATCTGTATGAAGGCGCTAGGTTCCCCTAGCGCGATCTCAGACAGAAACTCTGCTGCAGACGGTCCAACTTCCCAGCGTCGAAACTCACAAAAGTCTTCAATGTTTGCTATTTTCCATGGTTGTAATCGATGTTCTAGCGTCATATTTTCTTCCCCTTCCTCTATATATGTATCCCATCTCGTTTGATTAAAAAAAATGAAGCAATGAATCTATGAAAGAGTTTATGAGTGTAGCAATGGCTATCTCCCCCAATCTTTGGAAACCTCCTTCCTCCTCCCCTCTCCGGGTGCGATGTTCAACCTTCTTCTCTTGATCCTCTCCCTTTCCCCTTCAATGGAGGATGATCAAAGCCCCGTATGTACCGGCTCTGAGACGGGGTCGAGTGTGAGGCTCCATTTGGAGCTTCGTTCTTCTTCCACCAACGTTCACCTCCCCTCACCACCGCCAAGGATGTTGCTAAGGTTAGGATGGAACTCGGTTGCACCGTCCCTACGAAAGATTCGGGTGAGAGGCCCCAGCCAAGCTTCCTCACGACCCTAGCATCATCTACACCCACCTTCCTTCCCCGCCGCTCACCCCCACATCCACCTTCACCAAAGTTATCCTAGATAGTATTAGGTTGGCTTGATTTCAATTTTAGTGTTCCCCGTGTGTTGTCCATCATCCCGTGTGCTTTCCCCTTGTGTTATGAACCCCCGGAGTCATCCACGGGAGCCCCAACGTCGAGGTTCGTCGTTCTGCCAACGTCTGTGAACGTGCTAGGATGATATAGTGCGTTCTTCAAGAAGGTGCTAGGAGGCTATAGCGTGACTATGGGTAGAAAGAAGAAGACCCCCCACTTCCGTCCCGCATCAAATGGTATTAGAGCTTAGGGAACCATGCTGTTCTCACAGACTGGGATCTTGAGCTACGAGGTTCGAGGATGAACCTTCCAAAGTGGAGGGGTTTGATGGGAATCAAGCAAGCCGCCAGGCCAAAGCTGATCGTGGAAGCTGCTGGGCCGAAGATGAACGCGCTACCCTGTATGAAGGCGCTAGGTTCCCCTAGCGTGATCTCAGACAGAAACTCTGTTGCAGATGGTCCAACTTCCCGACGCCAAAACTCACAAAAGTCTTCAATGTTTGCTATTTTCCAGGGTTGTAATCGATGTTCTAGCATCGTTTTATCTTCCCCTTCCCCTATATATGTATCCCATCCCATTTGATTAAAAAAAAATGAAGCAATTAATCTATGAAAGAGTTTATGAGTGTAGTAATGGCTATCTCCCCTAATCTTTGGAAACCTCCTTCCTCCTCCCCTCTCTGGGTGCGATGCCCAACCTTCTTCTCCTGATCCTCTCCCTTTCCCCTGCAATGGAGGATGATCGAAGCCCCGGATGTACCGACTCTGAGACGGGGTCGAGTGTGAGGCTCCATTCGGAGCTTCGTTCTTCTTCCACCAACGTTCACCTCCCCTCACCACCGCCAAGGATGTTGCTAAGGTTAGGATGGAGCTCGGCCGCACCATCCCTACGAAAGGTTCGGGTGAGAGGCCCCAGCCAAGCTTCCTCACGACCCTAGCATCATCTACACCCACCTTCCTTCTCCGCCGCTCACCCCCACATCCACCTTCACCAAAGTTATCCTAGATAGTATTAGGTTGGTTTGATTTCAATTTTAGTGTTCCCCGTGTGTTGTCCATCATCCCGTGTGCTTTCCCCTTGTGTTATGAACCCCCGGAGTCATCCACGGGAGCCCCAACGTCGAGGTTCATCGTTCTGCCAACGTCTGTGAACGCGCTAGGACGATATAGCACGTTCTTCAAGAAGGCACTAGGAGGCTATAGCGCGACTATGGGCAGAAAGAAGAAGACCCCCCACTTCCGTCCCGCATCATGTGTAGTAGCCGAAAGATTGGGACTGGTCAACTGACCGCTGAGGTGTGTAGCTGAATGCTGGGACTAGAGTTGGTGATGACCGACCCATGGGGGTGTATTGGCTGCCATTGGTATAGGGCAGTGTTGTGCTTGCCGTTGGCAAGATGTCGTGGTCGGTAGCTTTCATTAGTGAGGAGTAGAGAGGAAGCATTTTTTTCTTTACCAACTCTACCACCCTTGCTAGTTTTCACCAGAGTTGGCCCCTTTTTACTTTTTCTGATGTGCCCTTGCAGGTTTTCACACCAAGGGGTTGCCCAATTTTACCTGAGGTGCCCTTATGGATTTTTACCTCAGTTGGATTGATGGTAATTTTTGCCATTAGTAGTCTTGTAGAGGGAGTTGACTAAGACCGCCGAGGTATCTCTATTTTTAACCCCATCTTTGTTTGTTTGTTTTTTGTTTACTTGGGAACCTGGTGGCTATTGTCCGTAGCGTGCTGCTGTTAGGGGACGTAACCTGAAGTCTGTGCTGTTGATGGCTTGTTGCCATTGTAGCCATGACATTGGCTTTAGCTGGTTATCATGTGATTGATCTGGGAACTGGTGAGCCTTGGTGGCATGTTGCTGGAGTCATGACATGGATTTGGGAACTAGTGAGCCTTTATGGCGTATTGTTGGAATCATGACTGGGATCATGGTAGCTTAACCACAATGGGCTAGTGACTAGGAGTTCTAGGTTAATGGATCTTCATGATAGATGAATCCAAGGTTGATGTGGTTTAGAGATCAACCAAGTGGTGTGTAGACTGAGGTTCTCTGGAATGAATGGCTAGGATGAAGTATGAGTCACTAGCGTATACATGCCGACCTTGGTGGTGTGAGGCGAGAAGAAGTGTGAGCCAACCGGGGTGGTGTATGGCTAACTAGGGAGTGTAAGATTGATGAGATGGAGAAGTGTACTAGTCATATAGGCCAACTAGGGAGGTGTGTGGCCCAGGGAACTGGTGTAGGCCGACCGTGATGGTATATGGCCGACAGGGAGGGTAGGGTTTATAAATTGGACCAAGATATTGATTAGGGAGTAGTATGAGCCAACTGGAAGGGTATGCAGTTGCTGGAAGGTGGGTAGCTGGTTGTCCCAGATGGGGGAGGAAACTGTATTTTTTTTGTTCTCTTTACCAGCTCTATCGCCCTTTCGGGTTTTTGCCAGAGTTGTCCTCCTTTTACTTTTTCCAGTGTGCCCTTGCAGATTTTCACCCCAACGGGTTACTCGATTTTGCTTGAGACGCCCTTGCGGGTTTTCACCTCAGCCGGGGTATTGGCCTTTTTTCCCCCAGTCGTCTCTTTGAGGAAGAGGACGACTGACTCCGCCAAGATATCTCTATTTTTAACCCCATTTTTTATTTGTTATTTTTTTTCTTTGTTTGTTTACCTGGGAGTCTCTTGGCTGTCTGGTGATTGGCCCTGGGTGTCCTTAGCTCACTGCTATCGAAGGACGCTGTTGGTGGGATCATTGTCAATGATCCGTTGTGTTGATACTGGAGTTGCTTGCTGGGGATTGACTGGTTGCCGAGCAATCTGGAACTTCAGTGTAGACCTTCAGGCCAACTGATCTATGTAGCTTGTGGCTGGAGCTTGGACTGAAGCTTGAACGAGTCGACCTTGATGATCCAAAGGCTGAGGCTCTGGGTTGTTCTGGTGTATAGGCCAACAATTGACGTAGGCCGACCGAAGAGGTGTATTGGCCAAAGGATAGGGATTTAACCGACCAAGAAGGTGTATTGGTCAGGGACTGGGTGATGTGTAGGACAACCATTGTGGTGATTTGGTCATGGATCAGGTGTTTGACCGACCGTGGAGGTGTTCTGGTGAAGGGTAGGTGCAGGCCAAACGTAGAGGTGTATGGCCATGGTGAAGGCTGAATTGCCGTAGAGGCGTATTGGTCACAAAAAAAGGGGGAGGAGAGGCTGTCATTGGTACTAGTTGCTACAGTTTCAATCCATTTTGAAACATAATCAACAGCCACTAGAATGTATTCATGTTCATAAGATGGTGGAAAGGGTCCCATGAAATCAATTCCCCATACATCAAAAATTTCTACCACAAGGATGGGGTTTAACGACATCATGTCTCTCTGTGAGATATTCCCCATGGTTTAGCACTTTGGGCAAGATTGACTAAAGGTATGGGCATCTCTAAAGAGAGTGGGCCAATAAAAATCACTTTGGAGGACCTTTGCGGTAGTTTTATTCCCAGAAAAATATCCTCCACAAGCAAGGGTGTGGCAAAAGGTGAGAATGCTTTGATGCTCATTTTTTGGGACGCACCTTCGAATAACATTATCAGCACAAATCCTGAATAACTCCAGGTCCTCCCAAATGTAGTGTCTTATCTGACCAAAGAATCTGTCTTTTTCATTTTTGGACCACCCATCAGAGATTAATCCAACTGCCAGATAATTAACAATATTCGCATACCAAAGAGACTTAATGTGAGCAATGGCTAAGAGTTGCTCATTTGAAAAATGGTCTTTAATGGGGTCACTATCGTGCACAAGAACCCTAGAGAGATGATCAGCCACAGCATTTTCAGACCCCTTGTTATCCCGTATTTCCATGTCAAATTCCTGCAGAAGTAGGATCAATCTGAGCAATCGGGGCTTGTTTTTAGATGAGGTATCTAAAGGCTGAATTATCAGAGTAGATAATGACCTTGGACCCTAAGAGATATGATCTAAAATTCTCAAGGGCAAAAACCACTGCCAACAATTCCTTCTCAGTTGTGGTGTAATGTTTTTGGGCCTCATTCAAAGTTTTGCTTGCATAATAAATCACAACTGGGCTTTTGTTCATTCTTTAGCCCAAAACTGCCCCAATAGCATAATCCGAAGCATCACACATTATCTCAAATGGCAAAGACCAATCTGGGGGTTGGATGATGGGGGTTTGGTCACAGCACTCCTAAGAAACTCATAGGCCTAAAGACATGACTCATCAAAGTTGAAAGGGGCGTCTTTGGCAAGAAGGTTGCACAAAGGATGAAATTTTTTGGAGAAGTCATTGATGAATCGACGGTAGAACCCAACGTTACCTAAAAAGTATCTAATTTGCTTAACAGACGTTGGTGGAGGTAAATTAGCAATCAATTCAACTTTTACTTTATCCATCTCAATTCCTCTTTCAGACACAATGTTGTAGACACTTTTTCTCCCTCTCTAAAGAAATATGGGTTAAAGGGGAAGGTGATGTGGGTGTGTAGATGAATGAATATGACTAAAGCATGGAGATATAAAAGTGCAACACACATATCAACAGGTTGTGATCCCCACCAAAATACCTAGTGCAACCGGAAGTGCACTACGTACCTTGGAAAGGGGGAGACGGATGAGCCAATGGATGCAGTGCTGGTACAGGATGAAGATGGCCCGATGGAGACCGCTGAAGGACGTAGACGGCCGAACGATAGACCACCTCCAACGCTGAAGTGGAACACGGGAAGAAGACTTGGCTGGGGACTAAACGGTCTGAATCAGGCCGCAAAAGGGCACTGAACGGTCTGAGGAAGACCGTTAACCCCTCTCTACGGTCGGAGATGAACCGCGCAAAGTCACCAGATTCCAAGTTGAGGAACTTAATCCTCCACCCCTTCCGACCGGCCAGAGGGGATGGGCCTCGTGCTAAAGCTCCTGTTGACCTGCAAAACACAGTAAATGACCAGAAAGCACAACCCAAATTAGTTTATGAAGTGCAAAATCTATGAAAATGAATGGAAAACTAAACACATAAATGGAATGGGGGATACCAGGGGGTTGGGTTTTTAAACCCCTATGGGGCGTGGAAAATAGTAGGAAGGAGAAAGAAGGGTAGAATGCCAGTGAAAAACACAGGTAGAAGTAAAGGAAAAAAATGAACATGTAATGATGGGCAAACAATGGAAATGGCTAACTAACACTCAAAGAAAACACAAACGCAACGACTACTCCCTAAACCGAAGGCTTAATGGACGTGGAAAGCCTTCCTCCATGGCTAGAATTCGCTCAGGAATGGAGCAACACTTCGACATCAACTTCGAATCTTCCCCCCCGAGCTTAGATTAAGGGTGCTATTTATAGACCCCTGAAAGTTCACTCGAAATTGAGGGGTTTCCAGCGAGAATTAGGCCTGGATTCCTTTGGATAAATCATGGATAATATTCCCATCTTTTACCAGGATCAAACGGAACCTGATTTGGTTGGGCATCCCCGGAGAAAAAGGTTGAACAACCAAAAGGTTTAACCACGGGCGGAGAGAGAAAAGCCAACCGAATCTAGGATTTCGGCCATAAAAGCGGTCGAACGATGGGCCGCCCACCCATATAAATGGTCCAATGCTAGACCGCCTACATGGTGTTGGTGGAAAATAAATAATAGGATAAATAAACCATTTATCCAAAGAACAGACCGACTGATGTGGCGTAGGACTCTGGATTGGCAAACGGTCCATCGATAGATCGCCCCACGAGTCAAACGGCCCATTGCCAGACCGTTTATACAGTGTCGGTGGTAAATCAATAAAAATAGATATTTATCTAGAAAACTGACCCATTTAGGACTCTGGCCACTAAACGGTCGTTCGATGGACCGCCCAACTTGAATAAACGGCCTAATGTAAGACCGTTTATTAGGTTGTCAGTGGAAAATCAGAAAATAGCCAATTAATCCAAAGGCAAATCGGTGTAGGACTCTGAACGATATAAACGGTCTTGAAAACGACAGCCTAACATCCTAAACGGTCAATGGCTAGACCGCGATTAGGCTGGGCGGTGGAAGTTAATAAAAATGGGATAAATAAGCCCATTTACCCGAAAGACCAAGTGAAATCAAAGCCCATTAAACCTGAAATCCAAGGAAAATCGAGAGCAAGTACAGCCATGTAGCACCCCATATAAAAAAAGGAAAGAAAATAATAATAAAAATAATATATAAACTTTTTCCCTAAATAAATAAAAACTTTAGATAACTCTATGAGAAGATAACTCTATAGGAAGGTTAAATAAGAAGTTAGAATACCTAAAGAGGGCCATTATATAAAAATACCATCATTGAAGTCATCATACGTAATGGGGCTTCATCTTCCAAAAAGATTATTCACCTGAACAAGTGACTTCTTAGTGTAGTTGGTTAAGTGACATGTTACCCAATCAGGTGACTAGGGTTCGATTCTTACATTCGTCATTTCTTTTGCCCAAAATAATGGGTGAATTAAATATATAAATGAAGGGCCAGACGTCATTTCTTCAACCGACTAAATATATATATATAGGGACCCCTCAACCACCAGAGCTGGGTGGAGGCATTTATAGCCATTCTTTGATGGCCATGGACCCAAAGGGAACATACACAGTAAGGATTTCAGATCTGCTTTCCCATGAACCCATTATTCTCTATAAACCTCCTCTTTGCTGGCAAAGGGCCCCTTTTGACCTGGCAGTGGATCCCAAGATAATGACCCTTGCTTTTACCTTGGCAACTGAATTCTTCCTATAATTACACCTTCTATTGAGTAGACAGAAGCCTCTGCCCTCATCCCACTACCTGTAGAGATAATATCCCCTTTTTTTCCTCTACCTTGGGAGACGTGAAGGGACGTCTTCTTCCTATATCCTACATCCCGCTGTAGGAGAGGTAGGTGTTCTCAAGATCTGGCTTAATTAATAGTTAAACAGGGTGACATGCATGAATAGGGTAGTTTCACCTGGTGTCCATGCGTTCTTCCGTTTTAATTCCTATAAATTACATCATATTTAAAAATTCATATCTATAGAATTAAATCTTAAAAATATTATATGAGCATGATCTTGTAATCATGCTATTTGTCCATGTCTAGCCATATCTTTACTTCCTGATTCTGTGAACATTTTTTTAAAAATCATGAACAGTAAATTACGTCATTAGTTACGTGAAGGGTATACAGAAGATACTATTCATGGCCCATTTTAAAAATTAATATCTCACAATATAAAAATGATTAGGAAAATCTAATTATTACCCATTAACCACCTCAATTTAATCTACCATGAAAAATTATCAAATAAATATTTGGCCTCAAAAACGAAATTGAGTGAATAGTAAAAAGATAATATTCATGGCCCACTTTAAAAACTAATATCTCGTAATATAAAAATGATTAGGAAAATCTAATTTTTACCCATTAACCACCTCAATTTAATCTACCATGAAAAATTATTAAATAAATATTTGTCCTTAAAAATAAAATTGAGTGAATAGTAAAAGACACTATTTATGACCCACTTTAAAAATTAATATCTCACAAGATAAAAATGATTAGGAAGATCTAACTGTTACCCATTAACCACCTCGATTTACTCTACCATGAAAAATTTTTAAATAAATTTTTGGCCTTAAAACTGAAATTCAGCGACTAGTAATAGTTAAATGTTGACCGTTACTATTCACGCAGTCAAACTTGATCGCTGACTACAAAAGTGCACCAACCCTTGAAACCAAAAGTGCACTGACCTACGTGCACTGACTTGTTGGTGTTGAAAGAAAACATGCACTGACCCTGATGTGCACCGACCTTATTCAGCGTAGGTATAGGTGGATGTGCACCGACCTCAGTTCTGCACCTTGCAAACATGCACCAACCTTGGTGTCATAAGTGCATAGACTTTATGCATTAAAGTAAGACCTGCACGGACTTTGTGTGCAGCCACACAAGGTGTGCACCGACCTTATAAGCTTAAAACCAATCTGCACAGACCTTGCTTGGCAAAGGCCAAAGGATGCACTGACCTTGTATACCTATGGTTGTGAATGTGCACAGACTTGTACAGTAAACTGCACCGACCTTATAAGCTTAAACCAATGTGCACATACCGTGTTTGCCAAAGGCCAAAGGATGCACCGACCTTGTATACCTACGGTTGTGAATGTGCACAGACTTGTACAGTAAACTGCACCGACCTTGCCCCTTGCGTGCATAGAACATGCACCGACCTTGCCCTTGCGAGCATAGAACATGCACAGACCCTGCCCTTGCGTGAACAGTAATTTGCACAGACCTTATTCAACATGCACTGACCTTAGGATGTACAAACTAAACCTGCACCAACCTTATATAGAGACCTATACCTACGCAAGCAAAAGATGCACCGACCTGAATAGTGATCTGCACCAACCTTATATAGAGACCTATACCTACGCAATCAAAAGATGCACCGACCTGAATAGTGATCTGCACCAACCTTATATAGAGACCTATACCTATGCAAGCAAAAGATGCACCGATCTGAATAGTGATATGCACCGACGCTGGACTGCATGAATAGTGATCTGCACCGACCCTATCTTATGCATTTGGCCTACACTAGCATCGACCCTGCACAGCATGAATAGTAACATGCACAGACCTTCTATATGCATGAATAGTAATGTGCACAGACATTCTATATGCATAAATAGTAACGTGCACAGACCTTTTATATGCATGAATAGTAATATGCACAGACCTTCTATATGCATGAATGATAATATGCACAGACCTTCTATATGCATGAATAGTAACGTGTACAGACCTTCTATATGCATGAATAGTAATGTACACATACCTTCTATATGCATGAATAGTAATATGCACAGACCTTCTATATGCATCAATAGTAACGTGCACAGACCTTCTATATGCATGAATAGTAAGGTGCACATGCCTTCTATATGCATGAACAGTAATGTGCACTGACCTTTTATATACATGAATAGTAATATGCATCGACCTGAGTTATGCATTTCTACATGAAAAGTAAAACGCTGCCTGGCCTTGACCGGTTGACACCTTTGACCAATAGTGTTGACTTTGACAAATAGCATTGACTTTGACCAACAATGTTGACTTTGATCAATAGTTGCGTTGACCTTCTTTACATGACTTTTTGCCATCTCCTTAACCCCGATTTGCCTATGTGTCATACATTTTATGTAGATGGTCATAATTCATCATTTACACTTGAGATGTCTTTTGAACACTATTCCTGAAAATCTACCTTATGTTCCTACAAAGGTAAACTTCTTGAAATTCTATATTGGCTATATAAATGAGAGTGGATGTCTAAAAGTATACATGAAATATTGTGCATATAGGGCCCGGTCTGGTCCTAGGAGGAGCACCCGAAGGTACTTGTGCCCATGGGAGTTTATTGACCACGGTGTTTAACATTGCACCGAACTACTTGCTTGACTTGACTTGCTTGGCCCAGAATGGGCAATACTTGACTTGAGGCCCGCAGAAGGGCAAAAGTATTTGCTTGCTTGACTTAAGACAGTCCACGCTTACTCTCTCTCTACTTGCTTGACTTGACTCGCGTGGTCCGAAAAAGGATAATTACTTGCTTGAATGAATGAATGAAATAGCCAATTCCATTGCACTACTTGTTATTATATGAACTTGAGATTACTCGCTTGATCATTGGTTATTACCTTCTTGAAAGGACTTGCTTGAATATTGATTATCATCTTTTTGGAAATACTTGTGCAATTACTTGCAAATTACTTGCTAGTTTCCTTATTGAAACATCCTATTGAAATTCATGTGATACTCTCTTGATACAATTCTTGATATTCTTGATTGATCCAACATGCATCATTATACCACATGAACTTGTAATTAGCTTAAAGATTGTTAGAGCTTGAGATATAAATCCTACTAAGCGATTCGCTCATCCAGTTGCTTCCTAATATTTTCAGAAAATTCGGATAGCGACATCCACATGAATGGGAACGAGACTGAGTGAAGAGTGCTAGAGTCATCGGTTGTCTTCTGCCAACTAGTCGTGTCCTTTGTGTTTTAAGTCTTACCCTATACTTCTAGTTATGATTGGTCTAGTTGATTGAAGTTTGATAAGGTTTGTAGCATAGTATTTGGATTTGAATAAGGAATGTCGTAGATTAGAATTGTTATCATTTGGTCAATTGGATAATTGTCATCTTGGACATTGGTATTAATTTAGGAATTTAATCTTAGTTATGATTTAGATAAATTGCGCACTCTGTCTTTTGTCAAAAAAAAAATATGTATACTGCTCTGATTGAATGGTTCTATATAAGTTGGCCACGACCTCGGGTATCTTCCGCGCTCAGGACGTGGCAGTCTTCATGGTATCAGAGCCTAGAATTTCAATTTCCTAGGGAATAAGAAGTCAGGAAATTAGGAGTCATGATCGAAATCTAGGAAACCCAAGTCTAAGGATAGGTTTACACCATACCCAGTGAGATGGATAGGGCCACAGGTTAAGTTCTTTGATGACATTTGACCTTATCGTTAAATTTAACCTTTGACCCCCCTATAGTTATACATGACACTTGACCTTATGGCTAACAATGATACTTAGTAGGCTTTAAAAAAAATTTCTTGTAGGATCATGGCTGCTGAGAGAGCACAATGGCGCGAGATGCAGCACACCGTGCAAGGTCCTACGCAGGTGCTACAGCGAGTGGCACATGGCGGAGCTCACCGTGGAGCCGGTGACCTTCATAGGGATTTTTGTTATGTGAACCCACCAAGGTTCACGGGTTTGACTAACCCCGAGGATGTTGAGAATCGGCTAAAGGAAATTGAGGGAATTTTTCGTGCAATGCAGTGTACGGATGAAGAAAAGGTCTTGTTGGCCACTTTCCAACTGGAGCGAGACGCCCGAGATTGGTGGGAATCTGTAAAAGTAACATTGCATGATAACCATGCCTCATGGGATGACTTTGTTGAACATTTTAACAGTAAATACATTTTCAACCACATTCAGGAAAAGGAGGCCCCGGAATTTGCCGCACTAAAGCAGCGGACCCTGACTATGGCTGAGTATGAGGTCCAGTTCACAAGATTGTCCATGTATGCACCTCACTTTGTGTGTACCAAAAGGATGAACGCTAAAAGGTTCCTCAATGGGCTTCGGCCCTACTATATTACACATCTCGCACCGATGGACATTCAAGTCTATCCGGAGATGGTTAGGCATGCCCAATTGCTCGAGGACGCCACTGAACTTTCTAACAAGATTCGAGGAAGGGACAAGAAGGAACATGTCGCAAGCCCGGGGAATTTCAAATCACCGTTCAACAAGAAGCTGTCCCACAATGGAGGAGAATTCTCCATGGGAAAGACATTTCAGAGGAGTAACAAGCCATTCTCTACTATTGCGCCTTCTAAGAAAGTTTGTAAATACTGCGACAAAATCGGCCACAAGACAAAGGAATGCTGGAGGAAGTTAGGAGCCTACCTTCGATGTAGGAGCCAAAAGCATCGAATCCTAGACTGTCCATTGATGAAAGAGCAAGCCACTAAGGAAGAGAAGCATTCGATGAAGAATCAAGGCCGTCTACAAGCTCTCTAAGAAAATGGAACCAATAGAAGGTGGAAGCATCGAAGGTACACTAACTGTTTGCTCTAAAATCGCTACAGTTTTATTTGATACCCGAGCAACTCACTCATTTGTTTCCAAGACGTTTGCTGCTTTATTTTCCAAGGAGCCCGAATGATTAGACTTAGCCATATCTACACCCCTCGAGAATAAGTCCGATATCACTCATCGTTACCCGAACTGCAAGGTATGATTAAAGGGAACAACCTCCTGTCAACTTGATAAGCCTAGATATAAAGGGTTCGCCGACTGGATGGCAAGATAACTTTTGTGGATTTTCCCGAGCTGATTTATATTAGCCCTCGAAATAGAACCTCTCTTATCTCAGCTCTCCAAGCTAGCAAAATAAAAGGTTGCGTGGCTTTCCTAGCCTTTGTGACTGCCACGAAAGGCGAGGAGACGGAATTTGAAGACACCCGTGTAATTCAGGATTTTCTCGATATTTTTTCGGAAGTATTAATCGGCTTACCTCCATAAAGGGAAGTGTCGTTCACAATCGACCTTGTCCCTAGTGCTGGTCCCGGTAATTGAAGAAGCATGAAGAGAATTACCGGGTGCATGACTTAGAGCTAGCCGCGGTGGTATTTGCCTTGAAGATCTGGAGTTTCCAGTTGGTAACCATATTTTTCTCAAGGTATCTCCTGGCCGAGATATTAGAAGATTCGGTGTTAAGGGCAAGCTTACACCAAGGTTTATTGGTCCATAAAAGCCCTGGAAAGAGTAGGCGAGGTTGCTTATCACATCGCCCTACCTCCGCAACTATCAGAGGTGCACAACGTATTCCATGTTGCTATGCTGAAGAAATACGTGCATGATCCTTTCCATGACATTGACCACAATGACTTAGTGATACAGAAGGACCTTACCTACGAGCAAAAGCCAATGAAGATCCTTGATCGAGAAATTCGAGTTCTAAGGAACAGGACGATCCCTATGGTGAAAATCCAATGGAATCGATGCTTAGAACAAGAAGCTACATGGGAAACTAAAGAGTCTATGAAAAGAAGATTTTCGGAGTTATTCTAGTCTGTAAGTACGTACCCTCCCTATGTCTCCATATATACAGTTGAATTTGTTGACCAAATTCTTTTAAGTATGGGAGGGTGTAGCACCTCATATAAAAATGAAAGAAAATAATAATAAAAATAATATATAGACTTATCTTCTAAATAAATAAAAACTTTAGATAACTCTATGAGAAGATAACTCTATAGGAAGGTTAAATAAGAAGTTAGAATACCCAAAGAGGGCCATTATATAAAAATACCACCATTGAAGTCATCATACGTAATGGGGCTTCATCTTCTAAAAAGATTATTCACTTGAACAAGTGGCTTCTTAGTGTAGTTGGTTAAGTGAGCTGTTATCCAATCAGGTGACCAGGGTTTGATTCTTACATCCGTCATTTCTTTTGCCCAAAATAATGGGCGAATTAAATATATATATGAAGGGCCAGACGTCATTTCTTCAACCAACTATATATATATATATATATATATAGGGACCCCTCAACCACCGAGCTGGGTGGAGGCAATAATAGCCATTCTTTGATGGCCATGAACCCAAAGGGAACATACACAGTAAGGATTTCAGATCTGGTTTTCCATGAACCCATTATTCCCTATAAACCTCCTCTTTGCTGGCAAAGGGCCCCTTTTGACCTGGCAGTAGATCCCAAGATAATGACCCTTGCTTTTATCTTGGCAACCGAATTCTTCCTATAATTACACCTTCTATTGAGTAGACAGAAGCCTCTGCCCTCATCCCACTACCTGCAGAGAGAATATCCCCTTTTTTTCCTCTGCCTTGCGAGACGTGAAGGGACGTCTTCTTCCTATATCCTACATCCCGCTGCAGAAGAGGTAGGTGTTCTCAAGATCTAGCTTAATTAATAGTTAAATATGGTGACATATATGAATAGGGTAGTTATCACCTAGTGTCCATGCGTTCTTCCGTTTTAATTCCTGTAAATTACCTCATATTAAAAAATTCATATATATAGAATTAAATCTTAAAAATATTGTATGAGCATGATCTTGTAATCCTGCTATGTAGTACCCTGATTTATTAAAGATTAAAATTTTTGAGAAATTAATAAGAAATTCCTTAAGAAATAGGATAAGTAAAAGTTCGACTATTTTATAAAAATCTGAAAAAATTAGAATCTCGTAGTGGATAAAGCGCTTAGAAAAATTGTCTTCTACGACCAACCCAAATAAAATTCGTAAACAAGCCGAATTAACAGATTAAGGTCCAAAACCACACTTAGCCTAATTGGACCTTAAAAGGTAAAATTCGAGCCCAATACTAAACCAATTAAGCTAAAACCGGATGCAAATGAAAGGCTTAGATTAAAGGATCGTTTCCCCTCTGGTTAACCTCCGAAACCCTAACCCTAGCAGGTGTATTTGGCGACGGAGTGGCGGATTGACTTGATCTCGCACGAATCTCGCACGTCCGCGGTGCCAGGACTCTATGTTCGCGATTAGGACTCCCCAGACCCAATTGAACCTATAAAAATAATTCTTAGCCACCCTAGAATCGTTTAGAAGCTGTGGCGTCCGGAGAGGAGCTCGATCGAGGGAGAATTTCGACGATCATCGGCGGTGTGTACCTAGCGCGATCGGCTTCCCTCTTCTTTCTTCATCCTTTGATTAAGGTAGGTGGTAGCAAGCTAAACCATAACTATTATATATCAATAGAAGCGTTGTCTTGTCCTCTTTCCATTGATCTAGAAAGCCCTAAATTTCATCTAGTATCCTGCTAGGATTTTGAGTTTTAGTGAAAGCATGCTAGAACTAGAGTTAACTATGTTTCATCTCGATTTACGTAGGGATTTCAGGCACTAAACATTAAATTGATCATGCTATCTTGTATAACTTGTCATGCTCGTTCTATTGATAGTAAAAGCCCTAATTTTCATGCTCTGTATTGTTCGTATTTAGTTATTTTTGCTAACCCCAGCCAACCCCGCCGGAGATGGGCAAGGTGAAGGGGCGGCAGACTGAACTGACTTGCGCGGCCTCTCGACAGACCGCCCATATTCTATAGGCGGCCTGTTCTCGACCGTCCATATGTTTTACCTTCGATCAATGTTGTAGATTGAGCATTGTAACCCTAACCGCCCTTTCCTTTAAGCGGCCAGTCCCAGTCCGTGCACTATTCCCAGTGGCACATTACAGACCACTCATCACCAGCAGGCCTTCGGACCTGAGAGGGTGTGAACGGCCTGTCATGCGACCGCCGATGCCAGTGAGTGGTTATGTACGAACCGCCCAACTATACATAACTGCTTTTTTTTTAGCATGATTTATCTTAGTAAATTTATGGTTAATGGTAAGTTAGCAATCCACATGACAACTGGAACTTATGGAAGTAAACAATCAGGAATTATGCTAGGTTGTTTTCACTTGATCTTGATTCACCATGGCCTTGACTTATTTCAATATGTTAAATTCAAACATGATTTCATAAAACTATTAGGATTGTTTGACAGTCGTTCTACTCTGGTAGGATTGACCGACTGCCATACTGGTTTTCGATGGTTTGATAGCCTCATTTCCTTGTAATGGTTGGGACTCTCCACCGGATATTCCTTCCGTCGGACTAGGACCTTCATTACGGGACCTCCGTAAGCCCCCGCGAGCCTGGGATTCCCACTAGGACGTCGGGCAGGTTGTACCACCAAAACCTCAACTTGTTTACGTGATCGAAGTGCTTGAATTACTGTGCTGTGAGCCACAGCTCAATATGGACTGACTGAGTTTTGAACGGTTAGAATCAAACCGTTTAACTCAATAGACGGCCCATTATGAACCGTGCATTCCCTGGCCGAGTGCCACTTACATTAGTTGATTAACCTTGTTCTATCTTCGACCAAATCATGTTTGGATCGACCCAATAAGCCCTAGGTTGACTAGTGGAGAGTGGGCTGGACCCTGGTTCAGTTCTGCCCCACTGATGGCAGCCCGGAGCCCATTTTTCGGTGGATTTCTAGTCTTCTAGTTAGTCCCAGTTGAGCGGTCTGGTTAAAGTCATCCATATATTAGAGCGGGTCTTATTGGACCGTTCATCCATTGAGCGGCCCTGTAAGGACCGTTTACCTTGTTCTTGGGCTTCCAGCTCTTCTAGCCATGAGCGGCCCATTATTGACCGTTCTATCTAGAGCGGCCCAGGATGGACCGTTTATCCTTGACTTCGGTGAGGCTGATCCTCAGCGCAATTCTGTCCTGAACGGTCCAGTGTAGACCGTGTACTGTTTGAGCGGCCCATTTTAGACCGTGTATCATCCAGAAGTGATTTTTCCGTGGTTATACGTGTGTGAATCCAAGGACCTGATTGGTTCATGATAATTTGAACTTTCTGGTCAAAATATCTCTTCACTTACCCTTGAGGTAAGTTCTACACTTGAAATTATTGGCCATTTAACTTGATTAAAGTCTAGACATAACTTTGATCTTGGATCCATTAAATCAATGCCAACGCATCATAAGAGCCCAGTCTTGTCCTAGGAGGAGCGCTCAAAAAGTACTTGTGCCCCGGGGAGTTTGAATGACATGGTGAGGCATTACACCGAGTGTATGACTAGCGTGATGTCTACGACAATAATATATTACTTGAATCTTTTCTTGACTTGGTTAGTTCTTGCTTGTTGGCCACTTTCCAGTTCTATCATGATCTTGCCTTCTCTTTATTATGTTGTTTTGTCATATCGTCATTTCGTTTCGTTACTTATTTTCTCGCATATAATTACAATTAATTGGTTAATCACTTAAACTTGCCTGTTATTACCTACTGAGCGTTCGCTCACCCAGTTGTTCCCCTTTTCAGGTAGCTCAGGTGAGGATTCGCAGACTGATGGGGACGGGCAAGAGTGATGGCCATGGAGCGAACCTGTTAGAAGCTTGTGGAGCCAGTCATAGTTGTTTGTGTCTATTTATGTCTAGAGTGTGTGGTGGAAGAATTGTAATTCGAAGTCAGCAATTGTAATACTATCAAGTGGATGTTAAGTTGAAAGTTTGTTTCAGTGGGTTTATGTGATTGGAATATGGATTATTTAAATGATTATTTAGTGAATGAAGTTATTTTCTATTCATGGTGTTTATGTTGACCCTTAGCGTTAGCATATCATGTCTGTAAATCAACATATTATTATTAATTATTTCTACTGTCAGTCCCGATATTCCGCGTCGGGGCGTGACAGTTAGGTGGTATCAGAGCCTAGGTTTCTAATATTCCTAGGTTTTCTAAGTTATAGGGTTCTAAGTGATGTCATAGAACCTATAATCTTGTTATAAGTCTAAGAATCCAACTTAGTGAGATTGGGTAGAGACTTGGGTCGAGTTAATAACCTAATTCAAAAACTATCCCTTCTAAATTATCCTAAAATAATTTATTCTATGTGTAGGACGTTCTAATGGCAGCCGAACGTGCGCAATGGTGAGACATGCAACGAACAATTCAAGACTTACTCGGGCCTTGCAGCAAGTGGCCCAAGGAGGAGCAGCGAACCACGGAGCTGGCGATCTTCACCGGAACTTTCGTGGGATGAATCCCCCACGTTTTGGAGGCTCGATCGATCTTGATGAAGCCGAGCACTGGTTAAAGGAGATGGAGAGGATCTTCGAAGTGATGCAGTGTAGTGACCCGGAGCGTGTTCTTTTAACGACCTTCCAGCTGGAGCGTGATGCGAGAACATGGTGGGATGCAGCGAAGGCTACCCTTGGTGATAGACAAGTTTCATGGAAAGAGTTTGAGGAGCTCTTTAACGGTAAATAATTTTATGATATAGTACAAGAAAGGAAAGCGGCTGAGTTTGCGACTTTGAAGCAGCGGAGTTTATCGGTGGCAGAATACGAAGCTCAGTTCTCTCGATTATCTCGTTATGCCACTCACTTGATATCTACGGAGAAGATGAAGGCCAAGTGTTTTCTCAACGGGCTGAAGTTACATTACATCAATCAGTTGGCACCAATGGAAATTCAAACGTATGCGGAGATGGTAAGGAAAGCTCAAGTCTTGGAAGATACCTTGGAGATGACGGAGAGAATCCTTTGGAAGAATGTCAAGAAGGAACAGCCTACTGGTTCCGGGAGTACCAAACCCGACAATGGCAAGAAGAGGCCCAATGGCGGGTATGGATCATGGAAGAACAAAATGCCGAAGAATGAAGACAAGAAGCCTGGCCCGATTGTGCCGTTTAAGTGCGTGTGCAAGTATTGTGACCATCCAGGTCACAAGATGGAAGAGTGCTAGCTCAAGCTGGGCGCCTGTTTGCGTTGTGGTAGTAGGGACCATCGTATTCCTGAGTGTCCCATTTTGTCTGATCAAGCTACCCCGACTAAGCCCCAAGGGACCAAGAAGCAGCAGGGCAAGCTCCAAGCCCTACAGGAAGATGATGCAGGAATCACTGAGGAGGGTGGACTTGTTGAAGGTACTCTTATTATACATGATAAGCCAGCATTCATTCTCTTTGATACTGGTGCCGCTCATTCTTTTGTTTCTCGAAAATTTGCTAAGTCTTTTACTGTGAAGCCAGACTTGATGAATTCCCCGTTAGAGATTTCAACCCCTATTGGTTCCAGTTCAGCAATTAAGTATTTCTATCCTTCTACTAAGGTTATGATTAATGAACAGAACTTGCCAGTTGACTTAGTTCGCATGCATATGAAAGATTATGATGTAATTTTAGGAGCAGATTGGTTGGCTAAGTATGAGGCCAATGTTTATTGCAGTTCTAGTTCTATGTTTTTTTCTAGACACCTTGGACTTTCTTTTATAGGGGTTAGGCACCATAAGTCTGTGCCACTTATTTCGGCCCTTCGAGCTGATAAGTTGATGAGGAAGGAATGTCAGGCTTTTCTAGCCTTTGTGTATGTGACCCCTGAGAAGAAGATCGAGATTAAGGATATTCCTGTCGTTCGAGATTTTTCGGATGTCTTTCCTGAGGATTTGCCAGGACTTCCGCCTGAGAGAGAGGTTATATTTTCTATTGATTTAGTTCCTGGCGTGACCCCTGTTTCTAAAGCTCCTTATCATATGTCTCCCGCGGAGCTGAGGGAATTGAAGCAACAGTTAATGGAATTACTTGAGAAGGGGTTCATACGTCCAAGTACATCCCCGTGGGGAGCCCTAGTATTATTTATCTGGAAGAAGGATGGTTCGATGAGGTTGTGCATCGATTATCGATAATTGAACCAGCTGACTATCAAGAATAAATACCCATTGCCGATAATTGACGAATTATTTGATCAGATAGCAGGAGCTCAATATTTTTCTAAGATTGATCTTCAATCTGGATATCATCAGTTGCGAATCAAGGATGAGGATATCTATAAAATGACATTTCGTAGCAGGTATGGGCATTTTGAATTTGTAGTAATGCCTTTTGGACTAACGAATGCACCTGCAGCTTTCATGCAGTTGATGAACAATGTGTTTCGGCCCTATCTTGATCAGTGGGTCGTTGTGTTTATTGATGACATCTTGATTTATTCTAAGAGTAAGGAGGAGCATGCCGAACATCTGAGGATGGCGTTGCAAATATTGAAAGACCATCAGCTATACACCAAGTTTAGCAAGTGTGAATTTTAGCTACAAGAGGTGTCCTTTCTAGGGCATATTATTACAAAGGAAGGTATTTCTGTTGATCCCTCGAAGGTAGAGGCAGTGAAGAATTGGGATAGGCCTACTAATGTAACTGAAGTTAGAAGTTTCCTAGGCCTAGCAGGCTATTACCGGAGGTTTATTAAGGATTTCTCCTAACTGGCGGTGCCTTTGACAAGATTAACCCGCAAGGAGAACAAATTTGATTGGTCAGAGGATTACGAGAGAAGTTCTCAGACCTTGAAGGAATATCTAACTACTGCCCCTGTTTTAGCTTTACCATCTGGGGAAGGAGGTTTTATGGTATATACTGATGCTTCAGGCATTGGTCTAGGTTGTGTGCTCATGCAGCATGGGAAAGTGATAGCCTATTCTTCTAGACAGTTGAGGAAGCATGAAGAGAACTATCCTGTTCATGACTTGGAACTTGCAGCTGTGGTGTTTGCCTTGAAAATATGGAGGCACTACTTGTATGGAGAGACATTTACGGTGTTCTTAGATCATAAGAGTCTGAAGTATTTGTTTTCTCAAAAAGAACTCAATATGAGGTAGAGTGATGGCCATGGAGCAAACCTATTAGAAGTGTGTGGAGCCAGTCATAGTTGTTTGTGTCTATTTATGTTTTAGAGTGTGTGGTGGAAGAATTGTAATTCGAAGTCAGCAATTGTAATAGTGTCAAGTGGATGTTAAGTTGAAAGTTTATTTCAGTGGGTTAAGTGATTGGAATATGGATTATTTAAGTGTTATTTGGTGAATGAAGTTATTTTCTGTTCATGGTGTTTGTGTTGACCCTTAGCATTAGCATATCATGTCTGTAAATCAACATATTATTATTAATTATTTCTACTGCCAGTCCCGATATTCCGCGTCGAGGCGTGACAGGCAGAGGAGATGGATGGAGTATTTAAAAGACTTTGACTTCTCTATAGAATATCATCCTGGAAAAGGGAAATGTAGTAGCAGATGTTTTTAGTCGCAAGCCAATAGCTAAGTTGTCGCATCTCATGTTGCAAGAATGGAGACTGTTGGAACAGTTAGCTAGTTTGGATCCAATGTTGACAAGGATCGGGTTACGATTGCTCAGATTCAACTCAGACCAGAATTGTTAATGGAAATCAAGACCTTGAAAGATAATGACCCAGAGTTGGTAGAGATCAAAGAGAGTTTGAGTAGCAGTCCTGATTTCATGGTAGCTGACGATGGTAGATTATTGTTTCAAGGAAGGACCTGTGTACTTGATGTAGCTAAAATAAAGAATAAGATTCTCGAAGAAGCCCATAGATCCAGATACACTATTCATCCGAGAGGTACTAAGATGTTTAAGGATTTGAAAAGATCTTTTTGGTGGCCGAATATGAAGAGGGAAATTGCAGAATTCGTGAGTAGATGCTTGGTGTGTCAGCAAGTCAAGGCTGAGCATTTCAGACCTGCGGGGAAATTGAAACCACTTGATATACCCCAATGGAAGTGGGAGAGTATTGACATGGATTTTATTATGGGTCTCCTTAGACTCGTAGTGGATTTGATGCAATATGGGTTATTGTTGACATATTGACTAAGTCTGCTCATTTCTTGTCCATTAAGTCTAAGTGGACAGTTGACGTCTTAGCTGCTTTGTATATAAAGGAAGTTGTAAGACTCCATGGTATTCCAGTCAGCATCGTGTCTGATAGAGACCCCAGATTCACCTCACATTTTTGGAAAGGATTGCAAGAATCTTTGGAAACCCGTCTGAATTTCAGTACTACTTTTCATCCACAAATAGACGGACAAACTAAAGAACCAACCAATTAGTAGAAGATATGCTTAGAGCCTGCATGATTGATTTTGGAGGTAGTTGGAGTGATCACTTGGCTTTGATTGAATTCGCCTACAACAATAGTTATCAGTCCAGTATTCAGATGGCTCCGTTTGAAGCATTGTATGGAAGAAGCTATCGATATCCATTATGTTGGGAGGAGGTAGATGAGAAGTAATGGCTGGGACCAGATCTCATTTCTGAATCGTCCAAGAATATCCGTATTATCAGAGATCGATTACTAGTAGCACAATCAAGACAGAAGAGTTATGTCGACAACAGAAGGAGAACCTTAGAATTTCAAGTTGGTGAGCATGTGTTTTTGAAGATTTCTCCCATGAGAGGGATTCACAGGTTTGGCATTCAAGGCAAGCTGAGTCCAAGATATGTTGGTCCATTCAAGATTCTAGAAAGAGTGGGGGAGGTTGCTTACCGTTTAGCACTACCGCCTCAGTTATCAGGAGTACATAATGTCTTCCATGTGTCTATGCTACGGAAATATGTGTATGACCCCACTCATGTTATTCAACATGCGGATTTGGAACTGAAGGAAGATTTGACTTATGAAGAAAAATCTATCAAGATTTTGGATCGTAAGCAGCAGCAACTCAGAAGTCGTTCCATACCCATGGTTAAAGTACAATGGAGTCGGCGTGGAATCGAAGAGGCTACTTGGGAGTCAGAAGATACCATGCGAAAGTAGTATCCCGACTTATTCTAGGTGAGTTAGCTCGTTCCTCATCTTCCGTAAGTGCAGTGAATTTGGAGGACCAAATTCTTTTAAGTGGGGGAGGGTGTAGTACCCTGATTTATTAAAGAATAAAATTTTTGAGAAATTAATAAGAAATTCCGTAAGAAATAGGATAAGTAAAAGTTTGACTATTTTATAAAAATATGGAAAAATTAGAATCTCGTAGTGGATAAAGCGCTTAGAAAAATTGTCTTCTATGACCAACCCAAATAAAATTCGTAAACAAGCCGAATTAACAGATTAAGGCCCAAAACCACACTTAGCCTAATTGGACCTTAAAACGTAAAATTCGAGCCCAATACTAAACCAATTAAGCTAAAATCGGATGCAAATGAAAGGCTAGGATTAAAGGATCGTTTCCCTTCTCGTTAATCTCTGAAACCCTAACCCTAGGAGGTGTATTTGGCGGCGGAGTGGCGGATTGACTTGGTCTCGCACGAATCTCGCACGTCCGCGGTGCCAGGACTCTCCAGACCTAATTGAACCTATAAAAATAATCCTTAGCTACCCTAGAATCATTTAGAAGCTGTGGCGGCCGGAGAGGAGCTCGATCCAGGGAGAGTTTTGATGATCATCGGCAATGTGTACCTAGCGCGATCGACTTCCCTCTTCTTCCTTCATCCTTTGATTAAGGTAGGTGGTAGCAAGCCAAACCCTAACTATTATATATCAATAGAAGCGTTGCCCTGTCCTCTTTCCATTGATCTAGAAAGCCCTAAATTTCATCTAGTATCCTGCTAGGATTTTGAGTTTTAGTGGAAGCATGCTAGAACTAGGGTTAACTATGTTCCATCTCGATTTACGTAGGGATTTCAGGCACTAAACATTAAATTGATCATGCTATCTTGTATAACTTGTCATGCTCATTCTATTGATAGTAAAAGCCCTAATTTTCATGCTCTATATTATTCGTATTTAGTTATTTTTGCTAACCCTAGCCAACCGCGCCAGAGACGGGCAAGGCGAAGGGGCGGCAGACTGAACTGACTTGCGCGGCGTCTCGACAGACCGCCCATATTCTATAGGCGGCCTATTCTCGACCGTCCATATGTTTTACCTTCGATCGGTGTTGTAGATTGTGCGGTGTAACCCTAACCGCCCTTTCCTTTAAGCGGCCAGTCCCAGACCGTGCACTGTTCCCAGCGGCACATTACAGACCGCTCATCACCAGCAGGCCTTCGGACCAGAGAGGGTGTGAACGGCCTGTCGTGCGATCGCCGAGGCCAGTGAGTGGTTCTGTATGAACCGCCCAACTATACATAACTGCTTATTTTCTATTTAGCATGATTTATCTTAGTAAATTTATGGTTAATGGTAAGTTAGCAATCCACATGACAACTGGAACTTATGGAAGTAAACAATCAGGAATTATGCTAGGTTGTTTTCACTTGATCTTGATTCACCATGGCCTTGACTTATTTCAATATGTTAAATTCAAACATGATTTCATAAAACTATTAGGATTGTTTGACAGTCGTTCTACTCCGGTAGGATTGACTGACCGCCATACTGGTTTTCGATGGTTTGATAGCCTCATTTCCTTGTAATGGTTGGGACTCTCCGCCGGATATTCCTTCCATCGGACTAGGACCTTCATTATGGGACCTCCGTAAGCCCCCGCGAGCTTGGGATTCCCACTAGGATGCCGGGTAGGTTGTACCACCAAAACCTCAACTTGTTTACGTGATCGAACTGCTTGAATTACTGTGCTGTGAGCCACGGCTCAATATGGACTGACTGAGTTTTGAACGGTTAGAATCGAACCGTTTAACTCAATAGATGGCCCATTATGAACCGTGCATTCCCTGGCCGAGTGCCACATACATTGGTCGATTAACCTTGTTCTATCTTCGACCAAATCATGTTGGATCGACCCAATAAGCCCTATGTTGATTAGTGGAGAGTAGGCTGGACCCTGGTTCAATTCTGCCCCACTGATGGCAGCCCGGAGGCCATTTTTGGGTGGATTTCTAGTCTTCTAGTTAGGCCCAGTTGAGCGGTCTGGTTAAAATCCTCCATATATTAGAGCGGGTCTTATTGGACCGTTCATCCATTGAGCAGCCCTGTAAGGACCGTTTACCTTGTTCTTGGGCTTCCAGATCTTCTAGCCATGAGCGGCCCATTATTGACCGTTCTATCTAAAGCGGCCCAGGATGGACCGTTTATCCTTGACTTCGGTGAGGCTGATCCTCAGCCCAATTCTGTCGTGAACGGTCCAATGTAGACTGTGTATTATTTGAGCGGCCCATTTTAGACCGCGTATCATCCAGAAGTGATTTTTCTGTGGTTATACGTGTGTGAATCCAAGGACCTGATTGGTTCATGATAATTTGAACTTTCTGGTCAAAATATCTCTTCACTTACCCTTGAGGTAAGTTCTACACTTGAAATTATTGGCCATTTAACTTGATTAAAGTCTAGACATAACTTGGATCTTGGATCCATTAAATCAATGCCAACACATCATAAGGGCCCGGTCTGGTCCTAGGAGGAGCGCCCGAAAAGTACTTGTGCCCCGGGGAGTTTGAATGACATGGTGATGCATTGCACCGAGTGCATGACTAGCGTGATGTCTACGACAATAATCTATTACTTGAATCTTTTCTGGACTTGGTTAGTTCTTGCTTGTTGGTCAATTTCCAGTTGTATCATGATCTTGCCTTCTCTTTATTATGTTGTTTCGTCATATCGTCATTGCGTTTTGTTACTTATTTTCTCGCATATAATTACAATTAATTGGTTAATCACTTAAACTTGCCTGTTATTACCTACTGAGCGTTCGCTCACCCAGTTGTTCCCCTTTTCAGGTAGCTCAGGTGAGGATTCGCAGACTGATGGGGACGGGCAAGAGTGATGGCCATGGAGTGAACCTGTTAGAAGCTTGTGGAGCCAGTCATAGTTGTTTGTGTCTATTTATGTCTAGAGTGTGTGGTGGAAGAATTGTAATTCGAAGTCAGCAATTGTAATACTGTCAAGTGGATGTTAAGTTGAAAGTTTGTTTCAGTGGGTTTATGTGATTGGAATATGGATTATTTAAATGATTATTTAGTGAATGAAGTTATTTTCTGTTCATGGTGTTTGTGTTGACCCTTAGCGTTATCATATCATGTCTGTAAATCAACATATTATTATTAATTGTTCCTACTGCCAGTCCCGATATTCCGCGTCGGGGCGTGACATGCTATTTGTCCACGTCTAGCCATATCTTTACTTCCTGATTCTGTGAACATTTTTTAAAAAATCATGAACAGTAAGTTACGTAATTAGTTACATGAAGGGTATACAGAAGATGATATTCTAGGCCAACTTTAAAAATTAATATCTCACAATATAAAAATGATTAGGAAAATCTAATTATTACCCATTAACCACTTCAATTTCATCTACAATGAAAAATTATCAAATAAATATTTGGCTTTAAAAAAGAGATTGAGTGAATAATAAAAAGACAATATTCATGGCCCACTTTAAAAATTAATATCTCACAGTATAAAAATGATTAGGAAAATCTAATTGTTACCCATTAACCACCTCACTTTAATCTACCATGAAAAATTATTAAATAAATATTTGGCCTTAAAAATGAAATTAAGTGAATAGTAGAAGACACTATTCCTGACCCACGTTAAAAAATTAATATCTCACAAGATAAAAATGATTAGAAAGATCTAACTATTACCCACTAACCACCTCGATTTACTCTACCATGAAAAATTTTCAAATAAATTTTTCGCCTTAAAAATGCAATTGAGTGAATAGTAACAGTCAACTGTTGACCGTTAGTATTCACGCGGTCAAACTTGATCGCTCACTGCAAAAGTGCACCAATCCTTGAAGCCAAAAGTGCACTGACTTGTCGATGTTGAAAGAAAACATGCACCGACCCTGATGTGCATCGACCTTGTTCAGCGTAGGTATAGGTGGATCTCCACCGACCTCAGTTCTGCACCTTGCAAACATGCACCGACCTTGGTGTCATAAGTGCATAGACTTTATGCATTAAAGCAAGACCTGCACGGACCATGTGTGCAGCCACACAAGGTGTGCATCGACCTTATAAGCTTAAAACCAATGTGCACAGACCTTGTTTGGCAAAGGCCAAAGGATGCACCGACCGTGTATACCTACGGTTGTGAATGTGCACAGACTTGTACAGTAAACTGCACCGACCTTATAAGCTTAATCCAATGTGCACAGACCTTGTTTGCCAAAGGCCAAAGGATGCACCGACCTTGTATACCTATGGTTTTGAATATGCACAGACTTGTACAGTAAACTACACCGACCTTGCCCCTTCCCTTGCCTGCATAGAACATGCACCGACCCTACCCTTGCGTGCATAGAGCATGCACAGACCCTGACCTTGCGTGAACAGTAATTTGCATAGACCTTATTCAACATGCACTGACCTTAGTATGCACAAACTAAACCTACACCAACCTTATATAGAGACCTATACCTACGCAATCAAAAGATGCACCGACCTGAATAGTGATCTGCACCAACCTTATATAGAGACCTATACCTACACAAGCAAAAGATGCACTGACCTGAATAGTGATATCCACCAACCTTATATAGAGACCTATACCTACGCAAGCAAAAGATGCACCGATCTGAATAGTGATATGCACCGACCCTGGACTGCATGAATAGTGATCTGCACCGACCCTATCTTATGCATTTGGCCTACACTAGCATCGACCCTGCACTGCATGAATAGTAATGTGCACAGACCTTCTATATGCATGAATAGTAACGTGCACAGACCTTCTATATGCATGCACAGACCTTCTATATGCATGAATAGTAATGTGCACAGACCTTCTATATGCATGAATGATAATATGCACAAACCTCCTATATGCATGAATAGTAACGTGCACAGACCTTCTATATGGATGAATAGTAATATTCATAGACCTTCTATATGCATGAATAGTAATGTGCACAGACCTTCTATATGCATGAATAGTAATATACACAGACCTTCTATATGCATGAATAGTAACATGCACGGACTTTCTATATGCATGAACAGTAATATGCACTAACCTTCTATATGCATGAATAGTAATATGCATCGACCTTAGTTATGCATTTCTACATGAAAAGTAAAACGCTGCATGACCTTGACCGGTTGACACCTTTGACTAGTAGTGTTAACTTTGACAAATAGTGCTGACTTTGACCAAAAATGTTGACCTTGACCAATAGTGTGTTGACCTTCTTTACATAACTTTTTCCCATCTCCTTAACCCCGATTTGCCTATGTGTCATGCATTTTAAGTAGATGGTCATAATTCATCATTTACACTTGAGGTGTCTTTTTGTTGTGCATCCCTTGGTTTTGATGATGACAATAGGATATGTTTGACTAATCTAAGTTCTATCTTGTCTCTTAAAACAAATGGTTTAGTTATGTGTGTAAAGATAGTGCATTGAATTAATGCTCATTTGATGATGACAAACAATGTTTCTGATCAACTCAATATAAATCTGATAGTTCAATTTACTTCTGATAAGTTAAGTAATTTCAGGTCCACTGAAATCCAAGTGGAATCAACAAGTCAGAAGAAGTGTCAAAGGCCGCTTGTCGACCAGGGAAGTGGTTATGGTCGACCAACGAACTCAACCAGAAAAGCATCAGATCATCTGTCTTCTGGAAGCACCTTGGCTGTCGACCAAAGCCCCACCTCTGGTCGACCACAGAACAGCCAGAACATCAGACAGAACTGACGGCCATCTGTAATTCGTCCCTTGTCGACCAGCGACCAGGCTGTGGTCGACCAACGGGCGAAGTGAGTTTCAGCCAGAAGAACCGGCCGTCTGGGGAATGCCCATTGTCGACCAGCGACAGGGTCATGGTCGACCACGGGCTTTATAGCGTCCAGAACCGAACTCTAACCGAATTCTGTTGAGGTTCCTTAAAACCTGCAGATGGTTGTTGCAGGTTGTTGGGCTGCTCAGGAGATAAGATTCCGCACGGGAATCAAGGAAACAATCTTGCTTAGAAGTGGTCAAACTCGTTCTAACGATTGGATTTAAACCGATCCCTGTTTTCTAGCAGATTGGCGCTCGATCTGAAAATTGCGCGGGAAGAACTTCAAAGGCGGTATGAAGAATATAATGCAACTAATCACGAAAAAAGAAGTAGTGAGAGAGCACGGAATAGAAGCCAAGGAAGATACACACAGAAGAGGAAGAAGGAGCTCTCCACCAATCAAAGATCTGCAGAAAGGTTAAAGGCAATCTCGTTGCTGCAGAAGGAAGACTTAGCTCAAGACTGTGCGATCTCCAGCAGCAGAACAATCGAAGGCAACTGACTGGAAGATCAACAGGGAGTCTAGGCTTCTTCATAAGAGTGATCAAGTCCCAGGCTGAACATCTATTCTTCTACACACGCCAATATTCAGTCCTGTCTTTCATCACCTGTTCTTATCATCTTTTCATTTCTGATTACAATTATTGTCAAGCTGTGAGGCAGCAGAATCAAGCTGTGTGTCAGCAGGTACAAGCTGTGTGTCAGCTGTGTTTTGGTTGAGATCAGAGATTCTCATAGTGAAGCCTTGCTTGAGTTAAGCAAGGGGTGGATGTAAGTCTCAGGAAGAGACTGAACCACCTTAAAAATCCTTTCTTGTGGTGTGCTTGTGTGTGTTTGATTTCCTATACGTATGCTTGCATCTTTACTATCCGCATTAGTTCTATGATTCATTAATTACCAGTAGCTCATCTGGTCGATAGTCAGTAAATTATCAAAAAGGGGGAAAGATCTATTCACCCCCCCTCTAGATCTATTCAGTCCGTATCCAACACGTGGTATCAGAGCAGGTTCTCCAAAAATGTGGTCTAACAACCAGGAGAGACCGGGCGGACTGAACTCTAAAAGCCTCATAGCTGAGGGGCACTCTGTAACTAGACCTCCATATTTTGATGGAACTGATTATTCTTATTGGAAAAATCGTATGCAGGTGTTCTTACGTGCGCAAGACCACGAGATGTGGAGGGTAGTGAGCCGCGGACCTTTTGAGCTACCGGAAGATGAAGAAACCTGGACCAGAGAACAGGTCAGGAAATCAACTGTCAACTGGGGAGCCATGAACGTAATGCAGTGCTCACTACACCCCACAGAATTCTCAAGAGTTTCCCAATGCGCAACAGCCAAAGAAATGTGGGATCGTCTAAAGGTAATCTACGAAGGTACTTCCGAGGTAAGAGAGACAAAAGCAAATATGCTAGTCTCAGAATATGAGATGTTTAGGATGAAAAATGATGAAAGTATTTCTGAGATGTATGCCAGATTAGTACAATTGACTAATGGCTTGAAGAGCTTAGGGAAGACATACAAAGAGCAGGAATTAGTGAGGAAGATTTTAAGGTCTCTCACATCGATGTGGCATACCAAGGCCACAGTCATTGAGGACTCAAAGGATCTCACAACAATGACAGTGGATGAGTTAGTAGGATCCCTGATGGCCTATGAGGTCAATCTGAAGAGAAAGGAAGATGAGGGGAAGAAAAAGAAGCAACTTGCCCTAAAGACTAAGACAAGCACCTCTGAGGTGTCTGACAATGAAGACTCATCTAGCTCAGGTGAAGAATCTGGTGAGCTAGCCATGCTTACAAGAAAATTTAAGAAATTCCTGCGAAAGGAAGGTAAAGGATTCAGAAATCCAAAGGGCATGGTAAGGAAGTCATCCCAGTTTAAATCTGATAAACATAAGACTTCTTCTAATAAACTCATTTGCTACAATTGCAGGCAGCCTGGACATATGAAGGCTGAATGTCCAGAAGCTCCTAAGAAATCAAGCTTCAAGTGGAAAGGCAAGAAACCCAAGGCGATGATTAGCACTTGGAGTGAGGAGGAAGAGAGCAGTGAAGAGGAAACAACTTCCGAGGAAGAAGAAGGAAAGCTCTGTCTGATGGCCAAGGGAGACAACAGTGATCTTGAGGTAAGTTCCCCATTTCAAGACTTCTCTAGTTCGGATTGGGAAGAAGTATATTCAGAATTGCTTGATACTTATGAAAGAATAAGAAAGGAAAATAAACATTTGAAGAAGAAGATCAGTCAACTGAATAAAGACAGCAATTCAATGGAAAACAAAACTGAACTAGAAATGGAAATCAAGTCTCTGAAAAACAAGCTGAATCAAATGGACTTAGATGAAGAAAACCACAAGAGAATGTCCGAAGAGAATGAAATGCTAAAAAACGACATTGATGAGCTAAAACTAAAAACTCAAGAATATGAACAGGAAACTAAGTTAAGTCAAGAAAGAAACAATTCACTCAAGGAAGAAAACAGTAAGCTTCTAAAAGAGATAGAAAGAATCCAAGGTGAATTGGAAGATAAACAGGAAGCCTTGGAAAAAATGACCAAGGGTCAAGAAAACTTAAATGCTGTCTTGGGAATAAAAGTAAACTTTCAAAAAGAAGGGTTAGGATACAATCCTACGGCTAAAAAGGAATTCCAAATAAAAACCGTAAATGGGATTGCTGACTCAAAAGGAAAAAGGCCCCTGATTAATCTATACCAAGATAAACAAGAGGATGTAGCTGAATGCTCCTCCAAAAGGAACAATGTCACCAAGGAAGAGAGAAATTTTAAAGAGAAAACAGTCAATCAATATAAGATTCAAAATAATAAACAAGAAACCCAAATTCACAGAAATCACCAAATAAACCAAGTTAAAGGACATAAATCTGGAAAACAAGATGTCTGGAGACAGGCTGGTCGACAACAGACCCTTCATCTGTCGACCAGAGGATCTGCCAGAACAGGCGCTGGTTACTGGAGAAGCAGTGGTCGACCACAGGTACACCAGATGTCGACCAGAGGTGGTGCCAGAACAGACGCTGAGTTCTGGAGACGCGATGGTCGACCACAGACATACCAAAAGTCGACCATGGCCAGACAAGCAAACAGAAATCACAGGTTTTCTCGGGTAAAACAAAATGAAAACTTGAATACACAAAGGTGGACTCAGATTAAAGAAACTTTAGAACAAAAGCAACCCAATCTGAACAAGTTCAAAAATAAAAATGTACACTGCTCTAACAGAATCTGGGTTCCCAAAGGATTACTGCAGCAATTTCATAACTTTACAAGTCATCTTGGACCCGGGTACCATTGGGGTCCAAAAGTTTCTGTGTAACTTGTGATGCAGGTGTGTTTGGCAGCTATACACAACAAGTGGTACTTAGATAGTGGCTGCTCAAGACATATGACAGGGGACAAGGCAAAATTCTCCGAGCTAAACTCAAAAGATGGAGGACATGTGACATTTGGAGGAAATAACAAAGGCAAGATCATTGGGAAAGGTAAGGTAGGTAAGACATCTACAAATAACATTGAAGATGTACTGCTAGTGGATGGCCTTGAATATAATCTTCTTAGCATCAGTCAGCTATGCGACAAAGGCCATCAAGTAGTCTTTGATTCTAAAATCTGTAAAATTCTTGAACCAAATTCGGCTAAAGTTAAGTTTATGGGCAAGAGAGTAAATAATGTCTACATGATAGACTTGGATGATCCAGCCCACTCCAACTTGTGCCTCACCGCCAAGAAGGAGGACCTGACTTGGTTGTGGCACCGAAGGCTAGGGCATGTTAGCTACAGGGTGCTGCACAAATTGGTTAAGAATAAAATGGTATCTGGTTTACCTGAAATTTCGTTTGCTCAAAATGTCAAAGTATGTGAATCATGTACCCAAGGTAAGCAAACAAGAAAATCATTCAAAGGTAGAACTGAAAGTCAATCCTCTAGACCACTAGAACTTGTGCACATGGACCTTTTTGGCCCAACAAGAACTGCTAGCCTTAGTGGTAAGAGGTACGGTTATGTACTTGTTGATGATTTCTCTAGATTTACATGGGTCATGTTCTTATCTCATAAAAGTGATGCCTTTTCTGAGTTTCAGGAATTTTACAAAAGGATGAAGCAGGATGGAAAGTCCAAAGTGTGTTCAATAATATCTGATCATGGGGGAGAATTTGAAAATTCAGAGTTTGATGAATTCTGCAGGAACAAAGGAATAAATCACAGGTTCTCATCACCAAGGACGCCAGAGCAAAATGGAGTGGTAGAGAGAAGGAATCGCACACTTGTTGAAATGGCCAGAACCTTGCTGGTTGAAGCCAATCTTCCAAGAAGATTTTGGGCTGAGGCGGTCAATACAGCATGTTATATTGTAAACAGGGCAATGGTAAGACCATCTAGTACGAAAACTCCATATGAGGTGTTCAAAGGTAAGAAGCCATCTCTAGCTCATTTTAGGATCTTCGGTGTAAGGTGTTTTATTCATAACAATGACAAGAGATCATTGGACAAATTTGAACCAAAGAGTGACCCAGGAATCTTCTTGGGATACTCTGACCGATCAAGAGCCTATAGAGTCTACAACACCAAAGATCAGCTAGTTGAAGAATCCCCACATATCACATTTGATGAAAATAATGACTTTGACAAAACTGGACAGGTAGGCAAAGATGAAGATGGGGAATTTCTGGAAGGCAAAGAGGAACCAATGGAGACTGAAGCAGAACCAAAGCAAGGTGATTCCAATGATCAACCCGAAGGAGAGATCATCCCAGGTAACAATTCTGAAAATCTGAGATTTCTCAGAGATCATCCTCTAGATAACATCATTGGAGGAATTAATGAACCGAGGAAAACTAGATCTCAGCTTAAAACAGTTGATGAATTAGATCAGCTAGCCCTTGTATCTCAAGTTGAGCCTAAAAATGTAGAGGAAGCTTTAAGAGATGAATCTTGGATAAATGCCATGCATGAAGAATTAAATCAATTTGAAAGAAATCAGGTTTGGAAACTTGTTCCCAGACCCTCATCTCATCCTGTTATTGGAACCAAATGGGTTTATAAAAATAAGCTTAATGAAGAAGGAGTTGTTATGAGGAACAAGGCTCGGTTGGTGGCTAAGGGGTATAACCAAGAATTTGGAGTTGATTTTGAAGAATCATATGCTCCAGTTGCAAGGTTAGAAGCCATTAGAATACTGTTAGCATTTGCGGCGTCCCATGGAATTAAATTGCAGCAAATGGATGTAAAAAGTGCCTTTCTAAATGGCTTTGTAAAGGAAGAAGTCTTTGTGGAACAACCCCCTGGTTTTGAAAATGATGATTTTCCTAATCATGTCTTTAAACTGCATAAGGCTTTGTATGGTTTAAAGCAGGCTCCTAGGGCATGGTACGACAGACTGAGTTCATTCCTCACCAAAAAGGGCTACACAAGAGGTAAAATTGATCAAACATTATTCTCCAAGACCCAAGGTAAGAATATACTAATTGTGCAAATCTATGTGGATGATATTGTGTTTGGATCCACTGAAGCTTCATTATGTACTGAATTTGCAAATCTAATGACCAATGAGTTTGAAATGAGTTTAATGGGTGATTTACAGTTCTTTCTTGGATTGCAGATTCTACAATGTAGAGAAGGCTACTTCATAAATCAATCCAAGTACATAAAGGAGATGCTGAAAAAGTTTGGCATGGAGAGCTGCAAACCAATAGAGTCACCCATGGGGACAAATGCAACATTGGAGGCTGATGTAAAAGGTAACATGGTAGATGCCAAGAAATACAGAGGTATGATCGGATCCCTACTATATTTAACTGCCTCTAGGCCAGACATTCAGTTCAGTGTATGCATGTGTGCTAGATATCAATCTAGCCCTAGAGATTCACATTTAGGGGCTGTCAAGCGTATCTTTCGTTACCTTGCCGGTACCCAAGAATTGGGTTTATGGTATCCTACTTACTGCAAACTAGACTTGATTTCATATTCAGATGCTGATTATGCTGGTTGCAAAATTGATAGGAAGAGTACTAGTGGTTATTGTCAAATATTAGGTGGTTGTTTAATATCATGGGCCTCTAAAAAACAGCATTCTGTGGCACTCTCCACTGCTGAGGCTGAGTATGTCGCAGTAGGGAGCTGTGGTACACAGGTTTTGTGGATAAAACATCAACTTCAAGACTACAATGTAGATCTTGGATGTGCACCTATTTTCTGTGACAACACTAGTGCTATTAATTTGTCTAAAAACCCCATTCAACACTCTAGGACAAAACACATTGAGATCCGTCATCACTTTCTAAGAGATGAGGTCTCCAAAGGAAATCTCATGCTTCATTTTGTAGAAACTGAAAAACAACTGGCAGACATTTTCACAAAACCCCTTAACAATGACAGATTTTCAACTCTAAGAAGGGAGTTAGGAATTTGTAGAATTTCTCCTGAAAATTCTTGAAATAATCATATTCATGTGTACTCTACATAGATTCTGTCATTTCTGTCTAAGTTATAGGTCTCTAGTACTGGTCAAGTTTTTGAGTTTGGAAAGTCTTGTGTCGGGTGCAACTTCAGCAAGTTCTACAGAATACTGATTCTCTACGGCTCATCTCTTGTGGTCGACCACAGACAAGGCGCTGGTCGACCAAGGCATCAGGACAGGAAATAGTTAGCTCTGGGAATTCGCAGCTGTCGACCACAGGCGATCCAATGGTCGACAACAGGTTTGTGAGAACGCAGTCTTCTCAACAGGCAGGTTCTGTGTCAGCACAAAGGTCGACCACAGGCCACTCCATGGTCGACAAAGGACCTGAAAAAGGGAAATTGGATCTAATCAAGCTGCTGGCTTTGGTGGGAAATCTTCTGAACTTTTTGGACTCTGAGCTCAGTTTTGGCTTCACTCACTCATCCTCATTCACTTCCCATTCCTTGTGTCTCAATATCTCTTTGTGGTCAGCTTATTGTTCTCTATCTTCAGCAAGGACTCACAAATTGAGGGGGAGTAAAAAGTGTAAACTCATTCCTTAATAAACCATTGAACAACCTAATCACCTCTTACAAGAAAATCACCAAAGTCATCAATGAGAGTAAATGTTAAGTGTAGTAATGAGAATTTGACCTGTACTACTGCAATAAATTCAAACCATAACTATGACTCTGACTCAAGACTATTGAGAACTTATGTTTTTAGTAATGAGACTGTTTCTCTACCTGTGTCTGTGTTGGACAGTGAAAATAAACGCTGCTATAGCATGAATGTATATGGAATACGCCATAATTCTGCCTACTTGGTAGAGCAATGGACTGAGTTCTGAGAAACTACTGTTCTCCATCACAAAGCAAAATTGGCTGAAAAATTAAGTGGGAGACATGTATGTCATGAAGACTCAATCTACCTCTGCCACTCTCAAAATTATTAATTGGGTATCCTGAGTAACTGGGGATATTGGCGTCTGATAAACGTATATCCTCACGGATAAAAAGTGTGTCCCAGTTAAAAGTGGAATGGTTAGGCATGCTAAGTAGCCGGGGTTTCTGGCGTGTAAAAAGCGTGTCTCTTCGTGTGGAAAAGCATGTGATAAACCTGACCACAGCTTTTAAATATTCCAAAACGAAAAGGCAACAAAAATGGTTGACCTAATGCACTATATGCAAATAGAGGCATAAAACACTGTTCAGCTTGTTCAGCTAGTAAAATTATCTCATGAACCATATTATAAGTTTAAGGAGCCGTGAGTAAGACAGTGGATATGGGGAGTCAATTTATTGGGGCAATACTTTCAAATTCTTTGAACCACAAGACCCACTCGATTTGGTCACAAGGTGGTCTTTAAGAAAGGGGGGAACGGTTACTTAAATGTCTTATTAAAGAAAGGGGGTACACTTCAACAATTTCCCAAAATATGAGTTATGCTGATTAAATCCTGACCGCTCGTTCTTTGCATCGCGATGGTTCACTGCCCTAAAAATTAAGAGCCAGCCCTAATGCCCTACCCTATAAATTGTCTCGGCTGGGTCCCTGAAATTCTCCCATCCGCAGCTCTAGCCCTCTCTCAACTTCATCTTCTCCAGATTTCTTTTCTCGCCTCTCTCTCGCCTCTATCTCGCTTCCCTTCACAATGTCTCCCAAGCGCGCTCTACTTTCCTCTAAGCGTAGAAGAGATCAGGCCCCTGCCGCAGCTTCGATGCCGTCCAAGCGATCCAAGTCGCGGGCCGCGCAGGGTTCGCCATCGGCCCCTCACCGGTCGACCACGGCTGATGCACCTGGTCCAGGCAGACAATCAGCAGATTCAGAGGAACCCGCAGTGCATCCCGTTTCTGGAGCTCTCAAGCCACGGACAGTTTTGCAACCCAGGATCGTCGATTTCTCCGATGACAAGCTGATGGAGATGTTCCCAGATCTACTGCCAATTTTTGAAGCTCAAGAGTGGACTACGTTCGTTTCAGTGCACAATTCGTACTCGCCCCAGCTTGTGCAAGAATTCTATCACAACCTGCAAGTCGTGGACAGTCAGCTATACACCGTAGTTCAAGGGAAAGTCATCAGACTCGACGTCAAGCTTCTCCACATGACGCTGAAGACTCCCAGAATTGGAGCTGTTTTCAATCATGAGGACTTCGACCTCCGAGAAGCACATGCAGTGGTCACTGGCAAGCCAGCCCCTGAGGTCCTTCCCAAGTACCTCAATGCTAATACCTTCCCTCCTCTTCATCGTTTGCTTCACCACATCATCACCACCATCATACAACCTCGAGGAGGCGCCAGAGATCAAGTAAGTCGCCTCCATCTATTTATACTCCATGGCCTCATCACTCGCCAGCCTATTCGCCTAACCACACTCCTTTTGAATTCCCTCCGAAGCATCCTACATTATCCCCTGAATTCTCTTCCTTTTGCTGCCCATATCACTTCCATTCTGAAAGCAGCCAACATACCTTCTCCTCACAGCCCAAGCATTGTCATTCCCAAATGGCACGTCTACAATTTTCACTTCGTGACCACATTCTTGGGATTTAAGAAGGTCGGAGACCATGTTCAGCGCACTCTCCCTTCCAAGGGCAAAGCAAAGGATCCAGTGCCACCCTCTTCTCCACCTCATTCACCTATACAGGTTAGCCCTGCTGTCACACCGTCACCAGTGGTGCCTCAAGCTACACCTACTACCCCCACTGCTGCCCATTCACCATCGTCCCTTTCAATAGTGCTCTGGCAGCCAGGCACTGCTGCCCCTCCAGCTCAATCCCCATCTGCTCCGCCTACCCAAGCTCCAACTTCCCAAGCTCCATCACATTCTGCTCAACCCACACAAGTACCACCTACCTCCATTCCCTCTACTTCTGCTCCACCACCAGCATTTACCTCCCACCCTGAATCTCATGGAGTGCTCCTCCAGATGGCATCTCAGTTATCTTCTCTCACCACCCAACTCCAATCATTTCAAGAGAATGTCAATGCTGCCACTGGACGCTTGGAGCAGAAAGTCCAAAGGCTGGAACAACAGATGGAGGCCAGGTTCATCAAGCAGAAGGAACACTCTGACCAGGCTAGTTCTCGGTTCAACAGACTTGTAAGGACCCTCGGTGAAGTGTCCGATCAGATGGGAATCCGTATCGAGATCACAACCCAACAGAATGAGAAGTATCACAAGGATACTATCTCAGAGATCCAGAAACTCAGGCTCTCCTATGCCCACATTGTTGACAAGCTGGATCGCATGGAAGAGAACGTGAAGCCAGAGACTTCCTCATCCTCCTCGGAAGGACTGTTTAAATGATTCACTTTTTGCTGTTGACAAAGGGGGAGAGAGAAGCTTATGTGTCATTGTGTGTCTAGATGTGTCCAACTAGTCCTTAGTGTCTTTAGTTTTGTCTTTAGTTTTGTCACTCATGTAAGTAGTGCTATACTGCTTTTTGAAAGCTTTTTGAAAGGCACATCAAATACTTTGTTGAATGAAATTTGTGCTATGAAAGCCTTGAATGCTATATCAAATGGTTTTGTTTGACACAAATGACTCATGGTTGTCATCATCAAAAAGGGGGAGAATGTTGTGCATCCCTTGGTTTTGATGATGACAATAGGATATGTTTGACTAATCTAAGTTCTATCTTGTCTCTTAAAACAAATGGTTTAGTTATGTGTGTAAAGATAGTGCATTGAATTAATGCTCATTTGATGATGACAAACAATGTTTCTGATCAACTCAATATAAATCTGATAGTTCAATTTACTTCTGATAAGTTAAGTAATTTCAGGTCCACTGAAATCCAAGTGGAATCAACAAGTCAGAAGAAGTGTCAAAGGCCGCTTGTCGACCAGGGAAGTGGTTATGGTCGACCAACGAACTCAACCAGAAAAGCATCAGATCATCTGTCTTCTGGAAGCACCTTGGCTGTCGACCAAAGCCCCACCTCTGGTCGACCACAGAACAGCCAGAACATCAGACAGAACTGACGGCCATCTGTAATTCGTCCCTTGTCGACCAGCGACCAGGCTGTGGTCGACCAACGGGCGAAGTGAGTTTCAGCCAGAAGAACCGGCCGTCTGGGGAATGCCCATTGTCGACCAGCGACAGGGTCATGGTCGACCACGGGCTTTATAGCGTCCAGAACCGAACTCTAACCGAATTCTGTTGAGGTTCCTTAAAACCTGCAGATGGTTGTTGCAGGTTGTTGGGCTGCTCAGGAGATAAGATTCCGCACGGGAATCAAGGAAACAATCTTGCTTAGAAGTGGTCAAACTCGTTCTAACGATTGGATTTAAACCGATCCCTGTTTTCTAGCAGATTGGCGCTCGATCTGAAAATTGCGCGGGAAGAACTTCAAAGGCGGTATGAAGAATATAATGCAACTAATCACGAAAAAAGAAGTAGTGAGAGAGCACGGAATAGAAGCCAAGGAAGATACACACAGAAGAGGAAGAAGGAGCTCTCCACCAATCAAAGATCTGCAGAAAGGTTAAAGGCAATCTCGTTGCTGCAGAAGGAAGACTTAGCTCAAGACTGTGCGATCTCCAGCAGCAGAACAATCGAAGGCAACTGACTGGAAGATCAACAGGGAGTCTAGGCTTCTTCATAAGAGTGATCAAGTCCCAGGCTGAACATCTATTCTTCTACACACGCCAATATTCAGTCCTGTCTTTCATCACCTGTTCTTATCATCTTTTCATTTCTGATTACAATTATTGTCAAGCTGTGAGGCAGCAGAATCAAGCTGTGTGTCAGCAGGTACAAGCTGTGTGTCAGCTGTGTTTTGGTTGAGATCAGAGATTCTCATAGTGAAGCCTTGCTTGAGTTAAGCAAGGGGTGGATGTAAGTCTCAGGAAGAGACTGAACCACCTTAAAAATCCTTTCTTGTGGTGTGCTTGTGTGTGTTTGATTTCCTATACGTATGCTTGCATCTTTACTATCCGCATTAGTTCTATGATTCATTAATTACCAGTAGCTCATCTGGTCGATAGTCAGTAAATTATCAAAAAGGGGGAAAGATCTATTCACCCCCCCCTCTAGATCTATTCAGTCCGTATCCAACACTTTTGAACTCTATTCTTGAAAATCTACCTTATGTTCCTACAAGGGTAAACTTCTTGAAATTCTATATTGTCTATATAAATGAGAGTGGATGTCTAAAAGTATACATGAAATGCTGTGCATATAGGGCCCGGTCTGGTCTTGGGAGGGGCACCGGAACGTACTTGTGCCCATGGGAGTTTATTGACCACGGTGTTTGGCATTGCACCGAACTACTTGCTTGACTTGACTTGCTTGCCCCAGAATGGGCAATACTTGACTTGAGGCCCGCAGAAGGGCAAAAGTACTTGCTTGCTTGACTTAAGACATTCCATGCTTACTCTCTCTCTACTTGCTTGACTTGACTCGCGTGGCCCGAAAAAGGGTAATTACTTGCTTGAATGAATGAATGAAATAGCCAATTCCATTGCACTACTTGTTATTATATGAACTTGAGATTACTCGCTTGATCATTGATTATTACCTTCTTGAAAGGACTTGCTTGAATATTGATTATCATCTTCTTGGAAAGACTTGTGCAATTACTTACAAATTACTTGCTAGTTTCCTTATTGAAACATCCTATTGAAATTCATGTGATACTCTCTTGATACAATTCTTGATATTCTTGATTGATCCAACATGCATCATTATACCGCATGAACTTGTAATTAGCTTAAAGATTGTTAGAGCTTGAGATATAAATCCTACTGAGCGATTCGCTCATTCAGTTACTTCCTAACATTTTCAGGAAATTCGGATAGCGACATCCACATGAATGGGAACGAGACCGAGTGAAGAGTGCTAGAGTCATCGGTTGTCTTCTGCCAACTAGTCGTGTCCTTTGTGTTTTAAGTCCTACCCTGTACTTCTTGTTATGATTCGTCTAGTTGATTGAAGTTTGATAAGGCTGGTAGCATAGTATTTGGATTTGAATAAGGAATGTCGTAGATTAGAATTGTTATCATTTGGTCAATTAGATAATTGTCATCTTGGACATTGGTATTAATTTGGGAATTTAATCTTAGTTATGATTTAGATAAATTACGCACTCTGTCTTTTGTCAAAAAAAAATATGTATACTACTCTGATTGAATGGTTCTATATAAGCTGGCCACGATCACGGGTATCTTCCGCGCTCAGGGCGTGATAAGCCAGGGAGGACATACCTATAAAATCAGCCCAAAGACATGCTTGAAAATGTCCCAATGAGTAATGGACAACCTGAGGCATCAAAAATGAAGGTAAGAAGAATGACCCAACTCAGAGGCAAAAAACGAGGGTGAACAGATGCCCCTCCTTAACGTCCTCTTTGTAGGGGAGCGAGTGGAGGTGAAGCAGAAGCGAAATGGAACATGGAGATGAAACGGAGCGGATTGAAAAGCGGGCGTTAAGATAAAAGACACTCGTTTTCTCACCAACGAGCGATAGGAATTTTCTAGAAAACTCCGAACCAATCACAAGGAATGATCGGACCAAAACGACACCAGTCTGGAGAAACTAACTAAACAAACAGATGAAGAAACGAGCCACCTAATCAGGGGACACAATCTACAACCAACGAGGGAATCGGAACAAGCAGTAAAAAGTAAAGAACTAAAACCTCTAGATGGAGACTCTTAGTCAATCAAACCAGGTGGATAGACTAGAGAAAACCTTTCAACTCTGAGTGGAATAGCTCTTCCCTAAACCATGAACGCACAATCATCCATCACAAATGGGACACTTTCAGACATACCAGGTGTTGTGAATGCTCAAAAGATGCGTATGATGCATGCTGGGCTAAAACAAAAAGAAATTATCAAAGTGAATGCAAAGAAAGCCATAAAATAGAAAGTACTCGAGAATAGTATTACTAGACTGGAAGAATCAGGGTCAAGATAATATCTGCAACCACGGCGTGGGTGATAGAACCATCGTCCCCCAATTTTCTCAATCGAACAGCCTATCCGATGATTAAACACGTGAACCTAGGCCATCATCATTTTTGTTATAGGGGAACATCAGATCTTGGAACACGTGAATGAGCAGCTGGTTCTCGAGGTAACATAGCATAGATACCATATAGTAATACATTAAGGGACTAGGGACCGAGATACTTACCTGACTTACTTGACCCGAATCATGGAAGTGGATTTATGCTGCAATCAATCACATATACCATGAAGCAACATTATTCAAGATAACAGGTTATCAATTATGCACATAATGTAGTAAAAAATAAAGTTTAAAAGTTCATTCATCATTTCAGCATATAAACGGTCCACTCCAGACCGTTATAAGTAAGAAAATGGCCACAACGAGACCGCAAAGGAAATGAAATTTTGAACCTTCTCGCGGCATAAAGACGGCCCAGTGTCAGACCGTCCAAATGGGTGCATGGTCATAGGCAGACCGCCTGGATGCATATAGAGCGTCATGTCACACCGCAACGTGGAATATCGGGACGTATAGTTAGAAACTAGCTAGAGAAAATATTAATATACTAAACTAAACAATCGTACAGGTGCTATGGAAAGAAGTACTTCTATTGATCAAGGAAGACTCCAAGTTTTATTACAAGAACCATCAATGCTTAAACACGATCAAACATAACTTCCAAACTGATTCTAATACAATAAATGACCCCAAAAGGTAAATAAAGTGCCAACACAACACTAAGGAGTAACTAATGTAAACAACTATGCCAACTCGGCATCCACTAACAGGTACACTCAAAGGTATCACTCCTGTCCCTCCCCTTCAGTATGCGCATCGTCACCTGAAAAGCCTGGATAGGGGGAAAACAACTATATGAGCTAACGCTCAGTAGATAGTAACAGGCAAGTTTACATGATTAACCGATTAGTTACATTTTCATATGCAGTGACAAGAAAAGAATTATCTGACGAGATGATAAAACAACGTAATATAAGATCTTGCAAGGTCAAGAAATATATGATGACAAGAGTTAACAAGGATATCAAGTACAAGAATGTTCAATAGGAAATTGAAATATAGAATTGGCCAACAAGCAAGTATTTTAGACATCAAGTCAAGCATGATAATGTAACAAGTATAACAAGAGATTTTCTATCGTAGACGTCACGCTGGTCATGCACTCGGTGCAATGCCTCACCATGTCATTACAAACTCCCATGGGTACAAGTACTTTTCGGGCACTCTCCCCAGGACCAGACCGGGCCCTTATGATGCGTTGGCATTGATTTGTTGGATCAAAGATCCCAAGTTTTGTCTAGACATTTAATCAAGTTTAATGGCCAATTAATCAGAGGAATTTCTGTCAAAAGTACGATATTTAAGGACTAACATGTCCTAGGATTCATTAACTTAAAAACTCGATATACAGTCACTTCTGGGCCGTTTGACAGGACATACGGCTACTACTGGCCGCATTACAAGAACTGGACCAAATCTCAGTCCACGAGGTCAAGAATGAACGGTTGATAGTGTGTCGTTCAGGTAAGTTAGCAGTACGTGACCTTAAGACACAATTACGATACTTATACGGACCACACTAGACCGTTCATGGAGACAAGCGGTCAACTATGGGCTGCTCATCTGCTGATTAGCCCATGTCGATCCGTGACTTATAACTCAGCGATTTGGTCACGAATTTCCAGGTTGTAGCCGGGTCATATGGGTCTCAAAATGGCGGATTCTAACTCGCCAGATAGAGTGTCCGGGTAGAATCGTACTAAGGGACAGCAATTTAGGCTTAATGGCCGTAATGCCATATAGATTGTTAGTGTGCTAGTCTATTCTACCGGGGTATAAGGGCTTTTAATTGATTTCCTAATAGCCATTTCAAAATACCTTGATTCATGAATTTTTATAATCTTAATTTCAAGAGATAAGTTAATTACAATATGGTAACTCAAGATACTAGAACAAGCCAATAATGACAATAGATAGTAATACATGACAGCAATTTACTTTAAAAATTACCATTTTATTATATGGGTTTCTAATTAACCATTTGTGCGTTGAAGTGGAGATAGTAATCGGAATGGTTTATACACTTTGATTGAGTGCAGGGACCATTGTTCTTCAATTTTGGATTGAGGAACACCGAGCTTAATTTGAGATCATAGGGTTGCATGTATGGGTCATTGGTTCCTCAAAATATAGTTTTCAATTGGACTAGGCTTGAATGGGTCGATCCCCTCACGGTCCGGATCAATCCTCGGGCCGAAAATAGGTCTACCAGGTCTGTCAGCATTTGGGTCGACCCATTGGGTCGACCCCTGGAGAACCAGGGGTCTGCCTGTGTTTGGATCGACCCTTTGGGTCGACCCCTGCACAGACAGACTTCTGTCTGCGTTTGGGTCGACCCAATGGGTTGACCCCTGCCTGTGTTTGGGTCGACCCCCTGCACAGACAGACTTCTATCTATGTTTGGGTCGACCCAATGGGTCGACCCCCTACGTTCGTAGACGCGAACGTGACTTCCGGAAACCGACGAATCTCACCCAATTGGGGTCTAATTGGACTGAGATCTTAACCCCATGCCCCTAGGTTCTTGATGGACATATTAGGGTCATATTACAAGGGTTTGGAACACTAAATTCACCGGAAAACCAATCGTGAAATAAATTATCTTGAAATCACAACCTATCTAGGAAGAACACTTAAAAACCTAGTCTTAGCATGCTTCTAATCAAACATGAAATTCTCTAAGCATGGTCTATAAAAATTGGGGCTTTCTACGCCAAATGATAGATAACATGCTTATGATTACAACCATATACATTAATTAGAGTTGGGTCTGTTATCATCTACCTGAATCGAAGAGAGATTTAGAAGTTAGAACGAAGAATGCCCGTTTGACAGCCCTTCACTATTGCCACGAGATCTCCCTCCACACCTAATAGAATTTGGGGCTTTTACTACCAATAGAAAGCCAACTAAGAGAGGAACAAAATGGTATATTTACTTGCATGTTTTGGCCAAGATTACCTACCTCAATCGAAGGAAGGAAGAGGGCCTAAGAAAAACCCGCGAACTCGGATATTCCTCCAATATACACGAGAGATCTCACTAGATCGGAATCCTCTGCTACCACCACTGCTCCCAAATGAAAATAGACACATATGGCTTTCTTTTAATAGCTTATACATGTTCTGGATCCTTCCACAAAGGGAGAAATCGTCCCTTGAAGTGGAGTGTTCGACTCACCGCCGCAAGTGTTGACCTCGCCCATGCGCGACCAAATGCTTCCCATAAGTTAAAAATTTCGTGGCATTGTGAGAGGGGAAATGATCCTCTCTTTAATACCTTTCATTTGCCCCTGGTTTGGGCTCATTTGGTTAAGGAATGAGCTCGGATTGAGGATTTTAATGTGGGGTTCACATTGAGCACGAATTTGGTTAGGTAAGTGTTTAAATTTGACTTAACCCACTAATTCGGCCTTGTTAACGATTTTATTAGGCTTAATCATAGAAGATAAAATTGTTAATCAATTCATCCTTTACCAAATTACTATTTTTCTGGATTTTTATAAGATAGTCGAAATTTCACTAGTTCTATTTACTAAGGAATTAAATATTAAATTCCGAAATTCATGCATTAATCCATTTTATTTAAATTTTTATTTAATAAAGGCTCAATAAATAAATCGGGGTATTACACGTCACTTGCAAATGGTCTGCTCAAGACCGTCCAAAAGCAAAATGGTCTATCGATAGACCGCGTTTAGACCGTCGGTTTCAAAAAAATAAAACCGAACCCCATTGTCTTCTTCCGTCTTCTCATTTCCTCTCCATTCTCTACTGCACCCCCAAACGGAGGAGCACGACACCCGGCCCCCACCATCTCATTCCATACACCCCCGCATTCTCCCCCACTCTCTCTAGCCCTCATGCGTTTTAAAAAACAAGTTTTGAAATGTCTTGCACGACGAATGGCCAGAGGGGATGCCCAGCCGCCGCCGGCGATGAACCCCACAGAGGAGATGGCGCCACCGTCCGTGGCGGCCGTGGAGACGCCCCCACCACCTACGGTCGAAGACAAGGCCACTGTGCTTGTCGTCAGAGCCCCTAAGGAAGGAGGAGCAGTGCCGGAGGCGGCGACCATGGTGGTGGAGAAACCGGCGAGGACCTCCGAGGTAGGCCCCCCCAACACTGTTAAGTCCATGCATGCTAGCCTAGGTAGAAGAAACGGGGCACATGACCCTTCTAGGATCAGTTGTAAGGCCTTTAGGGCTATTGCCACCAGCGGGGGAGGGTTTAAACGCCGTCGGGTACGGTGAGTAGAAAACGGTCCAACAGTGACCGCCTAGGAACAATAAACGGTTCGCTTGGAACCATCTAGGGACAAAGCGGCTGTTGACACCTTAAAAATGAACAAGGGTGGAAACATATCATACCCGTAGTGAAGGGCCAATGATGAAGCTCATCAACTGTTTACCCGGCTAAAGCCTTTGTCGGCCAAGCTGATGACCGGTGCCGATGTCACTCAGACAGCAGCACTGATAAAGCAGCAGTCACTCGATTGATGAGACCTTCCAGCTCATTTCAATGAGAGCTGTACTACTGCCTCATCCGGGAGTCCACAAATGACATGTCAGGACAAGTCAGATGTCGGCTTGTTGACAGATGTGATATGAGATAAAGATGAAGCCGGTACCGGCAGATGAAGATCCAAGGAACTCCTGCAAATCCAGGATTACAGAAAGTCCATTTCTGAAGCTGTCACCTGGCTGAAGCCCCCCCCGGCCAAGCTGATGTCCGGTATTATCGTCGCTCAGACGGCATTACTGATGAAGAACTGCGGTCCACTGACCGATGAAAACCTCCAGAAATACTCTGATGAAACCATGTTAGCTCACCAATTAATGGGCTTTAACAGTTATTAAGATAGGAAGAATGAAATACTAAAAGACCTAAATGGGCCCATCCGTGTGTGGTGCCGAGAGGCCAACAACCATGCCGAGAGGTGATGCGCCGAGAGCCACTTGCTGAAGCCCAAAGGGTGGCGCCGAGAAGTTGAAGGCAGGCGCGCCGGGAAGCCCGTTTGAGGCGCGCCGAGATGGTGTCTGCCGAGAAGGAAAAGGCCTGATGAAGCCTGCCGAGGAGGGGGGAAACGCTTATAAAAACCCCTCCCTTCGAACAAGGAAAAGGGGGATCGGCGGCCAAAAAAAAAGAGAAAGGGGAAGAGACCAACATAGAGAGAGAGAGCCTCCTCCTCCGCTGAGAAAAGAAAGAAGAAGAGAAAGAAGGAGAGGAAGTCCAGGTGGGCAGCCGGGGAGGGAGAGGAGTCAATGCTCCGCCCTCCCCCATGGTTTTGTTTTCTTCTTCATGTAATCTTGCCGAGTTTATCTTGATTTTCTTTTGGATGTAACCGGGATATCCCGATGTATATTCATTTCCCTCTCCCTCATTCCCTCCGTGTGATTGGTGTGAGTTCTGGGGTGATCCAACGAAATGACATGCTCTAGTGGCCCGTTTGGGCGCTGGGTGATTGAAGTATCTGCCGGCTATCTCTCTGTCTGCTGCTATGCTTTTCCTCCATATGTTTTCATCTTTAGCTCAACTGAAGCGCACCTAATTCTCTGATGGGTCTTCGGGTTCAATTTTCTTCAGTAGAATAAATGTAGCTCTAGATATATCGATGTCGTGCGCCATTCGTTGTCATTCGCATGGGATTTTCTGGACTTGCTCAGGGCCAGAGACAGACCATCTCTTGGCCCCTGAGGTGGTCTGCTATCAATATGTGCAGTGGCTTCGACAGCCTATATGAATTCCTCTTCCCGTGGAAATGCTTAAACCGCATCGATGTAATCATGTTAAAGGTTTATGACGTGATCCCGCCATGAATAGCTTCGTCCAGGTTGTCCCTGAGGCCAGAGACAGCCATCTCTTGGCTCTCAGGGCGATCAAAGACAATATTAAATGGTCCTCGGCGGTTGATGGTATGTGACGACTCAAAGCCCATCCGGCTACTCGATTCTCCGATCCTCTTCCATTCAACCCCTCCTTGATGAGATTGAACCCTTGCCTAATCAAACCCCAGCAGTCAGTAAGCCCACAATCTCCCAAATCCCTCCAATCTGACTGAAAATCCAAGAAAAACTCAAAACAGAGTACCGTAAACCTCTGTTCGTATCCCGGCGCCCTCACAGCTCTCGGCCCCGCAAATAGTGAAGCTGATGAACAGCCCTCGGCGCAAGCCTTCTTGCGCCGAGATCCCATCTCCCGGGCGCGCCGGGAGCCACCCGTTTCATTTCCCCTCATCGCGCCGGGGCCTACTCGTCTTCGTGCCGGGAACTCTTTGGCATCCTTGCCATTGGCGCCGAGAAGCCCTCCTCTTGGCCAATCTGTAAACCCATGCCGGATAACCCCTCACATAACCTTACGAGGCAACGGAGCTCTGCCACTGCATAAGCTTCGTTGACCTCTAAAGGGACATCAAAACGGTGCTGCAGGCACGTACACGGTCAGGGGTCCAATACCCCTCTATTTGGCTTTCACCCCGGCACTCCGTGGGCGATCGTCTATCATCCCCTTTGGCAAATGCTAATCGCAGGGGGAAGTGCTGCCAAAATTCTCCCAGGAGGATGGAAGACAAGATTGAGGCCGTCCCTGGGACTTTGCATGACAGTGGTGAAAGGAGTTCCCTGTGTCGGATGATTCCTCTGCCAATCCCTCCAGGCACCTGGCCTTCTTCAAAACCCAAATCAAAGTCATTAAAACCTGATGTTTGGTTTCCTTCCAGAGCCTGTCTGCCTTGATCTGCATCTCTGAAACCTAAAAAACCCCAAAAAACAGAGTACCGTAAGCTCTGTTTCTTGTCCCGGCGCCCTCACACCTCTCGGCCCAGCCCACAGTGAACCGGGTGAACAGCTCCCGGCGCCACTTCTTCAGGCGCCGGGAACCGCTCCGGCATCTTCACCCTCCGCGCCGAGACCCAACCTCAGCGCGCCGGGAGGTCCGGGCCGAGAGCCTCCATGGCCTTCTCAACCCTCTGCGCCAAGACCCCCCTTGCAGCCTCGTCGCGCCGGGAGGCCCAGGCCGAGAGCCTCCATTGCCTGCTCAAGCACTCCGCGCCGAGAAGCCCCATTGGCCTTCTCCCTTGCGCGCCGGGAAACCCCCCTTGGCCCCCCTGCGCGCCGAGGAGCCCACACCTATGGCCATTTGGCCCTTGCGCCGAGAAGCCTACGCCGGGAACCTCTCGGCCTCCTTGCCTTCACGTCGGGGACCTATACACACTTGAACTGCACCGATAATCTAACCAAATTTTTACTACTGAGTCTTCAATCCAAATTTTTGTTCCGGGGGCGCTGCCCCCGAAAACCCCCGCAAGGGGCGCTGCCCCCTTGACCCCCGCGACCTGACCGGACAGGTCGATCCCCGCGACTTGACCGCGCAGGTCGATCCGCGTGCGAGGGCGCAACATTGAGCGTTCACTTACATCCCGTCGTCCCGCAGCGGGTTCACGAATAACCCCTTTAGCTCGGGAGGGCTCTGCCATTGCATGAGTTCCGCCGGCTTCTACAGGGAATATCAAACATTGCCCCATGGCAGATATGCGGTTCGGGAAGTTCAACACTTCTCTCTCTCTTGGCTTTCATCCTGGCACTCCGTGGGTGATAGCCTATTTCCCCCTGGGCATAGTCCAGATTAAGGGGAAATGCTGTCGAAATACTGATCGATGCTTTAAACCTCCATCATGGCCACGGCTCAGTCTTTGAACCGCTGACTTAATGATATCGTCTCTGAGCCGCTGGCTTGACGATACCGTCTGTTTCTACAGCTGATGTTGTTATCTTGCCCACCTTCCTGGCTCTGGTATGAAGTTCCATTTTGCGCACATGAATACATGTTTGCCTCTCGAGGCCTCCTATTTTGGCGTTTAATCAAGGGTTGTCCTTCCTTGGAAGGACGTAATTAACGTCATAGCCTTTATGGTATGACGGACTTCTCGTCCAGACACGATCACTCACAATCGACTGACCAAGTCAGATCGAGCGCACAATAAAATCGTCACACATGTGACTGGCACGCCAATAAATCCATAAATATAAATAAATGAATAAATAATAAATAAATAAAAAATCCGCGTCCACAAGTCTGGCACGCCCGGTGGGACATTGTCTCCCTTCATCTCTACGCCAAAATAGGAGGCCTCGAGAGGCCCCTCTTAAATTCTAACTGTGCGTTAATCCTATTACCAGGAATTAAAATGATGAGTGGACTCGCCTCCCTCCGCTGCGGCCGGCTGGTCGTTGATGCTCATGTTCGCGAAGGCTACTTCGCGGTACCCACGGTGTTCGGGTCTATGCCCCCTGCTGACGGATTGCCCAACTGCTTGGGCCTCGTCTTCACCGACCTACTGGAGGTTGCTGACAAGGAACAAGGCACTGCTACAGGTGCCCCGATGAAGATTGCTGATGAGAAGGGAGGCTCACCAGAAAAGACGGCATCGATAGTCGTCGCCTGCCTTGCGCACCATATCCAAAGGAGGGACACGGTCCCTGCTGCTGCCCACAAGGGAAGAAGAACTAACCGGAGGAGCCAGTGTGCTGCTGCAAGCCGTCGTCTTTCAAATTCTGGAAAGACGATGACGATCGGAGATGTTAGAGTGAACCTCAAGGGTCGCCCCAAAGACGTCCGGTCAGACAGGGTTGTCCTAACCATCCAGACCAACAATAAGTTCCAAATTCTGGCCACTAAGACGGCCAACTGAGAAATTGATGAGAGGAAGCCGCTGGCTCCCAAGCCAGCAAGATATAAACAGATATGGAGGCCGAAGAAGATACAGAGCTGGATTCCGGTTCAAGAGAAAGGTGCCGCTGATATCCACCCTGAAGCCAGAGTCAGGAGAGATAAAAAAAAAGAGAGAAACTATTTCCATTCCCCCCAGAGCAGGGGGCAGAAGATGAGAAAGAAAAGAAGAAAACACCATTGCCATCCGCCCCAAAGCTGGGGCCAGGAGATGCCAGAAGAAAGAAGAATATGCCGCTATTATCCGCTCCAGGATTGGGAGTAGGAGATGGAAGAAAGAAAAGAAGATGTTGCTGTCATCCACCCCGGAACTGGGGGCAGAGCGGAAGAAGATGTTGCTGTCTTTCACTCTGGAACTGGGGCCAGAAGATGTCAGAAGAAAGAAGAAAATGCTATTGTCATTCACCCCAGGGCTGGGGGCAGAAGAAAGAAGAAAATGCTACTGTCATTCACCCCAGGGCTAGGGGCAGAAAGAGAAAAGATGCCATCGCCACTCACCATGAAGGGGGGGACAATATATACTGCCAAAGAGAAAAAAAAAACAAAGAAGAATAGAAGATCCAGCCTATGCTGCTATTTCAAAGAGACCAAAGGCCTGCGTTAGACAGGCCGATATCTTCAAATATTCCAAGACGGAGCATTTGGCTGCCCAAAATTTCAAGGCTGGCTTATCAGCCAAAGATCAAAGAGAGGCTGCTGCCCCGATCAAATCTACAAAGGGATAGCCAAGAAGAAATGAACCAGGTGGTTCAAGGCTACTTCCACTGTCTAGGGGATTCCTCCCTAGGGCAGCAAAGATTGTCTCGTGCCTTGGGCACCCTACATGAAAAAGAAGAAGAAGCTTTGCAAGAAGCAATGTTCGGGGTCTCCTCTTCTGGCTCCGATGATTATGAAGAAAGGTCACAAGGCCATATACAAGAGAAACAGCCCCAAGAGGGAAGAAGCAAAAGAAAGGATTTCAGTCTTCGACCGCCTCTCATAATCCGAGTCAGGTCAGGAGGAAAGTCCACAGCCAGAAAGGAAAGATACAGGTTTTTACCTACAATATGGCCAGTGTCGCCAAGAAATATAACACATTGCCAGACCAGCCTGAAGAGCTGATTGAATTGGCACACCGGTTGGGTGCTGTCACAAGAAGAAGCCGAGCAGCAAAAGAAAAGATAATGGCTGCCGATGAAGCCCGAAGAGTCACGATAATGACAGTCAATGTAGTGACTGAAGAAAAAGAAGACAACCCTCTGGGTGTTTCCACTGAAGGAATGTCGGGAGAGATACAGATCCCGACAACCCTGGATCCCATGATCCAGATGACATTCAAAAGATATCAGCAGGAGATTGACTCCCTCAGAAAATAGCTGAATGAAAGAAATAAGCAAATGACAGTCTCCAAGCATGCTGAGCCAGCTGGACAGACTTCCAGCTCGATAGGGGTGGCCTCTCCGGTCCATCCTACTCAAACTGACAAAGGCAAGGAACCAAATCAACCTTCTCTACAACAAATGGCAGCTCAGCCCTCTGCGTCTCAAACGCAGCCTGCCATGCCTGCTCTGCATGCAACAAATATGATAACCCCCTTCAGCCGACAGCGGGCACACTTCTTCCTGGAGCCTATACATCCGGATGTGGCTGGCAAGCTGATGATAAAAAATTATTGAAATGAAGCTATCCAAAAGACCAGGGATTCCAGTACCTATGATGTTTATAAGGTACCATATCCTGCGCCCTATGCTGCTAAGAAACTACAACCAGGCGTCAGCAAGCCGCCGAAATTTGAAAATGCAATGGCCGGACTCTCAAGAAGATGATGAAGAGATATGCTTCATACCAGTAAGGTCAGAGCAAGCCAAAGCTTTGGTCTCCCGTCATGATGATAAAACCAGGAAGAAGTATGGGCGCCTCCCACCACCAAAAGAAGAAGCATGCTACCCCACTCCTCCTCCAAATGGAGGCATAAGGGCAAAGATGTCAAGCTCTGAAAACCAAGGCGCATCTTGCGTCTTTAATAGAACACTGCCAGTCCCTCCTGAGGTCAGGATAGGGGGCAACATTATTGGCCTTGCCATGATGACAGAATTATATGAAAAATTGCAAGAAGTTGAATTGCTGCAGAGTAAGCTGAATGAAATGGGTTTTCATATACCCGGTCTGCACTCAAACCCACCAATTCTGGCGGTGACGGGTGGTCCCAAAATAGAACAGATGAGGGAAATGAAACCTGCCGAGGAAGAAATTACTAAGGCAGAACTGTATGAGACTAAACAAGGGTTGATGAACCTACTCTGGATTATATCCGCAGATGAAAGGACCTTTCTGCCAGATGTCAACACCCGCCAAACCAAGAGGGGGCTGTCCAGATATGCAAGCGCAACCTGAAGATAGAAATCTTAACAAGGTTGATTGGCATCGAAGTCAAGTCCTTCGATCTCCTGAATGAGATTATGGCTGATATTAAGGCCTTTTTGGCAAAATACTGCCCGGCCGCTACCTCCCTAAGTCAAAAGAACAAGCCTGCCAGTGAACAACTGATGCATAAATATACTCACATTGCCAATTTTCAAAGCTTTCGAGAAACGAAGGAAGAAAGCAAAGAAGGCAGCTATCTCTTCGTCGGCAAAGACTGGCGAGCTAGGCCATTCCCTAAGAAGCAAAATGACTAAACCCTACTCCTTTCCTGAGGAAAAGACTCGGGTCCTGTTCGAGTGGGTTACCCACTACAATAAGGATACATTCCCGGCCCCAAAGAAGCCTGGTGATGCTACAAGAAAAGATGACACCCCACTCTGGGGTAGATGTATACCAAAAAAAAAAGAAGGGGGGGGGAAAGAAAAAATGATGATGGTGAAGGATGCCAATGATACCCCTTCCTAGGGGCAGATGTACACATAAAAGATTAAAAAAAATGAATAATGAGGGACGCAGATGGTGCCTCGTTCTGGGGGCAGATGTATTAACACAAAAAAAAAAGAAAAGAGAAGAAAGGATGATGAAATGATGCAAGATACAGATGATACCCCATTCCGAGGAGGGGGATGCATATCAAAAAAAATAATAATAATAAAAAAGGAATGAAAAATGATGATGATTATGAGATGATGGAAGTTCCAAATGGCGCCTCATCCCCGGGGCAGATGCATGCCAAACAATGAGAAATATTGATGGTACCCCGTTCTTGGGACGAATGTATGCCAAAAGAATGATGTAAGACACACATATGGCTCCCCATTCTAGGGATAAATGTATGGAATATCAACGACAGCGTGCATGGCCGTTGCTGGATGTGCTCACCCCTTTTAAAGGGGAAATAATCATCTATGGCAATGATGAATAAAATTGGAGCATTGACCTTTCAAGGGCCATCCTGTCGCAGACTCTTACACTGCATGTCGGCTACTGACGTTAGGGACTATCCAAATGATGGAATTCCAGATGGTAATGAACAATAAATGATGGATCAATGAAGAATGATGGAAGTTCGCCTAACCACTGGCGTTCAGGCCGATAGATGCCCGATGAGCCTCAGAGTGCCAGAGATGTCTAGCCTTCGACATTCGAGATGATAGATGTTCCCAGACATCAGTCGCCAGCATGCCAACCAAAAGAAGTCAAAACTCTAGCTGTCAGCACCCAAGCAGACATGCGTCAGATGTTCAGCTGATCGGAGCCAAGCCGACAGATGTTCTGCTAACCAAGGCTCAGGCCAACAGATGTCAAGTACTCAGGCGACGATGTTCGTGCTGACAAATGATTCAACAAGTATTCAAAAGGGGGAAGATATCCCACCATCGGCATCTCAGCCGACATATGTCAAGCTTTCAGCCATTGGCACCCTGGCCGATAGATGCCCGATGATCCTCTGAGTGCCAGAGATGTCTAGCCATCAGCATTCGATATGACAGATGCTCATAAATTTGCCAGTATGGCCAGCTAAGAGAAATCAAAATTCTAGCTATCTGCGCTCAGGCAAACAGATATTCTACATTAGCACTCAAGCCGACCAATGTGCATAGATTGCCAAAGAAAGTCAACATAATCAGTGATATGCAAAGATGTAGATGTCCAGCTGATCAGAGCCACATTAAACGATGAGACTCACATTCCCAGCAAACGGCTTCAGGCCTGAGCTACTATCCATAAATCAATTCAAACCTTTCGTCTGGATAGATTATGAAACCCTATTCCTTTGCGTTAATGTTAAACCCCACATTAACGATGAAACTCACATTTCCAGCAAACGGCTTTGGGCCCGAGCTGCCATTCATAAATCAATTCAGACCTTTCATCTGGATAGATCATGAAATCCTATTCCTTTGCGTTTATGCCAAACCCCAACATTAACGATGAAGCATACATTCCCAGCAAACACCCTTTCTTGGTTTAGCGGCACCCCGCCCTAACCAAGCTACCTCTTCCTTGGTCTAGTGGCACTCCGCCCTAGCCAAGCTACCTTTTCCTTGGTCTAGCGGCACCCCGCCCTAGCCGAGCTATCTCCTCCTTGGTCTAGCGGCGCTCCGCCCTAACCAAGCTACCCTTCTCCTTGGTCTAGTGGCGCTCCGCCCTAACCAAGCTACCCTTTTCCTTGGTCTAGCGGCACACCGCCCTAACCAAGCTACCTCTTCCTTGGTCTAGTGGCGCTCCGTCCTAGCCAAGCTATCCCTTATCTTGGCCTGAGGCACTCCACCCTCGTCGAGCTACGAGACTCTGCCCATCAAGCCTCGCCAGGCTAGGCCCATAAACCTTTGCCCTCTTGCTCAAGGCACCCCGCCTTGGCCGAGCTCTCAAATGTTAATCCCAAGCCCCACCGGCACTATAACAGCATAGTCAAATCCATCAATAGTCCCGCCGGACAACACAGTCGGCTATCCTGGCTCTTACAGCCTGCTATTCTGGCTCTTGCAGCTTGCTATTCTGGCTCTCGCAGCCGGCTATCCTGGCTCCTATAGCTTGCTACCTCTGGCTCCCGTAGCCTGCTATCCTGGCTCTTATAGCCTGCTACCTCTGGCTTATTTAACCTGCTACCCTGGCCCCCACGGCCTGCTATCATCACTTTCCTGGATCCTGTTACCTCGGCCTTTATGGCTTGCTACCCTGCTATACCGACTTTTACGGTCCATTAACCTGCTACCTTGGCTTGCGCAGCCTGCTATCTCACCATCTCCGAGTCCTTGCGACCTGCTATTCTATTATCTTTCATTATCCATGAAATTCTCGGCCTTGACATGCCGTCAAAAGCCCGCTGTCTCGCTACCCTTGTGGCTTAAGCCTACTTCAACAATGACCATCATGTCCCACCGGGATGATGGCTACAATTCAATGACTTGGGCTCCCCTTGAAGCATGCTTCCCTCCTACCGCTAGATGATAAAACTCTATTCTTCTTTACATTGGTGTCAACCCCACATCAATGATAAAATCCACATTTTCGGCGAACGGCTTCAGGCCTATACCGCTATACACCAACATCGGTTCAGACCTTCCGTCTGGATCAGATGATGAAACCTTATTCTGCCTTGCATTGATGTTTGCCCTCACATCAATGATAAAATCCACCTTTTCGGCGAACGGTTTCAAGCCTAAGCCGCTATACACCAACATCGATCCAGGTCTTCCATCCGGATTAGATGATGAAATCATATCCTTCTTTGCATTGGTGTTTACCTCACACCAATGATAAAACCCGCTCACCTTTTCGGTGAATGGCTTTAGGCCCGAGCTGCTACATACCAACATCAGTCCAGACCTCCCGTCTAGGTCAGGTGCATGCATGGGTTGTCTTCGAGAGTCCGTCGAGGCAACATCAATTATGGATTGCTTCCAAGTCTGACATCCTACCAGGATCCGATATCCTATCTTCTGGCCTCTGACGTCCAGTCAAAGCCAGCTATCCTTGTTTGCGAGCGCAACGCCCTATCATATATTTCAAGTATCTCAGTTTTCGGCTCGGCCGTCTCTGCCAAAGCCGCTATTACAATTCTTCGGCTATCTCTGCTTTCGATTTAGCCGTTCTGGCCAAAGCCACCATCGCAACTTGTCAGTCATCTAGTCTTTCGGCTTCGCCATTTCGGCCGAAGCTGCTATCATGATTTTCAAACTACTCTATCTGTCGGCTTAGCCATTCCGGCCAAAGCTGCTATCATAATTTTTGACCATTCTATCTTTCGGCATAGCCATTCTAGCTAAGGCTGCTATTACAACTTCCAACTGCTTCATCCCTCGGCTTAGCCATTTTAGGCCAAAGCCTGCTGTCTCTAGCTCTCGGGGCCTGCTATCCCTTGCTTCTACAGCCTGCTATCTCTGACCCTCGTAGCCTGCTATTCCTGGCTCTTATAGCCTGCTGTCTCTGGCTCTTGTAGTCTGCTATTCCTGGCTTCTACAGCCTACTATTCTGGCTCTTGTAGCCTGCTATCTCTGGCTCTCGTAGCCTGTCATTCCTGGCTTCCACAGCCTGCTGTCCTGGCTTTTGTAGCTGGCTATCTCTGGTTCTCGTAGCCTGCTACTCTTGGCTCCTACAGTCTACTGTCTTGGCTTTTGTAGCCTGCTGTCTCTGGCTCTCGTAGTCTGCTATTCCTGGCTTCTACGGCTTTCTATCCTAGCTCTTATAGCTTGCTGTCTCTGGCCCTCGTAGTCTGCTATCATCTCATCCACACCCTTTCTTGGTTTAGCGGCACCCCGCCCTAGCCGAGCTACCCTATCTCTTGGTTTAGTGGCACTCCGCTCTAACCGAGCTACCCCATCTCTTGGTCTAGCGGCACTCTGCCCTAGCCGAGCTACCCTCTTCTTTGGCTTAGCGGCACTCCGCCCTAGCCGAGCTACCTATTTCTTGGTTTAGCGGCACTCCGCCCTAACCGAGCTACCCTATCTCTTGGTTTAGCGGCACTCCGCCCTAACCGAGCTACCCTATTTCTTGGTCTAGCGGCACTCCGCCCTAGCCGAGCTACCCTCTTCCTTGGCTTAGCGGCACTCCGCCCTAGCCGAGCTACCTATTTCTTGGTCTAGCGGCACTCCGCCCTAGCCGAGCTACCCTCTTCCTTGGCTTAGGGGCACTCCGCCCTAGCCGAGCTACCTATTTCTTGGTCTAGCGGCACTCCGCCCTAGCCGAGCTACCCTCTTCCTTCGCTTAGCGGCACTCCGCCCTAGCCGAGCTACCTATTTCTTGGTCTGGCGGCACTCCGCCCTTGCCGAGCTACCTATTTCTTGGTTTAGCGGCACTCCGCCCTAACCGAGCTACCCTATTTCTTGGTCTAGCGGCACTCCGCCCTAACCGAGCTACCCCATCTCTTGGTCTAGCGGCACTCCGCCCTAACCGAGCTACCCCATCTCTTGGTCTAGCGGCACTCCGCCCCAACCGAGCTACCCCTCCTCTTGGTCTAGCGGCACTCCGCCCTAGCCAAGCTATCCTATTGCCTGGTTTAGCGGCACTCCGCCCTGGCCGAGCTACCCCATTTCTTGGTTTAGCGGCACTCCGCCCTAGCCGAGCTACCCATTCCTCGGTTAGCGGCACTCCGCCCTAATCAGGCCACTTCATCTTGGTCAATGGCACTCCGCCCTGATCGAGCTACCCTCTCCTTGGTCCAGTGGCATCTCGCCCTGCCCAAGCTGGTCTCTCTCTCAGCTCGCATATCAAATAAAAGAAAAGAAGAAAAGAAAAGAAAAATGGGGTTAAAAATAGTGATACCCTGACGGTCTTGTTCATGTTTTCTGAGCAAGGGCAAAAATGGCTAAAACCCAGCTGTGGTGAAAACCCGAAAGGGCACTGCAGGCAAAATCGGGTACCCCGCCACGTGAAAACCCGGAAGGGCGCGTGGGCAAAAGCAAGAGGGGGCTGGCTCCGGTGAAAACCCGAAAGGGCGCTTGGGCCAGTAATATGGTGATCCTAAAGAAACCTCACCTCCCGTCATAAACTTCTCGTCGATCGGCCGGCACCCCATCCAATCAACGATCAAACCCACCCAGTTCAGACCCTACGTCTGTCCTGATAAAACCCTCATACCTTGCCAAAATCCCACCATGGTGAAACCTGCTTTGATCGATTGGCGCACTGCCCGGTCAATGATGAAACCTATCCGGCTTAGACCTTACGTCTATCCCGATGAAACCTATGAAATCCCTGCATTGGTATAAACCCAATACCGATGATGAAACCTACTTTGATCGATTGGCACATTGCCCGATCAGCGATGAAACCTATCCAGCTTAGACCTTACGTCTATCCTGATGAAATCCATGATATCCTTGCATTGGTATAAACCCAATACCGATGATGAAACCCATCTTTAGTAGGCAGGGCACCCTGCCCGATCGGCGAAGAAGCCTATTCGGTCTAGACCTTACATCTGTTCCGACTAGAGCTGCGTGTCTCGCTATGTCCCACCGTGATGAAATCTGCTGCTGATTAATGGGCACACTTACCCGAGCAGCAATAAAACCTATCCGGCTTAGACCTTACGTCTATCCCGATGAAACCCATGAAACCTTTGCATTGGTATAAACCCAATACTGATGATGAAACCTGCTGTTGATCGATTGGCACCCTGCCCGATCAGCAACAAAACCAGCCCAGGGTAGACCTTACGTCTATTCTGATGAAGATTCATAAGATCCTTGCATTGGTATAAACTCAATACCAATGATGAAACTCACCTTTGGTCAATGGGCACCCTGCCCGATCAACAAAAAAACCCGTCCTATCAAATTTGCATATCCCTTTATGTCCCGCCGTGATGAAACCTACCTTTGATCGATTGGCGCACTGCCCGGTCAATGATAAAACCTATCCGGCTTAGACCTTACGTCTATCCCGATGAAACCTATGAAATCTTTGCATTGGTATAAATCCAATACCGATGATGAAACCTGTTTTGATCGATTGGCACCCTGCCCGATCAATGATAAAACCTATCTGGCTTAGACCTTAGGTCTATCCCGATGAAACCTATGAAATCTTTGCATTGGTATAAACCCAATACCGATGATGAAACTTGCTGTTGATTGATTGGCACACTGCTCGATCAGCGATGAAACCTATCCAGTTTAGACCCTACGTCTATCCTGATGAAACCCATGAAATCCTTGCATTGGTATAAACCCAATACCGATGATGAAACTTGCTGTTGATCGATTGGCATACTGCCCGATCAGCGATGAAACCTATCCAGTTTAGACCTTATGTCTATCCTGATGAAACCTATAAAATCCTTGCGTTGGTATAGACCCAATACCAATGATAAAAGTAGCTACTAATGGGGTGGCCCGCCGCCTGAGCAATGCCGAAGCCCGTCCGGGGCAGATCTCCGTCTGCTCTGATGAAAATGCTACACCCATTCTCAAATCAACCCGGACCTTCCGTCCGGATAGATGATAAAACCTCATCCCCTTGCGTTAATGTTAAACCCCACATTAACGATGAAACCTACGTCTCCAGCGAATGGTTTCGTGCTTAAGCTGCTACACACATCCTTGAACCGATCCGGACCTTCTGTCTGGATGGATGATGAAATCCCATTCCCTTGCGTTGATGGTAATCCCCACATCAACGATATAGCCATGCTCCCGGCGAACGGCTTCACGCCTAAGCCACAAAACACACTCAAGTCGACCCAGGCCTTCCGCCTAGGTAGACGATGAAAACCTTATGTCCCTTGCATTGGTGTCAGCACCCACATCAATGATGATACATACACAAGTTGAGCACATGGCTTAACAATTTACGAAGCTAAAGTCCCAATAAAAAAAAGAAAAGAAGAAATAAAATGGGGTTAAAAATAGAGATACCCCGCCAGTCTTGTTCAGATACTCTGAACAAGGGCAAAAATGGCCAAAACCCAGCTGCGGTGAAAACCCGAAAGGGCACTGCAGGCAAAATCGGGTACCCCGCCACGTGAAAACCCGAAAGGGCGCGTGGGCAAAAGCAAGAGGGGGCTGGCTCCGGTGAAATCCGAAAGGGCGCTTGGGTCAGTAATGTGGTAATTCGAAGTTCCATGCCAACCGGCACGCTGCCTTTACCTCCCCTTCACTGATGAAGCCTTCCGTCGGTCATCTGGCTCTATGCCCCACCGATGATAAAGCCTTCCCGGGGTGGACCTTACGTCTACCCTGATGAAACCTACATACCCTCTTTCAAACGTCCCACCAACAATGAAACACATCACCATTATGCTAAAGCCTGCCCAGCTCAGACCTCACGTCTGTCCTGATGAAACCTACACATTTCTTGGCAAAGTCCACCCGTCATAAAACCTGCTGGAATAGACCTTACGTCTGTCCTGACGAGACCTACACCTTTACATATGTTCAACTGTTGATCGACCGGCACCTCGCCCGATCAATGACGAAATCCTCTGTCCGGTTTAGACCTTACGTCTACCCCGATGAAACTTATGAAACTCTTCTTGCGTCGATATAAACCCAATATCGATGATGAAACCAACTGTTGATCGACCGGCACCTCGCCCGATCAATGATGAAACCCTGCCAGTGTAGACCTTTCGTCTATTCTGATGAAACTTAAACTCCTCCTTGCGTCGATATAAACCCAATATCGATGATGAAACCAGCTGTTGATCGACCGGCACCTCGCCCGATCAATGATGAAACCCTGCCAGTTTAGACCTTTCATCTATTCTGATGAAACTCATGAAACTCTTTTTGCATCGATATAAACCCAACATCGATGATGAAACCAATTGTTGATCGACCGGCACCTCGCCCGATCAATGATGAAACCCTACTGGGATAGACCTCTCATCTACACTCTCCTGCTAAACACGGGTCATCCGCATAAAGGCTGCTGAGACCACTACCCTTCCATACGAAGGAAATAACAACACATGAAGAAGATGTTCAGCCACCCGGAGCTTCAATCCGGCAGATGTTTAGCCACCCGGAGCTTCAATCCGGCAGATGTTCAGCCACCCGGAGCTTCAATCCGGCAGATGTTCAGCCACCAGGAGCTTCAGTCCGGCAGATGTTCAGCCACCCGGAGCTTCAATCCGGCAGATGTTCAGCCACCCGGAGCTTCAATCCGGCAGATATTCAGCCACCCGGAGCTTCAATCCGGCAGATGTTCAGCTAGCCAGAGCTTCAATCCGGCAGATGTCCAGCCAGCCAGAGCTACAATCCGGCAGAGGTTCAGCCAATCAGGGCTTAAAACTGACAGATGCAAGATGTACAGCCGATCGGGGCTCAAAACCGATAGGTGCAAAATGTTCGGCCAATCAGGGCTTTAAACTGACAGATGCAAGATGTACAGCCGATCGGGGATCAAAACCGATAGATGCAAGATGTTCAGCCAATCAGGGCTTAAAACTGACAGATGCAAGATATACAGCCGATCGGGGCTCAAAACCGATAGATGCAAGATGTACATCCGATCGGAGCTCAAAATCGACAGATGCCAGATGGTCAGCCCATCAGGGTTTAAAGCCGATAGAAGTCAAAAGTGCTGTTGATCGGGGCCTAAAACCGACGGATGTCAGATGTGCCAGTTGATCACGGTCCAAGCCAATAGATGTTCAACTGATCGAGGCTCAAGCCAAGAAGATCATGCCAGGATGAAATCCCAATATGGGGATACTGCCAAGCTATAACTGAAAGAATGAGTCGATAGCATTGACCTAAAGATGCACCTGCAGACACCGTGCCGCACCTCCTGCGCTTACGCCATCTGCAGGTGGGGGGCATTTGTTGACACCTTAAAAATGAACAAGGGTGGAAACATATCATACCCGTAGTGAAGGGCCAATGATGAAGCTCATCAACTGTTTACCCGGCTAAAGCCTTTGTCGGCCAAGCTGATGACCGGTGCCGATGTCACTCAGACAGCAGCACTGATAAAGCAGCAGTCACTCGACTGATGAGACCTTCCAGCTCATTTCAATGAGAGCTGTACTACTGCCTCATCCGGGAGTCCACAAATGACATGTCAGGACAAGTCAGATGTCGGCTTGTTGACAGATGTGATATGAGATAAAGATGAAGCCGGTACCGGCAGATGAAGATCCAAGAAACTCCTGCAAATCCAGGATTACAGAAAGTCCATTTCTGAAGCTGTCACCTGGCTGAAGCCCCCCCGGCCAAGCTGATGTCCGGTATTATCGTCGCTCAGACGGCATTACTGATGAAGAACTGCGGTCCACTGACCGATGAAAACCTCCAGAAGTACTCTGATGAAACCATGTTAGCTCACCAATTAATGGGCTTTAACAGTTATTAAGATAGGAAGAATGAAATACTAAAAGACCTAAATGGGCCCATCCGTGTGTGGTGCCGAGAGGCCAACAACCATGCCGAGAGGTGATGCGCCGAGAGCCACTTGCTGAAGCCCAAAGGGTGGTGCCGAGAAGTTGAAGGCAGGCGCGCCGGGAAGCCCGTTTGAGGCGCGCCGAGATGGTGTCTGCCGAGAAGGAAAAGGCCTGATGAAGCCTGCCGAGGAGGGGGGAAACGCTTATAAAAACCCCTCCCTTCGAACAAGGAAAAGGGGGATCGGCGGCCAAAAAAAAAGAGAAAGGGGAAGAGACCAACATAGAGAGAGAGAGCCTCCTCCTCCGCTGAGAAAAGAAAGAAGAAGAGAAAGAAGGAGAGGAAGTCCAGGTGGGCAGCCGGGGAGGGAGAGGAGTCAATGCTCCGCCCTCCCCCATGGTTTTGTTTTCTTCTTCATGTAATCTTGCCGAGTTTATCTTGATTTTCTTTTGGATGTAACCGGGATATCCCGATGTATATTCATTTCCCTCTCCCTCATTCCCTCCGTGTGATTGGTGTGAGTTCTGGGGTGATCCAACGAAATGACATGCTCTAGTGGCCCGTTTGGGCGCTGGGTGATTGAAGTATCTGCCGGCTATCTCTCTGTCTGCTGCTATGCTTTTCCTCCATATGTTTTCATCTTTAGCTCAACTGAAGCGCACCTAATTCTCTGATGGGTCTTCGGGTTCAATTTTCTTCAGTAGAATAAATGTAGCTCTAGATATATCGATGTCGTGCGCCATTCGTTGTCATTCGCATGGGATTTTCTGGACTTGCTCAGGGCCAGAGACAGACCATCTCTTGGCCCCTGAGGTGGTCTGCTATCAATATGCGCAGTGGCTTCGACAGCCTATATGAATTCCTCTTCCCGTGGAAATGCTTAAACCGCATCGATGTAATCATGTTAAAGGTTTATGACGTGATCCCGCCATGAATAGCTTCGTCCAGGTTGTCCCTGAGGCCAGAGACAGCCATCTCTTGGCTCTCAGGGCGATCAAAGACAATATTAAATGGTCCTCGGCGGTTGATGGTATGTGACGACTCAAAGCCCATCCGGCTACTCGATTCTCCGATCCTCTTCCATTCAACCCCTCCTTGATGAGATTGAACCCTTGCCTAATCAAACCCCAGCAGTCAGTAAGCCCACAATCTCCCAGATCCCTCCAATCTGACTGAAAATCCAAGAAAAACTCAAAACAGAGTACCGTAAACCTCTGTTCGTATCCCGGCGCCCTCACAGCTCTCGGCCCCGCAAATAGTGAAGCTGATGAACAGCCCTCGGCGCAAGCCTTCTTGCGCCGAGATCCCATCTCCCGGGCGCGCCGGGAGCCACCCGTTTCATTTCCCCTCATCGCGCCGGGGCCTACTCGTCTTCGTGCCGGGAACTCTTTGGCATCCTTGCCATTGGCGCCGAGAAGCCCTCCTCTTGGCCAATCTGTAAACCCATGCCGGATAACCCCTCACATAACCTTACGAGGCAACGGAGCTCTGCCACTGCATAAGCTTCGTTGACCTCTAAAGGGACATCAAAACGGTGCTGCAGGCACGTACACGGTTAGGGGTCCAATACCCCTCTATTTGGCTTTCACCCCGGCACTCCGTGGGCGATCGTCTATCATCCCCTTTGGCAAATGCTAATCGCAGGGGGAAGTGCTGCCAAAATTCTCCCAGGAGGATGGAAGACAAGATTGAGGCCGGCCTTGGGACTTTGCATGACAGTGGTGAAAGGAGTTCCCTGTGTCGGATGATTCCTCTGCCAATCCCTCCAGGCACCTGGCCTTCTTCAAAACCCAAATCAAAGTCATTAAAACCTGATGTTTGGTTTCCTTCCAGAGCCTGTCTGCCTTGATCTGCATCTCTGAAACCTAAAAAACCCCAAAAAACAGAGTACCGTAAGCTCTGTTTCTTGTCCCGGCGCCCTCACACCTCTCGGCCCAGCCCACAGTGAACCGGGTGAACAGCTCCCGGCGCCACTTCTTCAGGCGCCGGGAACCGCTCCGGCATCTTCACCCTCCGCGCCGAGACCCAACCTCAGCGCGCCGGGAGGTCCGGGCCGAGAGCCTCCATGGCCTTCTCAACCCTCTGCGCCAAGACCCCCCTTGCAGCCTCGTCGCACCGGGAGGCCCAGGCCGAGAGCCTCCATTGCCTGCTCAAGCACTCCGCGCCGAGAAGCCCCATTGGCCTTCTCCCTTGCGCGCCGGGAAACCCCCCTTCGCCCCCCTGCGCGCCGAGGAGCCCACACCTATGGCCATTTGGCCCTTGCGCCGAGAAGCCTACGCCGGGAACCTCTCGGCCTCCTTGCCTTCACGTCGGGGACCTATACACACTTGAACTGCACCGATAATCTAACCAAATTTTTACTACTGAGTCTTCAATCCAAATTTTTGTTCCGGGGGCGCTGCCCCCGAAAACCCCCGCAAGGGGCGCTGCCCCCTTGACCCCCGCGACCTGACCGGACAGGTCGATCCCCGCGACTTGACCGCGCAGGTCGATCCGCGTGCGAGGGCGCAACATTGAGCGTTCACTTACATCCCGTCGTCCCGCAGCGGGTTCACGAATAACCCCTTTAGCTCGGGAGGGCTCTGCCATTGCATGAGTTCCGCCGGCTTCTACAGGGAATATCAAACATTGCCCCATGGCAGATATGCGGTTCGGGAAGTTCAACACTTCTCTCTCTCTTGGCTTTCATCCCGGCACTCCGTGGGTGATAGCCTATTTCCCCCTGGGCATAGTCCAGATTAAGGGGAAATGCTGTCGAAATACTGATCGATGCTTTAAACCTCCATCATGGCCACGGCTCAGTCTTTGAACCGCTGACTTAATGATATCGTCTCTGAGCCGCTGGCTTGACGATACCGTCTATTTCTACAGCTGATGTTGTTATCTTGCCCGCCTTCCTGGCTCTGGTATGAAGTTCCATTTTGCGCACATGAATACATGTTTGCCTCTCGAGGCCTCCTATTTTGGCGTTTAATCAAGGGTTGTCCTTCCTTGGAAGGACGTAATTAACGTCATAGCCTTTATGGTATGACGGACTTCTCGTCCAGACACGATCACTCACAATCGACTGACCAAGTCAGATCGAGCGCACAATGAAATTGTCACACATGTGACTGGCACGCCAATAAATCCATAAATACAAATAAATGAATAAATAATATATAAATAAAAAATCTGCGTCCACAGCGGCCAATACCAAACCGCCGAAAAGGCTAGAACGGTCCCTAGGTGACCGTTCAAAGGGAGTTGAACAGTCGGGACGTTAGGGAGTGAACGCGGTCTAAGGAAGACCGTTGATGTCTAGACGGTCCACCTGGGACCGTTTAGAAGCTGAACCATGGGAAACAAAACGGTCTCCAACAGACCGTCCATTCGATAAACGGTCAAAGGATGACCGTGTATATTTAGATCAACGGGAGGGCCTGAAGAGAATGTGAAACGGTCTGATGGGGACCGTTGGACATCCAAACGGTCAGGAAAAGGCCGTTATAGGGATGAACACATGGGGATAAATGGTCCAAACTCGGCCGTCTAGACAACTGAACGGTTCTCAATAGACTGCCCATTTTAGGAAAATGGTTAGAGAATGACCGTAGAATCTCAGATCAGCGGGAGGGCTTATTGGAAATAGAAAATGGTTGGAAATAAACCGTTAGGAGGGTAGAAACGGCCCAGTTGTGGCCGCAAACCTGATAGACTACATTTTTTTATTATTATTTTTCACTCTTTTTTTCTTTTTTTCCCTTTCAATGTATGATTATTATGAAACGAATGACTGATGCAAATTGTTTTAATGCATGCAGGGAAAGCACATGACCCGGATCTCATGGCTCCAGGTCCGTGTAGTGTACCTAGCACTGCCGGACTTCCAGAGGGAGCGGCTTACTGCCATGGGATTCGAGGAGTTCCTCGGCATGGAGGTCACTCGCATCGACACCGCCCTGCTGTACGCCCTGCACGACCGGTGGGACTCGGTCAGCCGCACTTTTCTCTTCCCATGGGGGCACATGGCCCCGACACTCGAGGACCTGGAGCGTATCACTGGCCTATGGGTGCATGGGACACCGGTGAGCGGGAGGACCTTCATTGACTATAGAGAGCCGGCCCAAAGGCTGTTTGGCCTGGAGCTGCAGAGGCCGGAGTGCCAGTCGACGACCTTGCAGAGAGAGAAGCTGCAGGAGAGCCTAGGCCTATGGGGAGCGGGAATCGTGACTGGAGAGCTCTCGGAGCAGCACCTCGAGAGGCTAGTGGACCGTGCACGGGAGCAGGTAGCAGCCGCTCCGGGACCCAAGGCGGACGTCATCCTCCGGAGGTTCCTGATGCTTCTCTTCAGGAAGCTGCTGTTTGCCACCCGGGCAGATAGTGTGAGCTGCCGGCTGCTGCCTTTGCTAGAGGATGTGGACCGGGTTGGAGAGTATGCATGGGGCACAATAGTCCTTGCCTTTATCTTCTACACCCTCAGCTCCACCAGCCGGCGTACCATGCTTGGCGGGTTCTCCCCACTACTTCAGGTACGACTCAATCCCTTAAAGCTTATGCAATTGCTATCCCTATATGATCTATATGCTGACATTTGATGCAATGCAATGTAGGTGTGGGCCTACGTGTACCTCCCCGGGCTGGGGAGAGGGGAGGAGACAGACCCTGACCGGCTGCCCATCGTGAGACGGTGGATAGCACCCCGGGAGGTGGGCTCCCTGCGTCTCCAGGTCCGGGCGATCCAGGACGGCCTTAACGCTCTTCCCTACGCATTGGTAAGATGTAAGCTTGAGCTTTGTGTGAATGCAACTTATATGCTTATATGCTGATGCAATTGCCTATTTGACAGGTTCGGTGGATGCCCTACCAGGGAGAGGGGCACGAGGGCCTGCCGTGGGTGGTGGCGGCCCTGGCGTACGCGGGGCGAGACATCTGGCTCCACTACATGAACGTGGTGGAGCCACTCCACTCCTGGCTGGTCATAAGGACCATCGGCATCCACCAGGTGGAGGTCGAGTTCCCAGATCGCGAGAAGTCGGAGGAGCGCGTGGGACGCCATGCACGAGGGCTGGCTGTGGAGATCGACTGGGTCACTAGAGCGGCAGAGCAGATCCAGGATTGGACGAGACTTGGGCGAGTGGTGCGCGACCCGAGCCGAGAGCGAGGAGGCTTACCTCACAGCCTACGCTCGACGCTACGGAGACTAGGTCTTCCGTGGCGCACGACGACCGGTACGATTCTAGACTCATGCTTTCTAATGTGCTTTATGATTACAATGCATTGACACCTGACTTTCTACATGCAGCTCGAGCCCTAGGGATGGATCGCTAAGCTCCAGGGGTTACTTCATTCTACCGTCCAGCAGCGGGATGAGCTCCTACTTTCTCTGGACCTCCTGGTAAGCTCTACTCAGCCTCAGACTTAAAATTTTAATGATATGCTTTATGAAACTGACATGCCCCTATTTGCAGCGAGCCGAGGGAGCCCAGTGCCAGGCGCCGGACGCACCGTCTTCCTCCTCCCAGCCACCTGCGGATTGGGCCGAGCGGGATGCAGAGTTTGCGCGAGCGACGACGGGCGAAGAAGGCCGTGGCCACTCTTGCCGAGAGGGTACACAAATCACTACCTCTTCTCCTTTCCAAATTTTATGATTAGGACAGCAAAATAATTTGTAAGACGAATGCACATGCAGGCGAAGGAGTTGGCAGCAGCGCTAGACGAGGCTACCCCGTACAGGAAGGAGGCCGAGCGCTTCCGTGTGGAGGCAAAGATGCTCTATACATAGGTTGCAGAGGCAACGCGTCTCCGTTCAGAGCTGGAGCGGTCTCGCGTCGGGATAGCGGAGGTGGAGCGTCTCCGTGCGCAAGCAGCAGAGGCGGACCGATATCGAGCTGAGGCAGAGCGTGCTCGCATAAAGGCGGTGGAGCTGCGAGGAGAGGTACGGGCGTACCAACAGATGAGCCAGAGATCGGGGCAGAGCAGGACCCATAGTGTTGCGCCCGGCAGTACACACCGAGACTACCTTACAGGTTCCTCCGGCTATTGGATGAACGAGGACGAGGAGCGTTGGCGACGCCGGCGTGCGGAGGAGACCACCTCCATGGCGCCACCAGCGAAGCGCCATGAGGGTTCAGGAGAGAGTGACGACCCGGGGAAGGGTCAGTCTTGATGTACTCATGAGATGTATGCGTGCATGGCTTTAGTGGAATGACATTATTTTTGCTTTTTAGAAATGCTATATGTTTATATGCTGACACTGACTGACTGACAACGAATCCTACAACTGACACGGGGGCGTGAGAGAGGGAGACGGAGAGACTCGAGTGGAATGACTCAAACAACAAACTAAGGCAGCAGAGAGAGATGCTGTCACTCAGATGGCCGCTTTAAAGGCTGGACGGTCTCACAATAGACCGCGGAAGGTCATCCGGCCATGAACTCAAAGAAGGTCATAAACGGTCCCTCTTGGACCGCATTACCTGGAAAGACAGTTCTTCCTTGACCGTTTGAACCAAGAAACGGCCTATACCAGACCGTTTAGGCTGCAAGAGAGGTGAAGTGTGTAGAACACAGGTAAATGGTCCATCGAAGACCGTCTTCAAGCTACTGCGGTCGCCCGATAGACCGCGGCTTAAGAAACACTGGTAGCTCCGAGCGGGACTCTCTTGGAGAGTCCCAAACCGTGGACAAGGAGTCCTAATCCATGCTAAAGCCTATCCTAAACCATTTTGGGGCTATCCTACTTCAATCCTAATGGGATTAGACCAAGAATTTGGGATCTATAAGTAGGGGGCACCCTAAACCCGTTTCTCACACACAACCCCTCTTTCTAGGTCTTGAAAACCTTGCTAAACCTATCAAATCATCATGAAGAGGGCTCTTGAAGGAAGCTCCATGGGTGAGATTGCTTATGACGGGCCAAAGTCGGCTAAGAAGGAGCACGGGGTGCTGCAAAGATTGACTACTAGCCCCAGGCACCTGAGTTCCAGCCCTTTGAGAGAGGTAAGTCATTGTAATTTATCTTATTTCATTCGATTTCTCTCAAAATGCTTATATTTCCTCCCCTCTTTTCTTTTTCTTTTTCTTTTTTTTCATCACCTCAGCTTCTCCCCGGCCCAAGGTGCTATTCCACCGTAAAGTGGATGTCTCCCAAGATCCGGGGCTCCCCATATCAGTGATATCCATCCTTAGGGTCTGGCACCTGCACCCTCTCCAAGTCTTAGCAAAAAACTACCCCACGCTTTCACTAGATTGGCACAGCATCACAGCCTTGATAGAACTATGGCATCCACAGACACATACCTTCATCTTCCCATCCTTTGAGGCCACTATTCTATTAGAGGAGGTAGAGACTTATCTATCCCTTCCCAGGTCTAAAGTTGGTGAGGAAGACTTAGTTTGCCACACTGTTGCCCCTATAGATCCTACCCTCATTCTGGGGGAGTTCCTACCTAGTACTGTTGACGCCTTGAAAATGAACAAGGGTGAAAGCACAGTTGAAAAGAGGATCAGACCAGCAGTGAAAGGCCAATGATGAAGTCCGCCAACCTTTTACCCGGCTGAAGCCTTTGTCGGCCAAACCGATACCCGGTGCCGATATTATTCGGACGACAACACTGATAAAGCAGCAGTCACTCGACTGATGGGACCTCCCAGCACACTTTTACTAAGAGCTATGTTACTGTTACATCCAAGAGCCCACAGATGACATGTCAGCATAGGCCAGATGTCGGCTTATTGACAGATGTGATAAAAGATAAGGATGAAGCCGGTGCCGGCAGATGAAGATTGTAAAGGCTTTTGCAAAGTCAGAACACAAGAGGAATCGTCTCCACAGATTATACACCCGGCTGAAGTCTTTCCAGACTAAAGCTGATGTCCGAGCTCGTCACCATTCAAGTGACGATATCGATAAGATAATACCCGGTTTTGTCACCATTCAGATGGCAATACTGATGAAACCCCTGTCTACGGACTGATGAAACCCCTGTCTGCAGACTGATGAAAATCAATGAAATAGAAGCTATGTCACCACTAGAGGGCCTTCCTCGGTTCTGGAAGATATACTGGAAGAACTAAGAGAGGTCGAAGTGCATATGAAGTTTAAAAGCCCTGAATGGGCCTGCCGAATGAGCTCTAGAGAATGGCGCCGAGAGACCCTCACCAAGGCCCAAAAGCCCATATGAGGGGGGGGGGGGCGCCGGGAAGCCATGCGCTTTGGCGCCGGGAGGCCTCCCCGATTGAAAGAGGCGCGCCGGGAAGCTGCCTTCTTCACGCCGTGATGATGCCTGCCGAGAGGGGGGGAACGGCTATAAAATCCCCTCCCTTCGAACACCAAAAAAAAAAGAGGAGGGACACACAAGAAAACACAGAACAGAAGAACAAAAAGAGACAAGAGAAAAAGAAAAGGAGAGCTCCAGAAGGAGAGACTCGAAGAAGCGAAGGAATATCTGAGAAGAGACGAAGAAGCAGAAGCTCAAGGTGGGCAGCCGGGGAGGGAGAGGAGTCAATGCTCCGCCCTCCCCCCCCCCCCCTTTTTCATCTTCTTTGTTTCTGTTTTCTTCTTTATGTAACCATGCGAGTCTTATCTCGATTCATCGGTGATAACCGGGATATCCCGGCTGCCATTCATCCCCCTTTCCTCCATTCCCTCTATGTGGCTGGGGTGAGTCCCGGAATGATGTGATTGTATGAAATGCTCCAGTGGCCCGTTTGGGCGCTAGGCGATTGAAGTATTTGCCCGCTATCTCTCCGTCTGCTGCTATGCTTTTCCTTTATATGTTTTCATTTTAAGTCCAACTGAAGTGCGTCCGATTCCCCGGTGGGTCTTCGGGCTCAATTGTCTGCAGTAGAATAAATGTCGTTCTAAATGAGCCGATGTCCCTCTCCGATTCATCATCGTTTGCATAAAGTTTCCCAGGCTTGCCCTAGGGCCAGAGACAGACCATCTCTTGGCTTCTGGGACAGTCTGCTACCGATATTGGCAGTAACTCCGAGGGTTTGCTCGAGATCCTCTTCTCACAGGAGTAAGTAAGCTGCTTCAATAAATTAATATCGACGGTTTCTAATCCGGCTCCAGTCCGAACAATTACATCAGGGTCACCCCTGGGGTCAGAGATGGCCATCTCTTGGCTCCCAGGCGACCAAAGATGCCAGCAAATGAGCCCCTGAGGGTCAATAATAATATGACGATTCAGAACCCCATCCTGCAGTGGTTCCTTCGATTCCCCTTTGAACCCAGCCCATCTTTGGCAAATCAAACCCATATCTGTGTAATCTCTCGCTTACACTCTAAATCCAGCCTCAATCCGAGCCAGAAATCTCATAAAATCCCCAAACAGAGCATCGTTTCAGCTCTGTAAACCATGAAATCCTATAGCAATTCCATCCTCTCGGCGTGCAAAATTCCCCACCGAGAACTACGCTGCCGAGAAGCCTCCCTCTTCAGCAAACCGACAAAAATCTCTCCAGGCCACTTCCACGTGAACCCCCCAGCTCTTGGCTTCCCGACACCACCTTCCCGGCGCGGTAATGGGCGCGCCGTGAAGCCCCTGGCCGAGACCTTCCCCCCTTGCCTTTGGCCTCTCGGCGCCAGCCTTCTGGCGCTGTGAGGAGCGCGCCGAGAGGCTCCACGCCGAGAGCCTCCCTTCTTCCTTCTTTTGCATTTAAACCCATGCCGAGAGCACCCCCTCTAGTCAATTTAAACCCATGCCGAGAGCACCCCCTCTGGTCAATTTAAACCCGTGCCGAGAGCCCTCCTTGGCCAACCCGTAAACCCATGCTGAGAACCCCTTGGCCAACCTATAATCTCACGCCAAGAGCCATCTTCTTGCCAATGAAAACCATGCTGAGAGCCTCTCCTTCGTCCACTCCTTTGGCCTCTTCGTCCATTTATTCTGGGGCGTTCGTGAGTCGTCATATGCACCCCAGGGGATAAATTAACTGGGGATTGACCTCCCCTACATTTTGAGGTCCCTAACAGGATTCACATGCCACCCCGTGGGTCTAACGAACCCTGTCTCTACATGAGTTTCGTCAGTCTCCGCGAAGGGGAATAGTGACCGATGCCAGAGATATGGATAGTCTCTTTGAGCCTTAGTGCTCACTCATTTTCCGGCTTTCATCCCGGCACTCCGTGGATGTCAGCCTATACCATTCTCTGGAAAATGCTCGGTCCAGGGGAGGTGCTGCCAAAATTCTCTCATGAAGATGAAAGTCGACATCAGGTTGTCCCCCGGGCTCTGCATGATAATGGTGACAGGGTTTCCCTCGACCCTAGTCTTCCTAAATCCCTCTTCTATCCTGATGCTCCTGTAAGGCCTAAATCTAATCCAGCTCAGATTTGATGAACTGATCCACTTTGACTTCACAGAACCTATCTGGCTTGTCCTGCATTGCCAAGAAACCCAAAGCAGAGCCTCCGGAACCCCTTTCGGGTCCTCACGGCGCCAGAACACCAACACTCTCTCGGCGCCATGGCTCCCGGCGCGGCCCTGGGCGCGCCGGGAACCCTCACGCCGAGAAAACCCCCCCTGGCGCTCTTGTCAGCGCGCCGAGAGCTCCTCCTCCTCTTTAGCTGTGCCGAGATCCTCTTCCTCCTCCCTTCAACCAGGCCGAGAATACTCCTGGCCATCTCCCCTTCGCGCCGAGAAGCTCTCCAGTTGGCACGTTGGGAACCCCGGCCATTTTGCCTTCGTGCCGGGAACCTATGTACACTTGAACTGCATTGATGAGTAACCCCTTTAGCTCGGGAGGACTCTGCCATTGCATGAGTTCCGCCGACTTCTATAGGGAATATCAAACATTGCCCCATGGCATATATATACATATGGGTAGGGAGGTCTGGCCTCTCTCTTTCTCCCGGCTTTCATCCCGGCACTCCGTGGGTGATAGCCTATTTTCTCCCTGGGCATAATCCAGATTAAGGAGAAATGCTGTCGAAATACCGATCGATGCTTTAAACCCCATCATGGTCACGGCTCAGTCTACCTGTGACTGAGATCCTCCTTCCCCCCTAAGCCCGGTCTTTGAATCGCTGACCTAACGATATCATCTGTTTCTATGGTTGATGTTGTTATCTTGCCCGCCTTCCTGGCTTCGGTATGAAGTTCCATTTGCGCACATGAATATATGTTTGCCTCTCGAGGCCTCCTACCTTTAGCGTTTAATCAAGGGTTGTCCTCCTTAGGGGGGATGTAATTAACGTCATAGCCTTTATGGTATGGCGGACTTCCGGTGCGACTCGGACTTCACAATCGACTGATCAAGTCAGATCGAGCGCACAATGAAATCGTCACTTCGGTGACTGGCACGCCAATAAATCAATGAACCAAGAAAATAAAATAAAACATAAAGATTAAAATAATAAAGAGAAAAAATGTGTCAAACAAGTCTGGCACGCCCGGTGGGACAGAGTCTCCCTTCATCTTTACGCTAAAGGAGGAGGCCCAGTGGGCCCCCCTCAAACTTCTGATTTCGTCCACTTTCCTTATTTTCAGGAATCTACAATGACAGCTGGAATCATGTCCGTTTGCTTCGACCAGCAGCCGATTGACATGCATGTGCGAGAAGGCTACCTGGCGGTACCCCTCGAGTTCGGATCAATGCCGCCTGCCGTTGGGCTGCCCAACTGCTTGGGCGTCGTCTTCACTGACCTTCTGCAGGTCGATGACAATGAGCAAGGCACTGCTGCAAGTGCCCCAGTGAAGATCCCGTCGCCTGCTACGTCCATCATGTCCAAAAAAGGGACATGGTCCCTGCTACTGCTCAGAAGGGGAGAAGAACCAACCGGAGGAGCCGGTATGTTGCTGTTGACCGTCGTCTTTCCAACTTCGGAAAGACCATGATGATTGGGGGTGTCCGGGCAAATATGAATGGTTGCCCAAGGGCGGTCAAGCCGGACGTGATCGTCCCGATGGTGCCCACTACCAATAGATTCCAGACTCTGGCCACTAGGCAGGCCAACTGGGAGTCTGATGAGAGGAAGCCGCTGGCGCCCAAGCCAGCAAAATACAAACAGGTCTGGCGACCGAAGAGGATTCAGAGCTGGGCTCCAGCTCGAGATGAGGAGAAGGCTGATGAAGATGCTGTTGCCCGCTTCAGGGCAGAAAGCCGAAGAAGAGAGGGAAAAGATACAAGAAATGCTATTGCTACTCGCCCCAAAGCCTGGGGCAGAAGAGATGAGAGAAATGATGAAGAAAGAAATTTGACTGCTGCTGGCCCCATGATGAGGGGCAGAAGGGATGAGAGGAAGGAAGACCTTACTGTCACCCGTCCCGGGGCTGGGGGCAGAAGATGGCAAAGAAAGAAATATGATGCTGCTGTCAACTGCCGCCGAAACGGCAATGTGGGAATGAGCGAACCAGTCACGGTCGCCTTCCCAAGGAGACCGAGGGCCTCTGCCAGACAGGCCGACTTGTTCAAATATTCCAAAGCCGAGCATTTGAATGCTCAGGTAACAAGACTGGCCTATCAGCAGAGAAGCCAGGAAAGACTAATGCTCCAGCCTGAGCCACAGAGGCACAATTCTGAAGAGATGAAGCAGATAGTCCAAGACTATTTCCACTACCTGGGGAGCTCTGCCCTCGGTCAACAAAGACTATCCCGTGCCTTGGGCACCAGAGGTGAAGAAAAAGAAGAAACACTTCGAGAAACGATGATCGGAGCCTCTTCCTCCGATTCAAATCACTATGAAGAAGGTCTCAGGGCCGGATATGACAAAGAAGACCTGTACCGGGGAGAAGCCAAAGAAAGAATATCGGTCTTTGACCGGCTCAAATATCCCGACCAAGTGAAAAGAAAGGTCTACAGGCAGAGAGAAAAAATGCAAATCTTCGCCTGTAACATGGCTGGACTTGCTAGGGGGCAAGATATACTACCAACTCGGCCAGATGAACTGCTCAGGTTGGCTACTAGACCTGGTCCTATCACAAGAAGAGGCCAGGCCGCAAAAGATAAGATGAAGAAATATGATGAAGCCCGCAAGATCACCACCATGACAGTCAATGTGGTGACGACAGAAGATGAGGACAATCCCCTTATTGATGATGCTGAAGGGACTTCTGAAGATATGCAAATCCCATCAGCCTTGGATCCTATGGTCCAGATGATGTTCAGAAGATACTAGCAGGAGATCAGTGCTCTCCGAAGGCAGCTCAATGAGAGACATGAAGCTACATCAGTCTCAAAGCAAGCTGAACCTGCGGGGCAGACATCCAGCTCAGCAGAGACGGCTATCCCAGCTAACCCTCTCCTAGCTGATAAGGGCAAGACACCGAGCCAACCTATTCCACAGCAAAGCAGCTCAGCCCTCTGTGTCTCAGACACAGCCTACCGCGCCCATCTTGCGTGCCACTGTGATGACAACTCCTCACAGCCAGCAACAAGCTCACTTCTTTCCAGAAGACATAGATCCAGCTGTAGCCCACAAGCAGATGATTGAAAGAATTGTGGAAATGAAGCTGTCAGAAAAGACTGGTGGTGATGCTGGTACCTATGATGTGTACAAGGTACCGTATCCTCCCCAGTATGCTGCCAAGAGACTACCCCCAGGCGTCAGTAAGCCGCCGAAGTTCGAGAAATTTAATGGCCAAGGCTCCCCTAGGGAGCATATAGCCTACTACACTACAATCATGGGCGACCTAGCAGTCGATGGAGCTTATCTGCTCAAGTTCTTTGGCTCATCCCTCACTGGGTTGGCCTTTGAATGGTACTCAAGCCTGCCAGCTGGGTCAGTGGTTGATTGGCCTGATATGCAGAGAAAATTCCGCGATAGATTTCATGTCACGGAAAGGGAAATCACGATAGCAGAGCTATATGCAACCAGGCAGAAGCAAGATGAAACTGCACTGGACTACATCAAAAGGTGGAGGAACTTAGCCATGAGATGCCGAAGACCTCCTCATCAAGAAGATGCGGTGCAGATATGCAAGCAGAGCCTCAGGAGGGAGGTGATAGAAAAAATGATCGGTGCAGATGTCAGAACATTTGACCGACTGAACAATATAGTGGCAGAAGTCGAGACGTTCTTGTCCAAACGTCCGACCACCAATGTCCCCACCATGCCGAAGGGAAAATCTAATGAGCGACGGCCATCACACTCTTAGGCCAACACCGTCGATTTCAGAACCTTCGAGCAACAGAAGGGGAAGAAAGGGGCAGATGAAGCTCCCCCGCTGGCAGATACAACAGAAAGAAAAGATAAAGTCTCTCTGAGAGACAAGATGAGAAAAGCATATTCCTTCCCAAAAGATAAGACGGCCGCACTGTTCAACTGGGCATACAAGTTCAATAAGGTAACATTGCCTGAACCCAAAAGACCAGCAGATGCAGCAAAGAAAGATGATCCGCTGTTCTGTCCATTTCACCATGCGCTGGGGCACGCAATTGAAGATTGTTATGTCTTCAAAGATATCATGGAAGGAATAGTCAAGAAAGGTGAGCTGCAGCTGGGAGATTACCAGGTAAAGCCGCCCCATCCACATGAGCCTCCACCCTGGAGAATGGCTGCCAATATGATCTCAGTCTACCAACAGCTGCCCAAGGAAGCCGTTGAAGAATGCACCAAGCACACCTATGAAGCTTGCTTCCTCACCCCACAGAACGATCAGGAAGGATGGCAGATGATACCCATAAAAAGCAAAAAGAAGACTCCTGCAGCCAGTACCAGCGGAGCAGTTATCCGGGGTGTTACCCCAAGGCCCGAGCCGCCTCCAATAAAGCCAGTATGGTGTACAGCTGAGACCGGATCAGTCATCCGGATCCCTACTAACACCGGAGGA